>CM070554.1:58368087-58683087 GCA_036346405.1 Phyllostachys edulis
GTGTATCGACCATCTAGGTCCTCCCCAGAGCACCAATGTGGATCAATCTAGACCACTCAGACCTCCCCATGAGCACCAACGTGATCAATCTCGACCACTCAGACCTCCCTATGAGCATCAGCGCGGATCAACCTGGAGGTCTTTCGAGTACTGTAGTGAGGAGGTCTTCCAGGGATGTAGCTCGAGTATTGTTCATCAAGTACTGTAGCGAGGAGATCTTCCAGGTACTGTAACAATGTGGTCTTCCTGCCATCAGAGTGACGAGGTTTTTCGAGCACTGCAGCCCGAGCATCGCTCATCGTGGGTACTATAGCAAGGAGGTGGTCTTTGCAAAAGGACAAGAGGGTTGTCTTTGCAAAAGGACGTTTCTCAGACCACTCTGAGGTCTTCAAGGACCTCCCAAGTTTTTCAAAGACCACCCTTGAAGTTTTTAAAGACCACCCTGAGGTCTTTCAGAGGTCTTCCGTGTCCTCTCAAGAGGTCTTTCAAGAGGTTTTCCAAGACCACTCAAGAGGTCTTCAGACCTCTGTGAAGGTCTTTCATGAGGTCTTGCAGACCACCCGGAGGTCTTCACAGACCACCCGGAGGTCTTCACAAGACCACCCTATTCATCTCAACCATCAGATGCTTCGAAAGTGCTACAGTTGTAGGTGAGTGGTCGAGACTTGGTGAAGTGGTCGTGACGCCTTGGAGGTGGTCTTAGACATCTCGAACCGGTCGCGACCTTGTTGAAGTGGTCATAGACTTCCGAGGTTGTTATCGATAGTGTTAATTGATGTTTGGAAGTATATGATATGCGTGTGAATCGATATTGGTCAAGTTGGAGAACTTGTACCAGAATATGTTCTTGGTCTTTGTAGGTAAAGTTGAGCGTGAAGACGCACCATGGTCGATGACAATTAGGACCGGGCTAGGATGGGGAAATCTGAGGTTCAAGAGGTCTAGGATGTCACGGGGTGGCGGGCTTGCACTAGAGCACGTGGAGATCAAAGGTGGATGCCGATGCACCTGAGAAGCTTGGGAGGAGCGGTCCTCAAGGCTTACTACGCGGTGAGGAGATATGGAAGATGTTCCATATCTAGAAGGTTTAGAGATATTGGAAAATCCGTGTTTGGAAGGGTTTCGGTCCCTTGATTCTCTAAGAGATAGGATTCCGTGTCCGTATCGCTGAGGATACACATTAGTCTTTGCCTATAAAAGGAGTGCGTATGGAAGTGTTTTCCGTGGCTTTTGGATACGTGGTTTTTAAGTGTAGCCATAGAGGTCTTTTTCAAGAGAAAGCTTTGAGGGTGCTTGAAGAGCACTTTGTAGACACGTAACAAGATTGAGAAATATGATATAAGATCTATTCAAGAAGTTCTTGTTCTCTTTGGCATCATGGTTCTCTAAGCATTGTCTCAGATTGTTCTTGTTCGAAAGCAAAGGTGTGTGCATGGCGAGTATGGCTGATTTGTGAGCAAGAAATCAAGACAATGATTCACCCCTTGATTGTGCTATGCGATCCTACAGCTTAAAAACCGGACAGCCGATGTAACTCGTACCTAGTGTTGCTCCTGGTGGCCAGATCGATGTTGTTCCCGGTGGTCGACTGCAGTGTTGTTAATAGTGGTCGAGCCACATTTCGAATAAGCATAGGAGAAGGTAGTCTCTACTGTTATTTAATATTGCATGCCATTTCCGCTTACAAAATGTAATTTGGTTAAAAATACTAAGTGATAGGACTTTACTAATATTGATAATTGAAAACATTGCTTTAGCAAACAAAAAACCCGAGCCTCCCTTGTCAAGCCTTGTATGTATATTATTATATCTTGTGTGTTGGCTCACGAGCACGGAAGTTGTGCTCATTCTCGCTTTTTCCCAAACCCTTCAAATCCTATGGATCAAGGAGACTACGACTATTATGAGGACCCCAAGTCAATGGACAAGACAATGATGAAGAGTAGTCTAGTTTTGAGTAGTCTTGGTCTCGCCTTGATCTAGCTGCTCATCGAGATTTTGTGTACAACCGGTATTGTCCAGGTCCCTAGTTAATACCAGTCTTAGACGAGTATCCCAGTTGCTTGCCTGTGGAGAGATTTGCTCTGTCTCTTTTGCTTCCGCTGTAGTTTTCGATTAGGTGGTCGAAACTCCAATTCGATCAGGTGGTCGAAACCTGCGTGTTTCGGCTGCTTTTGTAATGTAATTGTTTGGCCTGTTCGGCCCGTCTTGTAAAACTCGACTCAACATGATCTATGTCACTCTGATGTTTGTAATATATTAGACGGTTTGATCTTACGACTTGTATGAAATGATTCAGAATATGTCTCGTGAATACCGCTCACCGATCCGCAGAATAGCACAATAATTTTAATATAGGATTCGAGATTTTAAAAATCTGAATCCGACACAGCACCTACAACGTGTCCTGGGAGTCCCCTGTTGAAGGCATTACTATCAGAGAATCTAATAACTTGTCCATCGTTGGTTGCGGTTTGGAGGTGTACTTGTTCGATTATGATACGAACGACACAGTCGGCTCATGCATGAGTCTATGCATCAACGACCGGGCGATCATGGAGAAGGAAGCAGATGGGGAATTGCTGCCGCGCCGTCCAGGTCCAAAGGGAATTGCGAGGCTTTCGTTTAACACTTGTCCACCAAAATGGCTTCGTACAACAATCAGATCCGGTGCTGTCTCATGTCAAGGTTTTCTTGTCGAATGATGACAACTAGCTGCCCTTGCGCGTCTTGGCGCGCCAAGGGATGGGTTCTCATTAGTAGGAAAGAAACATAAATGGTAGAGAAGCATGAGTAAAAGTACAAGTAAATCAAACAGGTAATACTTGTAATCATAAAGCAAATATGCAGTCGTGTAACAAAGAATAGAAAAATATACTCCACTAGTTTTCTGAGATACATGTAAGATAACACATCATAAGAAAATAATAATAGGCTCCGCTAAACTGCTCAACGAATTCAATTTCACTCATAGATGTTTATTTATTTTGGCAAGCATGAGGCTTTTTCTTCTTTCTAACATCTAGGATTTAATTTAGACGATCATCTACCTCAGATACCTCACATGACTAAAATAGGGAGAACAAATCTGAAAACAACATCAACAGGCAAATGTGCAAATAAATAGTACTTTCCTCCGTTAGTTGTATTGCCTTTAATTTTTCCTTGACCGTCCTTTATTGCACTCCAATAATCATGCTTAGCTTGACCTGCATGATTGAAACAGTAGGTTCATCAAACCAGTGATTGATCATTGTGTTAAAATATGCTGAACTCATACTCCATTTCAATACCCAATTAGGTAAATCACGAATGGCTTCACAAGAAAGGCTGAGTATGAATGAAAATTATTTCAGGCATAAGCTAAAGGCGATTACACCTAGACTTCAATTTTGGATGAAAATAAATTGCTTCTAACAGAATGCTATTTATACAATGGCTTGGTAGTCTAACGTTGTTTAACAAACAAAGGAGCAATGGCAAAAGAACAACTGAGCGATAAAGAATATGAATTTCTGCACAAAAAACAAGCATATATACAAAATACGGCTTATAAGCCTCCATTCTCTATATAGTTGTTTCTTCACATATGAAATCTATGCAATGGGTTCTAAGTAGACCTATTACGTAACTCCATAGTGATTGCAAGAGTAACCTTCATTAACACTTGTACAACAAATGTTAACCAATGTGAGAGCACAAGGGGTCACAGAGAATGCTAACAATCCTCTTGGCATATCAATACGATAGTAGTAACATATGTGTTCAATTTGCACTTACGTAAAAAAAATGATGTGTTAGCACTTAGCACATTTAAACAATAAGGCCTTTTGTCGTGGAATTTGGAATATGTCAAGACATTTAGCACATCAAATAATTCAAGCTCTTCTCCAATAGAAACATGAGCATAACCCTAGCAAGGCATTCAAAATGGCTTCACAAGAAAGACTTGAGTATGAATGAAAATTATTTCAGGCATAACCTAAAGGCGATTACACCTAGACTTCATTTTTGGATCAAAATAAATTGTTTCTAACAGAATGCTATTTATACAGTGGCTTGGTAGTCTAACGTTGTTTAACAAACAGTGGAGCAATGGCAAAAGAACAACTGAGCGATAAAGAATATGAATTTCCAAACCAAAAAAACAAGCATATATACAAACGAATACGGCTTATAAGTCTCCATTCTCTATATAGTTGTTTCTTCACATATGAAATCTTGTAATGGGTTCTAAGGCATCTATTACGTAACTCCACAAAGGATTGCAAGAGTAACCTTCATTAACACTTGTACAACCAATGTTAACTTACCGTGGAGCACAAGGGGTCACAGAGAATGCTAACCACCCTCTTGGCATATCAATACGATAGTAGTAACATATGCGCCAATTTGCACTTACGTAAAAATGATGTGTTAGCACTTAGCACATTTAGACAATGAGGCCTCTTGTCAGGAATTTGGAATACGCCAAGACATTTAGCACATCAAATAATTCATGCTTCTTCTCCAATAGAAAATAAGCATAACCCTAGCAAGGCATTCAAATGTCGCAATTGATATTCAATTTAGAGCATAACCACACCGCAATCTTACACAAACTCTATCAACTTTAAACGATATCTTAGAATGATATGCACCATCTTAATCCTACAAAGACGCTAATGCAAACATGAATCAAGTTGGCCTCAATCGTGACAACTAAACATTCCATTTTCTACTAAAAGAAATGCGAAACCGGCTATGTAATTATACGTATACACATGTAAACGCAAAACAAAACCAAAAGGACGAGTACCATGGCATACAAACAAGATTCAAATCCATGAATTGACCATGCGACTTACGCCTCGTCCAACCGCCATCCTAGTCCAACATCATTTCACCTGAAGGCATACGAGCAAACCCATCAAATTTGCAGTTTCATGGCAAGCTTAAGCTAAAAAACACATCCAGTTGTATGAATCCGCAAGATCAAAACGTTAATCAACAAAAAAAATTTGCACCTCATTGCAAGCTTGAGCTAAAAATCACATTCGCTTTATCAATCCGCAAGGTCGTAACGTTAATCTAACGCACAACTGCATCCACCAACCAAATCTCCAAAGAGGGAACAAAAATGCAGAGGAAGGGGAAAATAAGCATCTACGATGGAGTGCTCTCGAATCCAAATCCGGCTGCCATTGCTCAATCCGAAAAGCCATGCAACAGATTGCATCGAGCCGCCTATGCATTAATGGATTCGTGCAAGACAGACCAGCGTTGGGCCCACTCGCACGGATGCGGCAATGAGGCCGAAGTTCTCGGACGCCACATCGAACGCCAACACGTGGTTGCCCACCTCCGACTCCACCATCCTCGGCCGCTCCTGCCGTGGAGGCAGAGCCGAGCCGCGGGTGGCGTGGTCGGGTCGCTGGTGGCTCGCCAGATCGCGTCGAGCTATGTACACATTAATGGATTCAGCAAGACAGACGCTGCTAGGGCCCACCGGCGAGGATCTGCGGCGGTCGAGTTCCCGACGACGCCGATCGAACGCCGCCATGAGTCGCCGCCACCTCCGACCCCACCATCTCAGCGGTCCTGGCCGTGGGCGGAGCCGAGGCGCGGGTTGGTGTGGTCGGGTCGACCGGTGGCTCTACTAGTGGTGGTGGAGCGAGAACGCCGGTGGCGGCAAGTGACGACGGCTCCCCGCTGGCGGCCGAAAGACGACCTTATTGAGCAATGTCGACCATTTCAAGGTGGCTATCCCTTTCTATCTCTACAGATCCAAATCCATCAAGCGGAAAAGGGTGAGGTGAGGCTGGGGAAGAAGGAGCCTTGGGGCCTTCTTGGTGGGGTCGTGGCGAGGAGGTCGGCACCGACAAGGACAAAGGCCGACGAGGTGGCGCCCTAGCCACATTATCGAACAGAAGAGCGTTGGTGCTGGAGAAGAAGAGCCGAGAAAAGCGAGGGGAAATCGGGCCAAGGTGGCCACGCAGCGCTAGTGGAGGGAACGGGGCGCGAGGAGGAAGGTGGAGGGATGGGTCTAGGGGCGGAGGAGAGGAAGGTGGATGGGATTGAGGCGAGGGCCGTGAGGGGAAGGGAGGAGCGGGCGGCGAGGAAGCGTGGAGGGAGATTGGATGAGAAGGGGAACTAGGCTGCCAGGGAGGAGGAAGAAAAAGGGAGCCGAGCCGCCAAGGAAGAGGACGAAGCAATGGTCATGAGGGTCGGAGATGGAAGGAAGCGAGGCAAGGGCCGCCAGGAGGGGAGGGGATGACAATGCGGGGCGAAGCATGTGCCTCGCAACTAGCAAGTTAAGCGAGGGGAAAGGAAATCAGCCAAAGAATTGAGAGAAGATGACGACATGAAGGCGTAGGCACGCAAAGCAAAAATTTAATCGGATGTGAGAGAAGCCGCCACGGGGAATCCGACGGCAAAAAACAAAACGTCAACGTAGCATCTCTCCCCGCTCCCCACCCCGCCTCCAATTAAGACCGAAGGATTTTCTTTTCCATACCAAAGAATGTTGGAGCATCCATAGTGTGGTTTTAGAAGGGGTCTTAAAGAAGAGAAAAGAGGAGAAAGAGATACTACACATTGTAACAAGGGGTCTTAGGGGAGAGATAATAGAAATAGAGGCTTAGCTAGGAACCGGTTCCATAGGAGGTGAGAGAAGAGGATTGAGAGATGTTTTATTTGGATGTGAGTTCCACCAATAGGAGAAAGGGGTACTACACATTGTGACATTTTTACGCAGTTAAGATCCACTCATATGTGTCACCTTAAGACCTTTTAAAGGAGTCTATACACTGTGGATGCTCTTGGAGACGCGCTGCTCTCGGGCGATATGATGGACCAACCAAGCTGTCAAATTGCATCCACCAATCAAGCAACCTATAGTCAAGTACTGTTACTGCTCCGGTCGAACAAGCTGTCAAGTACTGTTACTGCTCCGGTCGAACGGAAGGAAATCCTTACATTATCGACGGCTGCATCCAAGGTGAAAGGATTCGAATAAATATCTTTAGTCGTAAGATTCCTTCATCAATCACAAAAGTTGCACTAGCCCAAATTTATTGAGCACTATCTTCAGTTATTTTTTCTATATACAGAACTATAGAAATATTATAAAAAAAATTACCCTTTCATCATGTATCAACTGCCAAGGTGTGGATTTTTCCTCTGAGCCAAGAATTTGCCCTGTCTGGGCAAATATGTAGAGTCACCTCCGAATATTAGTCTGCCCCCTGCATCGAATTCAAAAATCATATGTGCGTTCATGGTTAGGGTAGTGTATGAGAAAAGTCAACTAGAAATAAGAAAATGGCATAATAGAGAATAAATTCAAGTAGCTATGATTGGGATTCATTGTATAAATCAAATAGATGTCTTCCTTTTCTTTCAGTTAGTTAGATAAGTAGACATAAAAGGCAATGCTAGCGCCTGGACGTTGGATGGCGCCAAAAGTGGCACACATATTAGAACAAAGGTCTCAACAAGTTCAATGTGAATGAGTAGAGAAGTAGTGGATAAGGGCTGGATGGCATCCGATGTGTCTGATACTTTCAGTTGCCTCGGACGCTAGGAGGTAAGCATTGCCCCAAAAATAGTGAGCCGCATGTAATCAGTTTTAAGGATTGGATCCTATATTCCTATTTCCTCCTAATTGACATGACTTTCTTTCCTCTCAAGAAAAAGACATGGATTTCTTTTCTAGAAATATGAGGGAATTCCAGCACTTTCAATTACCATGGCAGTCTTTTGATGAATTTAGTTCAATAAATAACAAATTACAAATTTTTCCAAAGATTCCCAAGACACGTGAACTTATGGGGAGTTCGCTTTTCAACAGTACACGTTAAACATCATGCTGATGCATTTTTCTTGCTAATCTTGAGTGAATGAATATATGCATATATAAAGTCTCACAATCTAACTAGAGCTAGTACTCCTTTTTAAATACTCAAGCAGGTTACAATCCAAATCCTAAAGAAAACTGTTCAAGATTTTGTGGAAACACAAGCATTCCTTCTCCATTTGGGCTTGAAGAAGGTTGTTACGCTCATGAAAAGTTTCGACTTAACTGTATAAAGGATAAGTTCACCGTCCTCGATCGGGAAGGAATAACATATCACGTGAATAATGTATCAGTGGGCGATGGTTATTTGAGTGTAAGAAACATTCTGAACGATACAGGATTCAGCATCGAAGGGTTCACAGTGGTCACCAAAGACGGTACGCGGATGGAAGATGATGCTCTCCGTGATCTTTTTGATTTATCCCAAGAATATGACATGCAGATGTGATGGGCTGTTACGAATTTAACTTGTAGAATAGCTATGCAACATAATGCTACATATGCATGCCGCAGCATTCACAGCAATAGCGGTCCTGTCACCCATGGGAAAATGAAGCTTGGCTATCGTTGCAGTTGTTCTCAAGGTTTCCAAGGAAATCCATACATCCATGATGGCTGTATAGGTACTCTCTCCCAGAGTCCCAGTCCCCCTCTCTCCCTCTCTCTCTAGGAATACATGAGTGCTCAGTGCTCACTTCCCTATCATTTGCAGACATCAACGAGTGCTTATTGCCAATTCTTGCAGTGGCATATGCCACAATTTTGACGGAGGCTATAATTGCACAAACTGCCCTCATGGAAAACAGTTTGATCCAACAAAAGGAAGTGTGTTATGTCAGCAAAGTAACACAATCTTCTTTTAGTCATACCAAATCCCTTTAATGTAGTTACAATTCACAAAATGCAGTGTTTTATGAGATAACAACGTATGCAACACGCACGCACACCACCACACACACACCCGCCAAGACGCGACAGGCGAAAAGCGCCTACTTAGCAGTTAGCGCACATATAAAATTGTTCAGACTAGTGATAATATGCAACCTCACAGAAGGCATGCCGATTCTGTGAGGTATTGCAGGTTTCTCTCATGGAAAATAATTTTATTTAACAGAAAGGAAATGTGTTACATCAACTAAGCAAGTCATGCACAATCCCTTCATTGCAAATAAAATTCACACAATGCATTGTTTTCATGACTGCAATTGATCATGGGTGTAGGTATTGCAATTGAATTGGTTGTGGCATTGGCTCCATAATTATTGCATTGGGTGCAACATTACTAGCCAATAAGTGGAAGAAAGGCATCCAAAAGAGAATCCAAGAGCATACTTCAAGAAAAATCAAAGCTTACTATTGGAGCAACTAATCTCAGATGAAAGCGCCACAAACAAAACAAAGATATTTTCCTTGAGGAACCAGAGGCGACCAACAACTTTGATGCCACTCGTGTTCTTGGCCGTGGAGAACATGGTACAGGGATTCTTTCTGACCAATGGGTGGTGGCTATTAAAAAATCCAAAATTGTGGAGCAAACTGAGATTGCTATCTTGTCTCAAATCATCCACCGCAATGTGGTGAAGCTATTTGGGTGTTGTATTGAATCTGAGGTGCCCTTATTGGTCTATGAGTTCATCTCTAATGGCACACTATATGACCTTCTTCACACTGATGTTAGCATTAAATGCTTGCAATCATGGGATGATCGCACTAGGATTGCAGTAGAAGCAGCAGGGGCACTTGCTTACCTGCACTCAGCTGCTACGATACCAATATTCCACAGAGACGTAAAATCTTCGAACATACTCATGGATGGCAGCTTCACCACAAAGGTTTCCGATTTTGGTGCTTCAAGATCTGTTTCACTTGACGAGACTCATGTGGTGACTATTGTCCAAGGCACATTGGTTACTAAGATCCAAAGTATTACCATACTGACCAACTAACTGAGAAGGGTGATGTATATAGTTTTGGAGTGATACTTGTGGAACTTTTGACAAGAAAGAAGCCAATTTTTATCAATGATCTAGGTGAAACACATATAAATAGTTATTACTACATCAAGCAAAACATGGAGATTGCCATTTGCCAAGGGAGCGTACCAATTTCGAATAGACAACCGGAGCCGAGCTCACGGGGGCGCGTCGGTCTGCGCTGCCGGATGCCCGCGCTGGGAGGAGGTGCCGCCCTGCCGAATGCAGCGGGGAGGAGGTCCGGAGCCCGCCCCTCCCCCTCACTATTTCGACACAGCGGCGACCGGCTGACGGAGAAGTGCGGCGCTGCGGCTTCCGGCGTAGGACGCGCACCGCTGAAACTGCAACGTTTCTGCTCGAGAATGATCGGGAATTGGGCTTGCGCGCAGTGGCAACAGGCCCAGTACGGGACGGAAGGGCTGAAGCCTAGGCAGTAGTCCAGAGCATGGAAAAGTTTTGTGTTAGGAGAAACAGATGTCACAGATGTCATTTAGCAGCTCCTCTCCCCCCTCTCCATTCTATTCAGAACAGACAGACCCTATCCAAATGTTCTCGGAGAGTGTGTTTAGTTGTTTGTATGAAGTGTTTTAGTTGTTTGTACGAAGTGATATATGTATGAGTTGGTTTAAGAAAAAATTATTTATATGTTTGATTGCTTGAATGAAACTATCTCATCTTAGATGATAGGATACAAATTTATTTAAACATTCCTCTAGATGTTGAATCATCTCATTCACCCAAAACAATATAGTGAAAAAATTTCACGAGATTTCAAGTGTTACCGACGATTTTCGCCTTACCGTGGGGGCCGGTAGAAATATAAACCAGCCCCGAAAATTTCGGTTTGGATGAATTTTATTTAAAAAAAAAATCAAATTTGCTTGAATTTTATTCGAATTTGATTTTTTTAAAAAATTTAAAATCCGAAAATTTCAAAAAAAATTGATATTTCCTGCCAAAATTTTCCGATTTTCGTCCTAACCCCTTCCCTCCTCCCTAATTTTTTTTTTGTCTGGTAACGAAAACCCTGAAATAATAGAACCATATGGTACAAGATCCCATCATATTCAATTCCATCCCACCAAACAAACCACCAGTTAATGAACAAGTGCACATGCACGCACGTAAAACTATGCCTGGAGGAAAACAAATGTGAAAAGAGTCCCTGCCCCGCAGGAGATCATCATCGATCGTACTACCTACACACTTCCAAAATATTATTACCGCCTCCGTTTCTCTATATTTATATACAGTTCACCACACGTATGCACAAATGAATCGCTAAATCTAAAAACTTTTAATGAGAAATAATCATATATACCCCTATTAAATAATATACAACAACCGCTTAATCTATTCCAAAATATTTAAGTAGGAATAAAGATATAAAAATTGTAATAACTACACTCTAGATTCACTCAATGAACAAATATATTAAAACGGATACTCTGAGACGATAGATAAATATAGCAAAACGGAGGGAGTATTTATTAGACTTGAATTTGATTTTTTTTATATCAAAGAATGACAAAGAATTTATTGATGGCACACTTTTTGGTCTATCATGTGCTTATTATTTTCGATTTTCCTCAAATAGCTTTTTTTTTTTTCTGTTGAGACGAACAATTACATTTGTGAGCTCGGCTCGTGAGCCTAACAAGCTAGCTCGATCTTTTATATAGGCAGAACCAACCAACATTTCTCATTTCCAATAAAGCTCTAGGCAGACAGCCTAACCCCTATGTTCTGATTGATGTTAAGGAAACAATATTTCGGGAGCTTGGGGAACACGGACACAGATCCTCCGTAGTGATAATAGAGAATCACCGTGTAAATAGTGTTCGAGTCGGATGCTAGAGTAATGTACGCTACTATCGTGGGCAGCAGTGCCAATGTTTTACTGCATGTGCAAAAAACTGTAGCGCCGTTGTAGCATTGGCATTGTGGTGTTTGATCTGAATCGCTGGCTTTTGATCGGACGGTTGAGGTCTAACCTAATGCATCGTAATGTAGATCATCTCAGATAAGACCTCTAATGCAAAGGATCCACTTCCGAAAACACCGCTACCACTTGGCCGTGGAGGTTGCTTGTGCTCAAGAATCGGGATTCCATGCATGCATGCCTCATGTTGCGCATAATGTGCGATGCACGGAGGAGAGGCCGAGGCGACGCTCAGAAGCATCTAGCGCACGTAGACGAGCACTACCACACAAAGGGTCATCACAGACGGTTATAAACCCTCATCACAGACGGTTCTGAATCGTCTGATTTATTACGGTTGTGATAACAGGCGATTATCACAGATGGTTTTTGAGCTATATGTGATAAGTCATAACACAGACGGTTCGTATAAATAACTGTTTGTGAACGCTAACTATCATAGACGGTTTCGACCATGAAATCGCTCGTGATATGTCGCCATCATCGATCAAGTTAGGTTTACCAACCGCTCAGGATAGCATATATCACAGACGGTTGGTGCACAGAAACCGTCTGTGATATATCGACCATCATAGACGGTTGTGTGTTTCAAACCGTCTGTGATAGTAGGAGTTCACAGACGGCTTATACTATAAAACCGTTTGTGATAGTTCCTCTCAGATATAGAAATTTTTCTGTTTTTCGGCTAGCCTTAGGAAATACTAGCTATACCCTCTGAAAACAGTATGCAGATAACAGATACAAGCAAATACATGGATATATCACAGATACACATATATCGATCACAGATACACATATATATCACAGATAAACAAATTTATAGATTGATTATAGATGAATTGTCATAATATTTTTACAACATGTTTACATATACAGTAAGAAAACATTGTTTGTCACAAAAAATTTATTCAGTCCTGGCCGAGTAAAACTCTCCTTTTGGGTCAATGACCTCCAACTTTAAGAAGGTGGCGAGCCATCCTCGAATTTCAGAGAGTTCTTTCATTTGGACTGTACTTGAACCGATGTTAATGCCCTGTCGCTAGGAAGAGTAAAGTCGTAAGCACTTATATATATTAATTGCTAAGTATGAAATAATTATTATGAGATTGACAAACCTCTGGATCCTTGGTTGTTCTGTAGCTGCTACCCATGATTTCTTGCGTATGGCGGCAAATGTAGAATCCACATACGTTGTCCTGTAGCTGCTGGTGGCACTGCAAAAATAGAATTACATACATAGGTTTTTTCAGCTTGAGTGGCATCATTACGAAGTGTGATATAGGATTATTGTGTACTAGTGGGTACCGAAAATTGTGTCACGTGTTTTAGTGTGGTGTTCCTTTCCACGTGTCTCCCTCCTTTGGCAATGTATACGGCAAACAACCTACGTGATTTGAAAAAGTTAGCCTCCGCCATTGCCCACGAATGGTGCATAGAGTTATTTATGGATGAAATGAGTTTACTTGTCGATTAATTGTTGCATAAGTGTGAAGTCATACTTGCTCTTGTTTAGGGAATCAAGGTATATTACCTTATTCCACTTTGGTACAATGACAATTAGAATCCAGTGCTACCTACACATGTATGCTGATATAGTCCTTAAAACTAAGTTTGTGTTGCATATGAAGTACAAATCAATGATTGAAGCACTTACACCTGGTTGTAGGGTAGAAGTATGTAGTCCTTGTCACTGTGAGCTTGCAGTATCGTTGTTACGTAACCCTTGATGTAGGATGCATCGTCGTTGATGCATTGCTCAGAGACCAAGTGTGGGTCGAGAAAACCGACCAGTTCTTTTCTTCATTTGGCTTCTTGGAACATCTGTCTATACATAAGCAAGGAGTTATGGTATTTATCGGTATTACATGAATGTAGACTATAATTGTACATACTTACAGTGTCCAGTATCTCAAAAGTGAGGCGTCAAGGGCATCGAGGTTGTAGAGATCGAACAAGTCGTTGAAGCCCACACAAAGAAGCCGGACTCATGGAGAAAATGTTCGCCGCAGTACTTGACGGTGAAACCCAAAAGACGCTTTTGTCCTCGTCGCTGGTCTTTCCCATGTACCACGATGCAAAGACATGGCACCCATTCCAATGTTGGCTAATAGCATATCCGAGACCAACGACTTTCCTTGTTCAGATGTCCTACACTTTTGAGGTGCCTTGCTTTTCTTCAATTTTGTCTTGCCGACATACCGTATGTGTTCTTCACGGAGACTAATGGGCACGCTTTTGTATATGCTCTGTGTTCTTCATGGGAGCCCCGATATGGTGGCCAATCGACGAGGATCAAGTGCACGGGGACATCGAAGGAGGGTCGGAGAGGCCGATGTCAGAGATGGTCGTGGTCGCCAGTGCACGTGGGGACATCGGGGAGGGTCGAGAGGCCGCAGCTATAGATGGTCGTGTGGAGAGGCTAGTTGTTCATGCTTGGGTAGATTCCATCATGGAAGGGTCCAGCATGATGTCCCTCTTGGGCCATCGGACTAATGTGTGGACGGCATCCCCTAGTGTCATAATCTCGCTATTTGGGGCTTCTCCAAGGAGACGGCCTGAAATCGCTATGTACCATGTCCACCGACCTTCATGAAACCGGTCCCTAGTTGGGCACCGTGCACCAGCGTCCCTAGCGGGCATGGATATGTCATCCTCGCCAAACCTCAAGGGAATGGAGCCAACAAGCCCGAAAATGAGGTTGCATGTCGGGCTCCTACATAACGATACACGATTAGCTAAGACGCAACAGTCTATCTATGTAGCATTCTAGAGATGTACATTATCCGGATGTCGTTGATAGGTAATTGGACGCCACTATGTTCGAAAGTGGCGTGATGCGAGCTACTCCGACGTTGAGGGGACTGCTCCCAAAATAACGGGGCAAACTTGTGACCGTTGAGGATATCCATTGTTCCCGCAACGATGTTATCGTCCTCTAAATTCGCACTAATCTCATGTTTTAACCATTCCTCATGCTCGGCTTTGGATCTCTTCCTACTTCTATACGCCTCGAGTCGTGGGAATCCCTACCTCTAAGGTAATGTGAAACCCCAAGACCTCGCATGCACCTAGGTGCTCCTTGTATTCCAGACCATAGATAGTATATGTCATATCCCCATTTTAATAAATGGAATTACTTTGCATCTCTTGAGCATGCATGTTGTTTTTGAAGCATTTGAATTTATTATTGCACTTGAAAAATCTTATTCAAAGATTAAACTTACGACTCAAAAGAAACTCCCAAAAGAAAAACAGAGTTAAAAACTTGTGATCATATTTGTAAAATAATTTATTCAAATAATATAATATTTATCATGAATTTACTATATTTTTTCCCAAATTTATGGGACTAAATTTAACCCACACAAAATTCAAACTCAATTCAACAACCTATTATAGGTTTGAATTTAAACTAAGCAAATAAAACATGAATAGTGAGGTTTTAAAAAAATTATGTGTTCTAGGTCATTCTAGGAACCTCTCGATTTATTTCAGATTTTTAGGATTTTATTTGCTATTTTTAACCTCTCGTCAAAGTAGAGTGGTTTGATTTAAATCCTACCAATGTTAGACCTGCTTTGACCGAACCAACCCAATTGACTTGATCAAACTAGACCAACTAAATGCACCACCGAGCAGCTATGACTCGGCGCTTTTGAGCCATCGATCACCGGCCCCACTTGTCGTGGCTTTTTCCTCTCGCGGCTCAAGATAGAGCTCGATGCCACGCTGCCGAGCCACCCCGCCATGATCCATCGACACCGCGGACGCACCGCCTCCCCAAACTTACCACATTATGTTGTCACCGATGTCGTGGTCCATCTTCGCCTTCATCCTCGGTTAAAACCCTCCATGCCCGTTGTCTCCTCACTTCTCCGGCCGGTCAAGAGAGGAGGCTCTTCAGGCATTTTGCTTCGTAAAATCCTCACCTCTGCCCCTAGCTTTATCTTAATTTGCATGCCATTCACATCCGAGCCGAATGTGACCTTTGACGTTGCTTGTAAGTTCCAAACCAAGTTTGTGCCCTCGGCGCTCGAGCATGCATCGCAAGAGCTCAACCGTGCCTCATCATCTTCGTGAGATTATACCTCATCCATGCGATCATAACCTGTGCTTGGACATCATTATCGCTTTCCTCGCTTAATTTTGCCCTCTTTTCGCAAAGAGTCTGAGGATTTGGAGGTTGTTTCATTTTCATCAAACCCTAGTTTTTTTCTCCATCTCCCAGTGGTAAGTCGTTGCTCAATTCCTTGCTTGTACACCACCTATAGGTCTCACCGAGCTCTCTTGACCACTCATTTCCTTTCTCCTTCACCAAAACAACCTCTCCACGTGAAGTCGTGTCGCCGTCACCTTCTTCGACGCCGAGCTACCTCCGCCATCCCCGACCTCACTTCTTCGCCGTAGTACCTTGTACCTGAGAAGCCTTGGCACCCATCGGATTGAACGACGCAGAGCTATATTGTGACATGCATATTTGTTGTATTTGCACCGCCGCCATCTTCATTTCCGCCGTTCTAGGTCGGCTCAACCGCCACCACTTCCATTAGGTGTGTAGTGCTATTGTGGACTCATTACGGGTCTTGGTCGGCACCGCCATGGCACGTAGCATCGGCGAGATGCCGGGCAAGGACATGGTCGGGAGCTCCCTGTTGTCGCACGTCGACCAACACCGTAGTACCCGCACTTAAGGCTAATGGTGATGATTAGTAATTAATGGTCGTCATAAGGTAGTTGATGAGTCACCGACGTGGGGTCATGTGTGGATATCATAGGATATGCTCATGATCTTAGGATGATGTTACAATTGGTAATGACATTATCGGTTTGTCGATTCACGCTGCTGCAAAGGTTGAAAGGTCGTCGAGTCAAGTGCGGTCGACCAAGATTCAAGGCGCGGTCAGCCGCCATTGAATGGCGGTCCGACCGATTTTGTGCCGTTTCATCGCCCAATCGGTGACGATGATTTTGGGATAGGTCATGTTCATGGGCTTCAGCATATATGTTGCATAATGCATGTTTTCACTAACGTGGGTCAAGTTGTGAAGAACTTGTTTCCAAAATGCTTCACCAAGTTCGGATTCGGTCTTCGTGAGAAGGATCGAGAAGGGTATTTTGGTAGTTTCACCTAAATACCGCTTTAGTGACCTTTGGCTAAACCGCTGTGCAAGACAACGCAAGGAGAAGCGGTTTAGGTCAAGTAAAGTTGAAGACGATGCTTTAAAATACGTGCGCAGGTGACCCGCTTTGTGTGTGGGCTTAACAGAGCCCATTAGGGTTTACTCTTCTAGAAGCTAGGCCTCTACTATAAATAGGGGTGGCTACTATTCAAAGACCTTTAAGCACTTCATTTGGAAAACCCTAGTTTTGCTTTAGGACTTAGAGAGGAAAGGAGAGGCTTAGGATTCTAGAGAGATGAGTTGAGTTTGTGCTCATGGATTGAACTCTTGTCCTCCTGAATGGAGTGGCTGTAAACCCTCTCAATCTCAAATCAATCTATGCATGATTTCTCAAAGATGATTCTCCTTGTGTTCCTTCTATCTATTTGGTGATTTTGAGTCTTTCTTTGATCCGCAAGATTTCTCTTTGTTTCTTGCTGTGATTTTGCTTTCTGTGACATGTGGGAACACATCTAGGATCATCTTGATCATCAATCACCCACGAGCAAGACGTTAGATCATATTTTGATTTTGACTCGGTTTTGAAGCACCTTTCGTTCAAACTGAAAAATATAGGAACTTTGGCATGGATCTTCACGATCCTCGACTGGAATAGGTTCCTAATATCTTAGAGAAGGTGTGTCTCAAGTTTGGTGGAGTTTGGTCGTGTAGATCAAAAGTTAGATCGATTTGAGTCTAGGTTAGGTTTTCGGGCTGTCTGTTCTGTTCATCGTCAGGTCCGGTCAGACCGATTCTATAATACCGGTCAGACCGCCCAACAGTCAGACCGCAAGTTTGCCATCGGTCAGACCAATCTCTGGTTCGACCGCCCATTTGCCGCTGGTCTGACCGTCCGTAGGAGTTGAGCCTTATGATTGATCTTTAGCTTTGGGGTAGATTGATTCAATACAAGTTTTCCAATGTACTTGTTTATTGATCTTCAAAGCTTCAGTAGCTATTGGAGTGAGATTAGTGTTGAATCTGATCTTTGTGAAAAATTGAGCGTGCTCCTATTCACCCCCTCTAGTCGCCTATTCGGTCCTACAATTAGTATCAGAGCCCGGTTAGCTCTTCTCATAGATCTTAACCGGTCTTAGGAGTCATGGCGTCTGACAAGTATTCCACCAAACCATCTATGTTTGATGGAGTCGATCTTGCTTACTGGAAGGCTCGCATGTATGCCTACATCGAGGCTCAAGGGCACGCAATTTGGCTTAAGGTCAAAAATTCTTATGTTGTGCCAGCCAATGACGACGTGATCACTCCAGATGTGGAGGCAAATAGCAAGGCTCGAAACTTCTTAATTCAAGGGCTTAGTCGATCTAAGTTTGAGTGTGTCGCTCATTTGAGGTCTACTCATAAGATCTGGAAGACCCTCTGTGATTACCACGAGGGCTCTACTGCGATCAAGGAAGTGAGACAAAACCAACTCAAGAAAGAATACTCAAAGATCGAACAAAGGCCCGGTGAATCTTTGGATGAGTTATGGGGAAGATTCTCAAAAATCCTTCATGACTTACGTATTATGGATCTTGTGTTCATCGAATCAAAATACACGCCGCCTCTTGGGTGCTCTTGATGTGAAAGTCCGGGGATAAAAATCACTTCCATCAATGACAACATCATATGAGTGAGCTTACCATGGATAAGCTCTACTCAAGGTCAAGACGATGAGATTGACTTCATCTCGCCTCCCCAAGATAGAGTCGATGGCTTTAGTGATTGACCCATCTAAGGGTAGTTCTTCCGATACTTTGGATTTTGGCTCATCTGGTTTTCATTGACCGATTTACACTCTTTGAGCGATGAGCGCTAGAGAAGCTACCGAGGATAACTTAGCCTCCTATCCACAAAATTCACGAGAGCCTACAACAAGGTGAGGAGTAGAAGGAGAGGTGACCTCACATTCGCTTTGAGTGTGGTGAGCCAAACCACATTTGGGCTAAATGCCTCAAGCTGAAGGGCAAGAAGGAGAAGGACTTCCGGAGGCGTCCTCAAGCTCGAGATGCGAAAGCCAAGAAGGCCAACTACAGGAAGTTTGTCAACCGGTCCTTGCCACTCTTGAGAATGTTGATATGAGCGATGTGGACTCGGGATGGAGGATGACGATGATGATTCCCATGGCAAGAAGAAGGCACAGGACTTCACCGGCATATGCTTCATGGCCAAGAACAGTCACGACATCGACTCCTCCAATAACGATGAGCTTTTCAGCAATCCCGACGAGGTATGCCCCTCACCAGATGAAATGAAATGTGCTTTAGTTGTTGCTGAATGAAATCTGAAAAGGCAAGCTAAAATGATTAAGAAACATGATATCATGATTGACAACTTGAACCTAGAAGTGGTTAGGCTCAAATCCATTAATCCTGCTGATGATTGTGATTCTTACTCTAGCTTGCATGATGAATTGACCAATCTAAAATCTGCTCATTCCTCTATTGCAAATCAACTTAAATATGCTCTAGATGAACTAGAATATCTCAAATCAAGTCCTAGTCATGTTTGCTTGGATGCTATTGCTCTAGATGTGACTGCTGTAGATGTTATTCCTTTACCTTGCTCAAATTGTGCCTTGCTTGAATTGAAATTGGATAGTGCTACTAAGGAATTGCTGAAATTTGATCCTAGTCACACTTGCTCTCATTGTGAGGATAACAAGATTAAAATGAAGGAAATGTCCAAATAATTCTTTATTCGAGATTGTTTCATGTGAAACCTGCCTTAAACTCACAATTGAGAATGATGCTCTAAACAAGACTCTAGAGGAGAAATCTAAAATTGAACAATCCATGTCTATGATCGCTTCCAAGAAAGTTGTTGATTCTCGCTTGTGCTTTTTGTACTAAAATTGGAACAAATTTAGATGAGATACAAGAGGCGCTAGAGTCAAATTCAAAGAGCAAGTGAGTAGGATTAAGAATGCTTCTTGTGTGTCTTGTGAGGCTTTAAAGGTTGAGGTAGCTCTTGTTAAAGAAAAGCTTGCTAGGATAATCAAGTCGAATAGGTGTGTCACCAGAAGGACCTAGCCAAACAAAATGATTACCTCAAAAAGACTCTTGAGAGATTTTCTAGTGGGAAGAAGAATCTTAACATGATCCTTGATCACTCTAAGGTGAGTGTGAAGAATAGTGGCCTAGGATTTAATTCTTTAGAGAATTCTAAGAATCACCCACCTAAGGTTGTAAGAGCTGTTAAGAGTGGCTTGTTTGAGGTAGAACCCTTGAGTCATCTAAGATAGTCTTTAGATCTGTAGGTTTTGCTCAAACCCCTTCTAGCAAGACAGATGCTTCTAAGTCAACAGATCAGACCTCTCAAAAGGTCAAGTATCATTGTATCTTCTGCAAGAAGGATGGCCACATAGTTGAGTTATGCTTCCGTAGAGCTAAGAGTGAGAGGAAGGAGAGAGTGCGTGCTTTGAGGTCCATCGAGGAGTTCCTTCACCTTCTCTCGCCTCTAGAGCCAGCAAATTGCTTTTTTTCTACTAGACAAAGGCATAAGTTCGTAGATGACTTCTTTGACTCTTTTGGTGGCTCTAGGCAGCATTTTGGGTTAGGATATCGTGAGGAGAGACCACGGGTAGCATCTAGTCAGGGGGAGTACCGATCTTTTGGTAGGTCGATTCGAGAGGTCTAGGTGTTGCTCGTGTGCATTCTTATGATTATCCCACTAACCATTTTGTTGTCGCTTTTGTTGTTCCTAAATATCGTGGTGGCTCAAGATCGATTTCCATGTCTTTTATCACTAACCCTAGTATCGAGGCACGATATTCCCTACTTATGCCTTGTAGGTCCATCGTGCGAGGAAGGAGGACATATGGCTTGTTGACTCGGGTGTTCTCGACATATGACCGGAGATTCTAGATGGTTCTCTCCTCACACGCGCATCCGCAACGAGTTGATCACGCTTGGGGATGCTTCTACCAGACCGTGATGACTAAGGGCACAATGCGCGCCAACAACAACTTCATGCTTAAGGACGCCGCTTTGGTAAGTAAGTCGATGTATAATTTGCTATCTGTTTCTTAACTTCTTGATGAGGGTCTAGAAGTGAGGTTCAAGAGTGGTGAGTGTAGAGTACTTGACTTCTGGATGAGCATGTCTTTGGGATCTCTAGGTTTGAGAAGATCTTTAGTGCCGATTTCAAGATTCTTCTTCATCCAAATTTCTAGGTGTCTTGTGGCTTCGCACTCTCATGATCTAGTGTTGTAGCACCGTGAGGCTTGGACATATAAGCTTCACCATTTGACTAGAATCAGAGCAAAGATTTGATTAGATGTTTGCCTAAGCTTAAGAATGTTAGAGACCTTGTGTGCACTCCCTATAGACATGGTAAAATAGTTTCGCTTCTCATCCACCTCTTACTTTAGTGATGACCGATGGACTGGTCACTCTTGCACTTAGACACTGCTGGCCCCTCTAGAGTTCGGGCTTTGGAGGGAAGTGGTATGTGCTTGTGATTGTGGATGATTTCTCCGTATTCATGGGTATATTTTCCGGTTTCTAAGGATGAGGCTTTTGGTCATTTTAGAGAGTTGGCCCTTAGACTAGTTGTTGACCTTCCCGGAGCTTTGAGGACCATTAGAAGTGACAATGGCATGTAATTCAAGAACTCTTCCTTTACCACTTTCTCAGACCGAGAGAGGACTTGAGCACCGCCTCTTCACCTAGAGTTCCCCAATGAGAATACGGTTGTAAAGAGGAAGAACAAGACCCTTGTAGAGATGGCTAGGACCATGCTAGATGAGCATAGTACACCTAGGAGGTTTTAATGAGGCGATTTCTACCGCTTGTTATGTGTCCAACAGTAGGTGTTCTTGAGATCCGCCATAGGACGACTTCTTTTGAGCTTAGATTTGGTCATAGGCCTAAAGTCTCTCATTTTAAGATTTTTGGTTGCAAGTGTTTCATTCTTAAACTTGAAAACTTGGACAAATTTGAATCAAGATGTTATGATGGCATTTTTCTTGGATATCCTGCTCATTCTCATGGCTTTCGTGTATTTAATTTGGATACTAACAAAATTGTTGAGACTTGTGAAGTCACTTTTGATGAGGCTAGTCCTGGTATTAGACCCGATGCTGCAGGTACATAGGTTCCTGATATTCGAGAAAGCATCTTCGTCGACGATGACTCTGACATAGAGGATGAAGGTCCAATTTATCCTCCAAATATCTCTCGAGATGCCCATGAGGTAGAGGCCATATCTCGCACTGGACCTCCTCTTTATATTCAAAGAACAACACCCAACCGAAAGCGGATAATTATGGATCTCCATAAGCGAGCTACTCGCCTTGTGTTTATCTCTCAGATTTGTGAGACCTCGACATTTATTAGGCTCATAATACTTAGTCATCCAATTGACCCTAGTATTATCAACCAGATAAACTCGGTTCGAGAAATGTATACTCCCTGCAATGCAAGATACATACCTCACAACAAAAGAGTATATCAATTCCATACAACACATAGTACATAAGCAACAAACCGTGGTTAATATTAATATGGAATAGCTATTACAAAAGAGAGGCCCTTAGGCCAAATAGCAACAAATAAAAAGATAACAATGAAGCAAAAGTGCCATAAAGATGGCTATAACACAAAGCCAATCAAGGTGCCTTAACCCCTAGGCATCTCGACCGACCGCCAAGCTAGTCGTCAAGAAACCGCAACACGTAGCACAAAAGAGAGGCTCTTGGAGCTCTCCTTCTTCCTCTCAACAAATTTGTTAAGAAGCAAATGAGTACAATAACTTGTTTATTGTACTCGCAAGACCGACGTAAGATAACAGTAACTATAATTTAGCTACATGCAAGCTTTATTTAAGTGGATGAGGCTTTGGACTCATTTTAGCACAAAGCAAGTTTCATTTGCAATAACATAATAGATTGAAGGCAATTTGATAAAGCAATTTTAATTGTTGAAATACAACGCGATAATAACATAATAACAACAACAAGAACAAACTCGAAGTGACTAACCCTTAGTCACCACAACAATAGCATGAACTCCCGCTCATACCAACCCATCAAGTTTTAATTAAAAGGTTGAGACTAGTCTTGAACGACCTTACCAAGCATGTCCATAACCTAGGACGAGGCTATTCAATAGTTTTATCCTCATAGGGTGTACCAATGTACCCACACGCCTGCATCGCTTTTCCTTTAGGCACACGACCTTTGGTGTGCCAAGACGGCTAAGTCCTACGAGACATTTCCAATGGACGATGCTAATTACGAGTCAAGAACCCACGGGACAAGACACATTAGATACCCTAACCGGTCCGCCAATGCTCCCTCCCAACACCACACACACAGATTTTATTAAAACATACCCACCAACCAGCTCATAATTAACACCTCCCAAAGTACTTAGTCAAGAGAGGTCCCATATCCCCTCGTGTGGTTAGCACGCAAAGCGCTTGGCTTAGTGACCCAAGTACTCGGTCCTTAGGGACCCGCATACCACCACATTCCAAGAACCGCACCATCCATCCAATATGCCCAAGTCTAAATCAACATTTTATTTTCAGTTTTTTTGATCTTACAATTAATCAAAGCACAAGTGCTGGACATATAGGAGGAATAATAATACTTGGTGATCAAGACCATCGACTAAGTCGATGATCGCCCATTACTACCGATAGCTAAGCATGTCTAAGCAATATTAACGTAAACTACTAAGTGATGAGAGCTCATCCAACGAGCTCAAACCACAGCTAATAACCTAGGCTCATTGGTAGTAGAGGATAATAATTCCTACAGATTATGCAACTATAGGAAAGCTAGCGACATTTAACACAAAGTAGCATGCATACATAGAAGTAAAACAAAGTATTAAGCTTTAAAGTAATGGGACAATAATGGAAATGATCAAACTGCTTGCCTTGTTGCTGGTCACTTTGTTGCGGAGGGTCGCTCATGGATCACCACAAATGTCGAACCCTAACGGAAAAAGCAATAAAGAACCGATAAGAACGATTTAAAAACAACAAAGACAACACAGCAACAGAACTCCAAATCCTCTGAAATTTCTACTGCAGCAAGAGGAGGATTTTAGGAATTTAGCAACAAGAACCAATGGATTTGGATTCTCAATGCAAAAGTTATGAGCAAAACAACTCTGCTCAGCCCTAAAAATACCAAACTGCACTATTCACTAATTTAATTATGAGGCAACAATTTCTAGAAAAGTGGTGAGGCTGAAATTTTACTGTAAAACTAGCACCTCATGAGATGAATAACACAATTGAGTTCATCTCATTTGGAGCTATGATGCAATTTCTATAATTTTTCAAAAACAAGAACGTGAAC
Organism: Phyllostachys edulis; assembly: GCA_036346405.1. Classification (NCBI taxonomy): domain Eukaryota; kingdom Viridiplantae; phylum Streptophyta; class Magnoliopsida; order Poales; family Poaceae; genus Phyllostachys; species Phyllostachys edulis. The sequence goes on from CM070554.1 coordinate 58,392,311, forward strand.
AAAATTATAATGCACAAGTCCTCATTTTTCTAACAGCAACAAGCTCAAAACTAATTTTCTTAGTGAGTTCATTACTAGAGGAAACCAACAAAGTTGGTCTCACTCAAAAAGAATCTACAGAGCATTAGTTATGAGTTTCACAAGTTAAGCATTAATTTGAATGTATATTTAAAGTTAGTTTTAAAACCTAGTGGCTAATTGTGCTCTGGGACTGAACTCAACTTGCAATCATTTTTGGATTAAAGTCAAGTTCAAGATAGAGCTAACACAATTTGAATGACCTCATTTGGAATTAAAATGAAAGAGATATGAAATTCTAAAGTTTATACCTTATTTCAGCTTCATACTTAAGAATTTATCGACATTTCTAAAACTCACAGAGACATGGGAGGTCGTGAGCCACAGATCACAGATCTAACGGCTCAGACCTCCCCGAGGACAACACACACGCACATGGGAGGTCCAGAGGTCCTCGACCTCCTAACCACGCATATGCGCGAGGCGAGGGAGGTCGTGGCCGAGATTGAGGATCCAACGAACCACAACGATGATGGGGAGGTCCGGGCGACTGCATCAAAAGGGAGGTCCTCATGGTGAGATGACCTCGAGGAGGTCCCAGAGGAGGTCTCAACGCCACCGACCTCCGTGGAGGTCTGGACGGCCAAGATTGCGCCAAGGAGGTCTTGGACGCCCAGATCTCCTGAGGAGGTCCGACGCCCGAGCTCGCGCACGCACGCACGCTTGGACATGAGATAAATGCGCCGACCACGATGAGGTCCGCGCGCGGAGGAATTAATGGCGCGCAATAAATGGTGGATTTAAGACGCTAAGACACGCTATTGATTGCAATAATTTGGGCAAATGATGAGCGCAATAACTCGCGAATCTTTGTCCAAAACGACAATGACACGCCGGACGTCCGACAAAATCCCGAAGCGTGAAGAAAGGATCTCGCCGGCGATGTAGAGCTCGCCGCTGAGGTCCAATGATACCACCGAGTGCACAATAACGCTATGCACCTGAAGGACCTCCTCGACGACGCGACGGCGGCTTTGAACGCCGGTGAGCCGAGAGGGCTAAGGTGACCAAGACGGCAAAATACGAAAAGCAAAAAGAAGCTCCGCGACATACAAGCTGCAGCTAAATAAGAGCTCCGCAAAGAACATCCACGCAGTGCCAAAGACTAAGGACTATCAGAGGTACCGGAGGTCCTTAAGATGCCGGGAGGTCGGGAGGTGGTGGCCGAGTTGGGGAAGAGGGTGCTCCACGGCCAAAGCTCCAGCTCCAACTTTGTCCACCTCTCAAAAGTTCAAACCAAAACGAGCGAGGTCTTGGTCCCAGAGGAAAGCACAACCTAAGCAAGGAGAAAAGGTGGAAACTCAATGACCCTTGTCCACCGAGGAACTTCAAGTCCAACAATGGCGCCAAGGAGACTTTGGGTTTTAGAGCTCACAAACACAAGGTGTGAGCAAAGTGACGATGGTGTGCAAAGGAAGCCAAAGGACCGTGGGGTGGTTTTATCCTAGGGCAATTGAGGTCTTAGACCACCGCTAAGCTCATGGTGAGCTTGGCCCATGGCATGGTCTATGGAGTGGACAAGACATGGGGATGACAAGGGGCAGCTCTGGCGACCATTGAGAGTGAAAGTCGACCAAGATTAAATGCGGTCAAGAAGAGTCATGAACAGTACCTCCCGCCGACATGCATTAAATGCACCGCCGTAAGCTCCCACGCCAGAGGAAGGAGAAGAACAGGGAGGTCCTAGTGGCTATTGGATGAGACCTCGAGGAGGTCCCGCCATCGGATCCCATTTTGAACCAAGAGTTTTTAAGTGGTCGAGGAGGTCCCACCACACGATCAAACGTGGGAGGTCATGGCCTCACGATTTCACTTAACGTGAAAACGCGACGTGAGGAAATGGACAGAGGTCCAAAGCGTTGATCTCCATCCAACGGTGCGACCTCCAATTGGGACTTAACTGCACGCGAACATAAGAGATCGAGGGGAGGTCATGGCCTTTGGATGTAAATCCAAGGGCACCGACTGATGGGAGGTCTAATACGCACAAAGTGAATAAGGGAGGTCGAGGACTGCACAGAAGCGCAAGGAGGTCTTAGCCTCCGATTTGGATCTAAGGGCTCACGCGATGGTCCGAATCGCCCATTTGTTAGCAACCGTGAGATGTAAATCCAATGGTCAATATTGGGTGGTCCGAACGGCTCATTGATCTCGTATGCTGAGCGAGATCCAAAGGCAGAGAAGACAAGGAGGTCATGGCCTTAGATTTTTAATCCAAGGGCTATGACCTCACGAGGTGGGATGTCTAAGTGGTTTTAACAGGAGGGAGGTCAGGCCGTGGATCTTGAATCCAAGGGCCAAGACCTCACGCAGTGGGAGGACCCGACCGAGTATGTTGAGGAGGAGGTCGTGGCGGTTGGATTTGATCCAACGGCCACGACCTCAACAAGGGATGACCTCACCGCGATGGTTTAACAAATGAGGAGGTCTTTGAGGTTTCACACACAGGGAGGTCGTGGCCGTGGATCTTTGATCCAATGGCTATGACCTCATGAGGTGGGAAGGTCTTTGCGGTGTTAGTCATGAGGAGGTCGTGGTCGCTGGATGTGAATCCAACGGCCGCACTGATTAAGGAGAGGAGGTCTCAAAAGTGCACTGCTGAGGAGGTCCAAAGGGGTTAATGACCAGCTTTGAACATGGCTAGCCCAAGGAACAAAGGTGGTTTTTGAATTTGAACTTTTAAACAACTGAGACTTTGCGTAATTGTTTGGGCTAGCAAATGAGCTCCAAATTTGATGAAATTTTAACTGGAGCTTGCTGACAACATGATTAACCTTACAGAAATTTTCCAGAGGTTATTATGCAATGCATTTTTCTCAGGAAATTTATTAAGGTTGTTTAAAGGATTGTTTTACCTCCAAAATTTATCAAACAAGTTTTACAACTTGTGATATTTTTCAGAGGGGTCCCACATCAGTTTTTGGACCAAAGGAAAATATTTCCAATTGATTGGCACAAGATTTTGGATAAATGGAAAATGAATTTGACTTTTGGTCAACAAGAGCTTTGTGTTTTAGATTACACAACTCTTGGACACTAATCACATGAGATTTTAGGGTTTTTCAAGATGTGAGAAAAGTTTTAATTTCTACACATATAATTATACTTGAATAACCCTAATTATACACTTGGGATGTTACAAAATCTCCTCCTTACAGAAATCTCGCCCCGAGATTTGGCTCACTTGGTAAAGAAAGATGGATAGTCCGCACGCAGACGATCTTCTCTTTCCCAAGTAGCCTCATCCTCTAATGGTTCGACCAATCGAACTTTAAGGAACTTGATGGTCTTATTCCTTGTTCTTCGCTCGACTCATCGAGCACGCCAACAGGTGCTCGCGATAGGTCAAATCTTCCCGACATCGAGGGTTTCCAACGAGCTTCCTCGCTTGGAACACGGAGGCACTTCTAAGCCGACACATGGAAAACATCATGTACCGCAAGTGCAACCGGCAACTCCAACTTATAGGCAACAGCTCCTTCTTCTCGATAATGCGGTAGGGACCGATATATCGAGGAGCCAACTTGCCCTTGACGCCAAACGTTGATGGCCCTTCAAAGGAGAGACTTTGAGATAAACAAAGTCATTAGGCTCAAAACGTAACTCACGCCGACGGCGATCCGCATAGCTCTTTTGCTCGATTGAGCCAGCGCAAACGCCACGAATAAGCCGGACTTGGCGCCGCCTCATTGATTGAGTCCGCCAAAGAGAGGTCTCTCACCGGCTCTCGACCGCTCAACGGGTCCTACACTTTCTCCCGTGATAAGGCCTCAAAAGGTGCCATGCCGAGACCGGCCCGAAGTCGTTGTTATAAGAAAATCTCGGCGAATGGCAAGCATTTCTCCCAATGCTTCCCATAGAAAGGACACAAGCACGAAGCATGTCCTCCAAAACCTGGTTGACCTCTCGGTCCCACCATCGCTTTGAGGATGAAATGCCGCGGTCAAGGCAAGATGAGTGCCCATAGCCTCTTGCAAGCTATGCCAAAACGAGACGTGAAAAGGATCCACGATCCGACACGATCGTTTTCGCACACCGTGCAAACCGACGATGCGGGCGATGTAGAGTTCGCCAAAAGACCTACCCAAGGTCGGTTTTGACGGAAGAAAATGTGCCACCTTAGTCAATCGATCGATGACGCACCCAAATGGCATCATTCTTCTTCGGGATGTGGGTAGACCGTGATGAAATCCATTCCGATCGAATCCCACTTCCACTCAGAATTGGCAAAGGTCAAGCCCCGCAGACGCCGATGTTCGCCTTGACACGATTTACATACGCCGACTCGCAAGAACTAACTTCGCAATCTCCTCTTCATTCGGGTCCACCAAAATCTCTCGGCGGAGATCTTGATACATCTTTGTGGCCCCGGATGAATGGATAATGGCGAATCATGGGCTTCATGGAGGATTAAATTCGCAACTCCATGTCCTTTGGAACCACAAGGCGTTGCCCAAACCTCACAACACCATGCTCATCCTCGTAAAAGCACTTGGTTGTTCCGCCTTGACATTTGCCTTGATGTGGCTCACCCATCATCCGATCGCCGAGCGGACTTGATCCGATCCACCAAGGTTGGTTGCACAACCATGGCAATGAGAAATCCATGCTCAACTATCTCCAAGTTGAGACGCCGGAATGCTTCGAGAAGAGAGGGCGAATGCTCCTTGAGCACTAAGGCATTACAATGCGCTTTATGATTAAGCGATCGGCAACTACATTAGCCTTGCCCGATGGTAGTGAATACCATATCATAGTCCTTGATCAACTCCAACCATCTCCTTTGCCCGAGGTTCAGTCGTTGGGTGAACAAGTACTTGAGGCTTTTGTGATCCGAATACACTTCACAACGACACGATTAGGTAATGTCGCCAAATCTTAAGTGCATGAATCACAGCACCAACCCAAATCATGAGTAGGGTAGTTGAGTTCATGAGGTCTCAATTGCCTTGATGCATAGGCCACTACCTTGCCTTCTTGCATAAGGACACAACCGAGGCCTCGACGAGAAGCATCGCAAAAGATATCGGCTTCGATGGATATCGTGAAGAACAAGAACGGAGCGGTGGTCAAACGCTTTTGAGTATTAGGAAACTTTCTCACACTCAACGGACCACACAAACTTCTTGTCCTTCTTGAGCAACTCCATCATCGGCCATGATCTTGGAGAAGTTCTCGATAAAGCGCGATAATATCCCGCTAAACCAAGAAAACTCCGCACATCGGTGACCAAAACAGTCGACTCCATGAAAGAACATCGCGACCTTGTTAGGATCAACGGCTACGCCTCCGCCGAAAGAATATGGCCTAAGAAAGCCACTTCCTTCAACTGTACGCGACTTGTCAACTTCACAGACAACCGGTGCTCACGTAGCTTGCCTAACACAAGCCGCAGTGCTCGGATGTTCCTCATCGTTTTGGAGTAGATAAGGATATCATCGATGAAGACTACGACAAACTTATCCAAATACTCCATAAATACCGAATTCATGAGGTTCATGAACAAGGCAGAGCATTGGTTGTTTAATGACATGACAAAGGTACTCGCATAAGCCGTAGCGAGTAGAGAACGCCGTTTTCGAATATCCTCAGCCGAATCCAACTCGATGATATCCCACTCTCGATCAATCTTGGAGAAAACTCGAGCTCCAGCTAATTGATCAAGAGATCGCCAATGCGGGCAATGGATACTTGTTCTTACCGCCACTTCATTAAGTGGGCGGTAATCAACGACATGCGTAGTACCGCCCTTCTTCTTAACGAAGATAGCCGGACAACCCCACGGAGATGAGCTAGGCGAATGAAACCCTTCTCTTGCAGCTCACTTAATCGCTTCTTCAACTCCACCAACTCGCTCGGTGGCATCCGATAAGGCCTCTTTGAGATAGGGGCGTACCGGAGCCAACTCAATGACAAACTCGAGGTCTCGAACGGGTGGCATCCTCGAAGATCAGCGGAAAGACATCAACAAAGTCACAAACTGCTGGGACTTCGCTAATATCTAGAGCGGCTTCGCTTCAAGCGCGAAGAGATGAGGATCTAGCAACTTTCAAAAGCTTAACCCGCCACCGAGGGACTAGATAGAGAGATGAGCTTCGGCGCAATCGATTTGTCCCATGTGCCGAGACAACCAATCCATGCCAAGAATCACATCAAGACTCACGAATGGAGAAGGATAAGGTTTGCTAAGAACCCTACGCCGATCTCGATAGGGACATCCCTACACTCAGATTCAGCTCTCAACTCCAACCAGAGAGCGAATGAGAAGGGACTAACAATGGAGAGAAAAGAAGCTCTCCAACAAAGAGCAAAAGACTCGTAAACAAAGGAATGAGATGCTCCTGAATCAAACAAGACAAGAGCAGGTGAGAGTTAATGTAAAGTGTACCTAGCACGACGCCGGGTGCCTCCCGAGCCTCCTCTGCGGTGATGGCGTTGACGCGACCACTACCCACGCCTTGGGTAGCCGGACGATCTTCGTCCCGAGATGCACCACCTCTCGACCCCCGCCCTCCATTAGGACGAGGGGTCGCCTCGCCTTCTTAGGGCATTGGTTCGCATAATGCACCTTCGTTGCATGAGAAACATGTGACCCCGGCACTGGTTAAGGGGGCCGCTCACGACTCGCAGTGCACGGATCGGGCACGGCTGCGAAGGACGAGGAACAGGGCAGTGACCTGGGCGCCAAGAATGAGAGTGGTACCCGAGACCGCCTCAAACGAGGGCGGAAGAATCGGCCTCGAAGTCTTATAGGTCTCCCACTTGCGCTATGGAATCCATAAGCTCCCGAGCCGCATGCTCACGACGATGGCCTTGTCGCACCAAGGTCCGAAAATAAGGAAAGTCGGCAATGGATAGCTTGTCCTTCACCTCCTGACAAGCCACGCTCAACTTGGCCTCGCTTGGCCATATCAAGGCCACATCCTCGTGAGCATAACGAGCTAGATGGTTGAACTCAGAGACATACTCCATGATCGAAGCACGCCTTGCTTGAGCGCAAGAAACTCCCCGCTTGATCTCCATCAAGCCGGCAGGATGTGAGCCCGCGGAAGGCAAGACGAACTCCTCCCAAGAGACGGTGTGGTCTACGGGCTGCATGGCGAGATAGCTCTCCCACCAGACAAAGCCGCACCTCAAGCCGGTGCGATGCGAATAGCGCCTTCTCGTGTTTCTCGCATCAAGCGCTATGCGGTTTACGCCCACAAGACGGCCAATCGTCCACATCCAAAGGGTCCTCGACCGGAAAAAGTAGGGGCCGAGTACGAAGAAACTCCGCGAGTCCTCCACGCGGCCGATGGGCATTCCTCGCCCAGATCCTCAAGCTCCGGAAAGTGCAAGAGTGTTATGCGCGATGACGCCCAAGAGAACTCTCTCGCATCCGCGCGATTGCGCCGATCCAAGAAGAACTCGCCATGGTCGGAGGAGGAGGAAGCTCGTCCGACCACCGACTAGCCTTGGCCGCACGAAAAGGCCCGCCATCCTGTTATAAGGAATTTTTGGTTAGCAACTAGACCAAATCAAAGCCTTAAAGAAAGCAAAAGCGATCGACTAGGGAATGGAATATCACCCCAAACGAAAGCCAAAACAGCGAGTATTTAAACTTTAAAAGGCTTCTAAAAGACTCCAAAACAGCCAAGAAACACCAAACGGAAGGCTCAACTTCTCAACTCAACTAACCCGTATTGAATGAACGAGTAATTGACCGAGAAGGTTAAAAATCAGATTGTAAGATGAGATCTAAAACTATTAGAGAGCAAGGTTATTGCAGCTAAATAAGTGTTAGATACTTAGCTAACTAGTATCACATCTTACCCTTTTTCATTCCCACAAGTTTTAGTTGAATTAACCTCTCATTATCTATCCTAATTAGAAACCTTTGAGATTGCTGTCCGAAATTTGATGCTTGCTGTCCAGATTTCAGATCCAAGCTCCTCGTCAATCACCGACTCTTAACTTCAAAACCTTGTAGTGGGCAGCTCACACTTAAATTTGCCAATCTCATTGGTTCTCCCAAAACCCTAATTAGTCGATAACAACTATTGTGTAGAAGGGAAGAGAGGAAAACAACTTTTAAAACTCAAATTAGAGTGAGATGAGAAGAGAAAGCTAAGATAGGTAAGGAGTAAAATCCGAGAATTACTTAAGCTTTCAAAACTCATTTATACTTTGAAAATAGGTTTTCAAAATATCCTAAAGACGACCAAGCTTATGCATTACGGTCATAACGGCTCGATACTAACTTTTGTGAGACCTCGACATTTATTAGGCTCATAATACTTAGTCATCCAATTGACCCTAGTATTATCAACCAAATAAACCTGTCTCGAGAAATGTATACTCCCTGAATGCAAGATACATACCTCACAACAAAAGAGTATATCAATTCCATACAACACATAGTACATAAGCAACAAACCGGTTAATATTAATATGGAATAGCTATTACAAAAGAGAGGCCCTTAGGCCAAATAGCAACAAATAAAAAGATAACAATGAAGCAAAAGTGCCATAAAGATGGCTATAACACAAAGCCAATCAAGGTGCCTTAACCCCTAGGCATCTCGACCGACCGCCAAGCTAGTCGTCAAGAAACCGCAACACGTAGCACAAAAGAGAGGCTCATGGAGCTCTCCTTCTTCCTCTCGCAACAAATTTGTTAAGAAGCAAATGAGTACAATAACTTGTTTATTGTACTCGCAAGACCGACGTAAGATAACAGTAACTATAATTTAGCTACATGCAAGCTTTATTTAAGTGGATGAGGCTTTGGACTCATTTTAGCACAAAGCAAGTTTCATTTGCAATAACATAATAGATTGAAGGCAATTTGATAAAGCAATTTTAATTGTTGAAATACAACGCGATAATAACATAATAACAACAACAAGAACAAACCCGAAGTGACTAACCCTTAGTCACCACAACAATAGCATGAACTCCCTGCTCATACCAACCCATCAAGTTTTAATTAAAAGGTTGAGACTAGTCTTGAACGACCTTACCAAGCATGTCCATAACCTAGGACGAGGCTATTCAATAGTTTTATCCTCGCAGGGTGTACCAATGTACCCACACGCCGCATCGCTTTTCCTTTAGGCACACGACCTTTGGTGTGCCAAGACGGCTAAGTCCTACGAGACATTTCCAATGGACGATGCTAATTACGAGTCAAGAACCCACGGGACAAGACACATTAGACACCCTAACCGGTCCGCCAATGCTCCTCCCAACACCACACACACAGATTTTATTAAAACATACCCACCAACCAGCTCATAATTAACACCTCCCAAAGTACTTAGTCAAGAGAGGTCCCATATCCCCTCGTGTGGTTAGCACGCAAAAGCGCTTGGCTTAGTGACCCAAGTACTCGGTCCTTAGGGACCCGCATACCACCACATTCCAAGAACCGCACCATCCATCCAATATGCCCAAGTCTAAATCAACATTTTATTTTCAGTTTTTTTATCTTACAATTAATCAAAGCACAAGTGCTGGACATATAGGAGGAATAATAATACTTGTGTGATCAAGACCATCGACTAAGTCGATGATCGCCCATTACTACCGATAGCTAAGCATGTCTACAATATTAACGTAAACTACTAAGTGATGAGAGCTCATCCAACGAGCTCAAACCACAGCTAATAACCTAGGCTCATTGGTAGTAGAGGATAATAATTCCTACAGATTATGCAACTATAGGAAAGCTAGCGACATTTAACACAAAGTAGCATGCATACATAGAAGTAAAACAAAGTATTAAGCTTTAAAGTAATGGGACAATAATGGAAATGATCAAACTGCTTGCCTTGTTGCTGGTCACTTTGTTGCGGAGGGTCGCTCATGGGATCACCACAAATGTCGAACCCTAACGGAAAAAGCAATAAAGAACCGATAAGAACGATTTAAAAACAACAAAGACAACACAGCAACAGAACTCCAAATCCTCTGAAATTTCTACTGCAGCAAGAGGAGGATTTTAGGAATTTAGCAACAAGAACCAATGGATTTGGATTCTCAATGCAAAAGTTATGAGCAAAACAACTCTGCTCAGCCCTAAAAATACCAAACTGCACTATTCACTAATTTAATTATGAGGCAACAATTTCTAGAAAAGTGGTGAGGCTGAAATTTTTACTGTAAAACCAGCACCTCATGAGATGAATAACACAATTGAGTTCATCTCATTTGGAGCTATGATGCAATTTCTATAATTTTTCAAAAACAAGAACGTGAACAAAATTATAATGCACAAGTCCTCATTTTTCTAACAGCAACAAGCTCAAAACTAATTTTCTTAGTGAGTTCATTACTAGAGGAAACCAACAAAGTTGGTCTCACTCAAAAAGAATCTACAGAGCATTAGTTATGAGTTTCACAAGTTAAGCATTAATTTGAATGTATATTTAAAGTTAGTTTTAAAACCTAGTGGCTAATCTGTGCTCTGGGACTGAACTCAACTTGCAATCATTTTTGGATTAAAGTCAAGTTCAAGATAGAGCTAACACAATTTGAATGACCTCATTTGGAATTAAAATGAAAGAGATATGAAATTCTAAAGTTTATACCTTATTTCAGTTCATACTTAAGAATTTACTGACATTTCTAAAACTCACAGAGACATGGGAGGTCGTGAGCCACAGATCACAGATCTAACGGCTCAGACCTCCCCAGAGGACAACACACACGCACATGGGAGGTCCAGAGGTCCTGGACCTCCTAACCACGCACATGCGCGAGGTGAGGGGAGGTCGTGGCCGTAGATTGAGGATCCAACGAACCACAACGATGATGGGGAGGTCCGGGCGACTGCACCAAAAGGGAGGTCCTCATGGTGAGATGACCTCGAGGAGGTCCCAGAGGAGGTCTCAACGCCACCGACCTCCGTGGAGGTCTGACGGCCAAGATTGCGCCAAGGAGGTCTTGGACGCCTCGCATCTCCTGAGGAGGTCCGACGCCCGCAGCTCGCGCACGCACGCAGCTTGGACATGAGATAAATGCGCGGGACCACGATGAGGTCCGCGCGCGGAGGAATTAATGGCGCGCAATAAATGGTGGATTTAAGGACGCTTAAGACACGCTATTGATTGCAATAATTTGGGCAAATGATGAGCGCAATAACTCGCGAATCTTTGTCCAAAACGACAATGACACGCCGGACGTCCGACAAAAATCCCGAAGCGTGAAGAAAGGATCTCGCCGGCGATGTAGAGCTCGCCGCTGAGGTCCAATGATACCACCGAGTGCACAATAACGCTTGCGCACCAAGGGACCTCCTCTCGACGGCGACGGCGGCTTTGAACGCCGGCGAGCCGAGAGGGCCAAGGTGACCAAGACGGCAAAATACTAAAAGCAAAAAGAAGCTCCGCGACATACAAGCTGCAGTGCCAAATAAGAGCTCCGCAAAGAACATCCACGCAGTGCCAAGACTAAGGACTATCAGAGGTACCGGAGGTCCTTAAGATGCCGGGAGGTCGTGGAGGTGGTGGCCGGAGTTGGGGAAGAGGGTGCTCCACGGCCAAAGCTCCAGCTCCAACTTTGTCCACCTCTCAGAAAAGTTCAAACCAAAACGAGTGAGGTCTTGGTCCCAGAGGAAAGCACAACCTAAGCAAGGAGAAAAGGTGGAAACTCAATGACCCTTGTCCACCGAGGAACTTCAAGTCCAACAATGGCGCCAAGGAGACTTTGGTGGTTTTAGAGCTCACAAACACAAAGGGTGTGAGCAAAGTGACGATGGTGTGCAAAGGAAGCCAAAGGACCGGTGGGGGTGGTTTTATCCTAGGGCAATTGAGGTCTTAGACCACCGGCTAAGCTCATGGTGAGCTTGGCCCATGGCATGGTCTATGGAGTGGACAAGACATGGGGATGACAAGGGGCAGGCTCGGCCGACCATTGAGATGAAAGTCGACTGCATTAAATGCGGTCAAGAAAGAGTCATTGAACAGTACCTCCCGCCGACATGCATTAAATGCATCGCCGAAGCTCCCACGCCAGAGGAAGGAGAAGAACAGGGAGGTCCTAGTGGCTATTGGATGAGACCTCGAGGAGGTCCCGCCATCGGATCCCATTTTGAACCAAGAGAAGTTTTAAGTGGTCGGGAGGAGGTCCCACCACACGATCAAACGTGGGAGGTCATGGCCTCACGATTTCACTTAACGTGAAAACGACGTGAGGAAATGGACAGAGGTCCAAAGCGTTGATCTCCATCCAACGGTGCGGACCTCCAATGAGGACTTAACTGCACGCCAACATAAGAGATCGAGGGGAGGTCATGGCCTTTGGATGTAAATCCAAGGGCACCGACTGATGGGAGGTCTAATACGCACAAAGTGAATAAGGGAGGTCGAGAGGACTGCAGAGAAGCGCAAGGAGGTCTTAGCCTCCGATTTGGATCTAAGGGCTCACGCGATGGTCCGAATCGCCCATTTGTTAGCGCATCGTGAGATGTAAATCCAATGGTCAATATTGGGTGGTCCGAACGGCTCATTGATCTCGTATGCTGAGCAGAGATCCAAAGGCAGAGAAGACAAGGAGGTCATGGCCTTAGATTTTTAATCCAAGGGCTATGACCTCACGAGGTGGGATGTCTAAGTGGTTTTAACAGGAGGGAGGTCAGGCCGTGGATCTTGAATCCAAGGGCCAAGACCTCACGCAGTGGGAGGACCTCGATCGAGTATGTTGAGGAGGAGGTCGTGGCGGTTGGATTTGATCCAACGGCCACGACCTCAACAAGGGGATGACCTCGCCATGCGATGGTTTAACAAATGAGGAGGTCCTTTGAGGTTTAACACACAGGGGAGGTCGTGGCCGTGGATCTTTGATCCAATGGCTATGACCTCATGAGGTGGGAAGGTCTTTATGTGTTAGTCATGAGGAGGTCGTGGGTCATGGATGTGAATCCAACGGTCATGCACTGATTAGGAGAGGAGGTCTGCTGGGTGCACTGCTGAGGAGGTCCAAAGGGGTTGGGCCGACCAGTTTTGAACATGGCTAGCCCAAGGAACAAAGCAAGGGGTTTTTGAATTTGAACTTTTAAACAAATGAGACTTTGCGAATTGTTTGGGCTAGCAAATGAGCTCCAAATTTGATGAAATTTTAACTGGAGCTTGCTGACAACATGATTAACCTTACAGAAATTTTCCAGAGGTTATTATGCAATGCATTTTTCTCAGGAAATTTATTAAGGTTGTTTAAAGGATTGTTTTACCTCCAAAATTTATCAAACAAGTTTTACAACTTGTGATATTTTTCAGAGGGGTCCCACATCAGTTTTTGGACCAAAGGAAAATATTTCCAATTGATTGGCACAAGATTTTGGATAAATGGAAAATGAATTTGACTTTTGGTCAACAAGAGCTTTGTGTTTTTAGATTACACAACTCTTGGACACGAATCACATGAGATTTTAGGGTTTTTCAAGATGTGAGAAAAAGTTTTAATTTCTACACATATAATTATACTTGAATAACCCTAATTATACACTTGGGATGTTACAAGATTCTCATGCATATTCTGCTTTTGTTGCGTCTTTTGAACCCTGAGATGTCACACATGCTTTATCTGATTCTTCTTGGGTCAATGCCATGCATGAAGATCTTGAAAATTTTGAAAGAAACCAAGTTTGGACCTTAGTTGAACCTCCACCTAATCAAAATGTTATTGGAACAAAATGGATTTTCAAAAATAAGCAAAGCGAGGATGGGTTGTAGTTCGCAACAAGTCTAGGCTTGTAGCTCAAGGATTTTCCCAGGTAGAAGGCTTAGACTTTGAAGTGACCTTTGCTCTTGTAGCTAGATTAGAAGCGATTCGCATATTGCTAGCTTTCACGACATCTAAGGGCTTTAAGATTTTTCAAATGGATGTCAAGAGTGCTTTCCTTAATGGTTTTATAGAAGAAGAGGTCTTTGTCAAGCAACCCCCTGATTTTAAAAATCCCAAATTCCCAAACTATGTGTTTAAGCTCTCCAAAGCCTTGTATAGATTGAAGCAAGCCCCTAGAGCTTGGTATGATAGGCTTAAGAATTTCTTGCTTAAAAATGAATTCAAAATAGGAATGGTAGATAAAACCTTGTTCTCTCTCAAGCATGACAGTGATTTCTTATTGGTTCAGATTTATGTGGATGATATCATATTCGGTGGTTCTTCTCATGCTTTGGTGTCCAGATTTTCAAATTCTATGAGCAGGGAATTCGAGATGAGCTTGATGGGCGAACTGACTTTCTTCCTTGGTCTTCAAGTCAAGCAATTCAAAGAAGGTACCTTCATTCATCAAAGCAAGTACACAAAGGACCTTCTTTAGCGCTTCGACATGGGAAGCAGCAAGCCAATGTCTACTCCCATTGCCACTTCTATCGTGCTGGATCCTGATGAGGATGGAGAGCCCGTGGACCAGAAGGAGTAGCGCAGCATGATCGGCTCACTTCTCTACCTCACGGCATCGAGGCCGGACATACAGTTTGCTGTGTGTCTGTGCACTCGATTTCAGGCTTCCCCTCGTGTGTAGGACCAGAAACAGGCGACTAGAGGGGGGTGAATAGGAGCTTGCCTAATTTTCACCTCGTTCAGATTCAACACCAGATTCACCCCAATAGCTATGAGAGCTATGAGGATCAACAGCAGAAGACTTGTGTTGAACTTGAACTAAAATCCCCAAAGCAAGAAACCAACAGCACCAAACCCTAACAGAGTGGTCAAACTGGCGTGTAATGAGCGGTCTGACCTAGATGCGGTCTGACCGACGTGTAAAAATTGGTCTGACCGATCCTGACCAGAAGCACTATTGACAGCCCGAAACCAAAACGAAAATCGGTCTAACTTTTGATCTACACGGCCAAACTTGACCAAATTTGGAACACACCTTCCTAAGGATATTAGGAACCTATTCCAAGAAGAGATTGAGTAGATCCACGTCAAAGTTTCGACCTTTTTTCTGTTTTACCGAAGGAGGGTTCAAAACCGGGCAAAAATGAAAAACTTGATCCAAACCTTGCTCGTGGGAGATTGATGATCTAGATGATCCTAGATGTATTCTCACACATCACAGCAAGGTAAAAGAGGGCACGAAACAAACAAAAAACCATAGGATCAAGGAAGCACCCAAAATCATCAAAAGAGAAGGGAAAACACAAGAAGACTCATCTTTGAACAATCATCCATAGATTGATTCACGATTGGTTGCTGGTTACAGCCACTCCATCCATGGAGGACAAAGCTCAATCCATGAGCACTCAACTCAACACATCTCCCTAGAACTCTAAGCCTCTCCACTTTCTCCCTAAGCCCTAAGACAAACTAGGGTTTACAAATGAAGTGCTTGGTTGGCTGCCTAACAGCACCCCTCCTATTTATATGAGGCCTAGAGCTTCTAGAAGACAAACCCTAATGGGCTCCCATTAAGGCCCAATAAAACGGGTCACACACGCACGTATTTTAAAGCGCCATCTTCATCTCCACTTGACCTAAACCGCTCCTCCAAGCGCCGACCCGCGCCGCGGTTTAACCAACAAGTCACAAAGGCGGTATTTAGTGAAATTACCAAAATACCCCTTCTCGATCCTTCTCCATGGACCGAGTCCAATCCTGTTGAAGCAATCGCTTGCTCCGCTACGTGTAGGTTGATCAACGGCTCTCATCATGTCAGCAAGTCTCTCCCGTCCGGATCCCACCAGAACCTCCATGGCACTTGCACCGACCCCCGCGCCGCTTGATCCAACCAGTTGCACCGAACTGCCCGTTCGGTCATCTTCATCCATTCTGCGCCATGCTTGAGTCACTCGACCTCACCCGACATCCATGATCGTTTTGGACCTCAGCTCTCCAAGCTTAGTCCCGATCCTCCTCGCCGTTGACCGTCGTTGACCTGCAAGCCACCTGCACATCAATAGACAGGCAAACACGAATCCAGGAACAAGTTCTTCACAACTTGACCCACGTTAGCCAAAACATGCAATATGCAACACATATGCATTAACAAACATGGGTATGACAAATCCCAAAATCAGTTCACAACTAACATCAACAATCAGCACAAAAACCGGTCAGACCATCATTCTGGCCGGTCTGACTGCCCTTGGGACTGAACCAGAAAATCAATTGAGACAAGGCCGGTCTGATCGCCGAATTGGCCGGTCTGACCGCCAATGACCTGACAGTTTCAGAAACTTTGTTGAAAACGCTTGAAACTTCAAACCAAAAGCAACATTGCCAATTGTTTCATCATCCTAAGATCATGGGCATATCCCCATGATATCCACATCGTGCCTCACATCGTCAAGCAGCGCGTCGCATCTTCAGATACCTCCAGGACACTCTTGATTTTGGACTTTGGTGTTCTTTTAATTCTGCTCTCTCCATTCGAGCTTTTTCTGATGCTGATTTTGCGGGGTGTAGAGCGGATAGGAAGAGTACTTCTAGCACCTGTCATTTCTTAGGCACTTCTCTTATCTCTTAGTCTTCTAGGAAGCAGTCCTCTGTTGCACAGTCCACTGCTGAGGCAGAGTATGTAGCTGTAGCCAGTAGTTGCTCTCAAGTTCTCTGGATCTTGTCTACTCTATGGGATTATGAGTTGTTTTTGGATAGTGTCCCTATTTTCTGTGACAACACTGGTGCCATAAACATTGCCAAAAACCTAGTGCAACACTCTAGGACCAAGCACATTGACATTCGATATCATTTCCTTAGAGACCATGTAGAGAAGGGTGATGTTGTGCTTCACTTTGTAGAGTCTGAGCAGCAGGTTGCAGATATTTTTACTAAGTCTCTTGATTCTTCTTGGTTTGCTTCTTTGCGGGGAGAGTTGGGAGTTATTAATCCTCTTGGCCTGTTTTGAGGGGGAGTTGGCTCTTTTGCATTCATTGTACCATATTGCATTTTAAATTAGTAACTTGCATTGTAATATAATTTCACGGAGCCTTGAGTATTATCCTTGTGTAACATGCTTTCATGCTTTATACCTTGCCATGTCTTGTGCTACTTTGCTAGATTTATCATGCCTTTTCATGTGTAGCTTAGCTTTTACCATGCTAGCTCTTTTAAATATGAGAAACTTGAATCAAAACATGATTTGTTAGATCTTGTGACTAGTTTTGCCATAGTGATCCTCTCATGATTCATGCCATGCCAAATAGGCTAAGTTGAGTCTTGAATCTAATTTGAGTTTTAGATTGAGCTATGCTATTTCCTAAGTCAAGCAAATGAAAAATGATCTTTTCTGTACGAAAAAACTGGTCTCACCAATTCTTTCTCATGAAACGGCTTGCCATTGCACTAGGCATAAAATCAGGGGGTGTTTTGGATGACCTAGACCACTCTTTTAAGCTTATTTCTTGGGATGGTCGCGGCACGGTTTGAGATCTAGTACAAAGCTAAGAAAACAATTTGTAAAAATTGGTTGAAGCTTAGGAGGCAGTTGTGGATGGCTCCTAGTCTAGGACTTGCTTTGCTAAGATAAAACCAAAAATCAATGCTAGCAAGTGCTAAATGTGCTAAGTATGCTTATTTCCAAGTGCTTGAACAAAATAATTCATCTTTGAACTCATAGCGCTCTAAATTGGCTCAATTTTAGCTTCTTGATTCCATTTAGTTTATTGACATGGCTTGACTTATTTTTGGATACTTGTGGCTGAACTATGATCTTGCGCACCTTAACATGCTAAACTTTCATTTAATCACAGATTATTGCTCTTTTGGCTTTAGCTTTGCTATATATGATTTGTCATGATTTACAATAGCTTTTTCACATAATATGGCTTGGTGTAATACTTGTACAGTCCTCTTGGATAATTTTCATGGCTCCCTTTGCTAAAAATGAATTAATTGCAGCCATTCAATGTCATTCATGCTCTATCTTCCTCTATGCATCTTGATGAATCCATTGTCAAAGGGGGAGAATGGTAAAAAAGAAGAAATAGGGAGAAAATGAAATTTTCAGGATGATCACAGTGAGGGGGAGCATCTCATTTGCATTTCTTGGTTCCTCACATGATCAAAGGTCAAATTGAACAATTGTTCTTTCATATGGACCTTACGTGAGATTTTTGACTCCTTTCTGGAATTTGAAGCTTTCCTGCTTTCTTTTTCTTGATCTCACTTGTCTATGCTTTTCTAAAGTCAGTTTGGTCATTTTCATTGCTTTTTCTTGCATTTGGACCAAATTGTGCCTTTGCACGAAAACGAGTGTTTCTTTTCTTTTCAAACCTCCAATTTGCATTTTTGAGGAGATTGCCAATGTGCTCATCAAGGGGGAGATTGTGGATATCATGAAGATATGCTCATGATCTTAGGATGATGTTACAATTGTCAATGACGTTATCGGTTTGTCGATTCATCGTTTTCGTCAAAGGTTGAAAGGCTGTCAGGTCAAGTGCGGTTAGACCGGCTGATGGTCAGACCGGCGTTCAAGGCGCAGTCAGACTGGCCTGCGGTCAGACTGGCCATTGAATGGTGGTCTGACCAATTTGTGCTGTTCATCGGCCAATCGGTGGCGATGATTTTTGGGATAGGCCGAGTTCATATGTGTTGCATAATGCATGTTTTCACTAACGTGGGTCAAGTTGTGAAGAACTTGTTCCCGAAATCGATTTCTTTGTCTATTATTGTGCAGCACGCTTGGAGGTCAATGGCGGTCAACGACGAGAATGACCGGGACTAAGCTTGGAGAGCTAAGGTTCAGAACAATCAAGGATGCCGGGTGAGGTCAATGGATTCAAGCATGGCGCAAATTGGACAAATGTGACCGAACGGGCAGTTCGGTGTGACAGGTTGGATCAAGCGGCATGGGGGTCGGTGCAAGTGCCATGGTGGTTTCGGTGAGAGCCGGACGGGAGAGACTTGCCGACATGATGAGAGCCGTTGGATCAAGCTACACGTGGCGAAGCAGGCGATTGCTTCACCAAGTTCAGATTCGGTCTTCGGAGAAGGATCAAGAAGGGGTATTTTGGTAATTTCACCTAAATACCACCTTGGTGACCTTTGGATAAGTCGCGGCGCAAGACAACACAAGAAGAAGCGGTTTAGGTCAAGTAAAGTTGAAGACGACGCTTTAAAATACGTACGTGTGTGACCCATTTGTGTGTGGGCTTAATAGGAGCCCTTTAGGGTTTACTCATCTAGAAACTAGGCCTCCACTATAAATACGGGTGGCTGCTGTTCAGCACCTTTAAGAACTTCATTTGGAAAACTCTAGTTTTGCTTTAGGGACTTAGAGAGGAAAGGAGAGGCTTAGGGTTCTAGAGAGATGAGTTTGTGCTCATGGATTGAGCTCTTGTCCTCCTGAATGGAGTGACTGTAAACCCTCTCAATCTCAAATCAATCTATGCATGATTTCTCAAAGATGAGTCTCCTTGTGTTCCTTCTCTCTATTTGGGGATTTTGAGTCTTTCTTTGATCCGCAAGATTTCTCTTTGTTTCTTGCCTTGATTTTGCTTTCTGTGACATGTGGGAAAATATCTAGGATCATCTTGATCATCAATCACCCATCAGTAAGACATTAGATCATATTTCGATTTTGACTCGGTTTTGAAGCATCTTTCATTCAAACTGAAAAAGATAGGAACTTTGGCATGGATCTTCATGATCCTTGACTGGAATAGGTTCCTAATATCTTAGAGAAGGTGTGTCTCAAGTTTGGTGGAGTTTGGTCGTGTAGATCAAAAGTTAGATTGATTTGAGTCTCGGTTTTCAGTCATGCGCTCTGCTCATCATCAGTCTGGTCAGATCGCCCAGTGATCGATCAAAGTTTGTGTCGGTCAGACCGCCCATTTGCCGCTGATCTGACCGTCCGTAGGAGTTGAGCCTTATGGTTGATCTGTTGCTTTGGGGTAGATTGGATTCAATACAAGTTTTCCATTGTACTTGTTTATTGATCTTCATAGCTTCATTGCTACTGGAGTGAGATTAGTGTTGAATCTGACCTTTGTGAAAAATTGAGCGTGCTCCTATTCACCCCCCCTCTAGTCGCCTATTCGGTCCTATATCATGAACAAAAAACGAAAAGAATAAACGGTTTCAATTAAGAGTATGACAGGTGGGCCTGAGGCACTTAAGTGTGCAGTGCACTATGCGGTGGATTGGACTCATGGACCCTCGGTCCATGCGCTATGCCTTGGACCGTGTCTATGACCTACGGGCCCACATGTCAAAATGATTTAATTCATCGGTTTAAATAGAAAATGATACTGTGCAGTGGACCCCACTTTTCAGTGTCTATGGCTAGGGTAAGCTTCGGTAGAAAAGGTATTAAATGCTTTAAGAAATTTCAGAAATCATTATTTATACACTAAAAAAAAGAATAACTTAAAAAATGCATAACTAGTTCAAATTAACTCCAAAAACAGTGAAACCAATTTTGATAATTTTCATTTTAAATAAAATTTAATTTGAAATAGGTTTCAAACATGTATCTATCCCAAAAATATTAATTTTGGAGATTGATCAAAAACCGAATCATGTTTACTCTAGAAAATGCTTTTAACTTTGTAAATTCATAGAAAATGCATCTTAACTCCAAATGAGATGAACCAAATTATTTTGGTCTTATAATTTTATTCTCTATTTATCTACGTAATCCTTTTCTCCACCACTATCCTGCAAAATTTCACTAAATAATTAAAATCGAATGAACAGTAATCGAAGTGCATTTTTCAGCATTTTCCAGAAATTTGATTTTCAAACTACTATAACTTTCACATACTAACTCCAAATGGAATAATGTTTCCACCTAAATTCATATAAAATCATAACCTAGCTACTGTAGAAAATTCATGCATTTTTTAGCAATTTAAATTTTTAGGTTTTTATCGGTGTTGATTCGATGCCATTTTTAATTAGAATCCAAGTGCTTGACGTAGACTCCTACACCATCGAGAGCGAGCAACTTGACTTCCAGCAAGACTAGCATCATTTGAACTTTCTTTTGCATCACATTGATCCCAGTTTTTAATAAGTTAGTGTTTGAAATGCAATGATATTGCTTCCATGCTATTTTTGTATATCGATATGTTATGAGATAGTTACTTATGTCCTACACTTGCTTGTTATTCTTGATAATTCCATTATATATATGCTTAAGTTAGATGCTTGTGATGATATATATATATATATATATATATATATATATATATATATATATATATATATATATATATATATATATATATATATATATATATACGTACTCACTTCTCATATACCACCTACATCATATGATGATACCTCTTTATCAATTTGAGCATACTCCAATGATGATTATAAGATACCCCAAAGTGAGTTCTATGAAAAATTTCATTAAAGTCCACTTTTTATGGAAAAAATGTATATATACTTCTTTTATATATGAAAAAGGGTATATGGCAAAAAATAAAGGGCTCCAATGAAAAATTTTCAATCAAGTCACATTAGAGTATCTTATAATTGGTATTTAAGTATAGTAAAGATGATAAAGAAGTATAATATGTTCGTTTAAGTGGTATATTGGAAGTGGGAGTACATGCTCCCAGGAGTACGAAACAGGTGTCCTATATGCGTGTGTGTGTATAATATATATGTGTGTGTGTGTGTGTGTGTGTGTGTGTGTGTGTGTGTGTTGAGTGCTTAGCCATTGCAAGTCTAGTAGACGCTTTAGATCAATTGACGGGGTTAGCTCGTCAATTGTGGGAAACACATAACATTTCTTATCCACTTTTTGTCCAGATGTTTGTATCTGGTTTTTGAGTTAAAAACTTTGTTATTTCAAAAGGTTTTTGGTCTAGACAAGTGGTTGATAGTGTGGGTGCTGTTATGCACAAGACTCGGGTATGTGGTTGTCTTCTCCGGGCCATTAAGGATCGAACTTTGGGCTGTCAATCCCAAGTACCATTCGTACTTCCACACGTGGGTTGGGAGCCGTTTGGTCAACTAAGGGGAGGGTTTTATTGGGTTAAATCCCAGGTGGTGTGAGGATATTTGTGTTCAATCATTTGTTTGTAGGATCTAGTGCAATTTTCTGTAATGTGCATGGGAGCACTGTTTTTCTTTATTTACATTGCATCGGTATATCCAACACAACTTGCGAGCCCGCTTAGCAAGCGCTATCCGTAGCATGTGCTAAGTATGGGGTTCATCTCGTAAGGGGGACTTATCTCAATAGAGCTTTCTTGCTAAAAAGTACCAAATCTCGATCTACCCGGCCGGCATACCTTAGGAAGTGTGCTATTATCCAAAGGCTTATGGGCTGATCGTGTCATGTAGGTAAAGTAGTACACCTCTGCAGAGTAATAATCTATTCGAATAGCCGTGTCCATGGTTACGTACAACACTTGGTTTTGAATGACACCATTAGTAGACTCTAATTAAAAGTTGATGTGGTTACAACTCGGTATCGGCATGAATGGGATGTTCATGCATATTAGTTTATCAAAGTGGGCTGCCCCTTTGGTATTGTTTGATCTATACAATTATCTATGTCTTGTGTACTTCTTTTAGTAAACATTGGTTTACAAAATGGCATTTGAAAACTAGTATGTGTAGGGTGAAAATTGTTGTGTTTTCTACAAAACTAAGCCACTAATGCCATCCTTTGAATATCCTCTAATATAAATATTTTAATTTGTGTAAGACTTGCGAGTACCTTTGCACTCAACCAGTTTGTCTACTAGTTTCAGGTGAGGAAGATTGTTCGCCCAATGAGTTTGTTAGCGCCGATTTAGGCAACGCTAACGAATAGTGATGTTCTTTAACTCCTAGTCGGTTGCCATGGGTTGTAGGGCACACTTGCTGGATCTTTTGGTTTATTTATATTACTTCCACTGCTATTTAATGTTATCATTTGAATTTGGCCAGTCGGCCGCTTTGTAATAGTTGTAGACTTACCTATTATATTGTATGTCTTTTGGATTATCAATGTATATATGAATGTTGTATGGATGTGATCGATGTTTAATGAGGGTATGAGCGTGTTGGTCGCTGATCTTGGGAGCCAACACGGTCACATACCCGCTGTTTTTGAATTCCCTTTTAACTTGTTTAAGTGTTCATTCGGTTGTTGGGAGAACCGGCTACCATGTAGTACCCGCAAAGAGGTGGTGTGCATGGTTCCCAGGGTTCTAGTGTGACCAGGTCCTCTCACTTAGATAGAGTTAAGATGGAATTCATTTACTTGAGGCCTAGAATTATCTCCATAAGACCAGGAAGGCCTCGGTCTTACGAAAATAACCTAGGGGTCCTCACAGTATATCCCTCTCCCTGACTGCTTTGAAGGAGCCTTGGTAAGATTTAGTAGTGAATGTTTGCTGCAAGAGGCCATCATGCTATTTTAGACCCTATGAAGCTATGGACTTATTAACAACTAGGTAGTTCGATATATCTTACCAAACGTTGAGACACTCCGTTGTCTGTCGGGTTTTTGAAAGAGATGGCGCCCGAAGACGTAGTTGATGACCTCACTCTTAACCAGTTTCCAGTGCGCTCGTCTGTGGTCCCAGCAAATGGCGGGGAGACCTCCGACCGGATTGCCTACTCGTCCTCCATGCTCCATTGCAGGATTTTACCTGCGTACCCAGTGGTGCCGAGTCTGTAGGGGTGAGTGTTTTATGTCTGGATAGCCTTGTGCGCCGCACTTTGCTCCTGAAATTCAGCAGTCGTCTTCATCCGCACAAAAGCGTCCCATGTCAGCGGCTCGACGAAAAGATACTTCATGAAGGGCATCCGATCCTTGTTCACGTACTCCTTGACAAGCGTGCTCTTGAAGGTTTTCTATGCTTTTCCAATCGCGAGGAACGTCTGTCGTCGCACGAGTCCCTAGACTTCTGCTGGGATCTCGAACGACCTTGAAATTTTATCCCACAGCTGCTCTTCCTCTTTTTCCGTTAGAGACTTCCAGCTTGTTGTGGTGATGGGGACCTGTTCCCTTGCAACTATCCCGCAGGTTGTCTGGGATGCTGCCGTTTCTTTCTTAGGATGCAGAGGTACCCCAACGGGACTGACATCCACGATGGTTATTCAGCCCTCAGGCCTTTTCGATATTCCTCTGACATCTCGCTTAGGTACCCCTTTCATCGGAGCGCCAGACGCATTCAGCGACGTTGATGACGACGGCGAAGACTGTGCGGACGTCATCTCGCCTACTTGCTATCTGTGGAAACTTTTCAGCAAAAGACAAAAGAAATTTGATTGATTGAATTTTTTCTTGTCTAAAACTAGGATGGTAATGCAACTCAACATAGGAATACCAACAAAAAATATATAATTTCATATAATTATTTCTAAGGTAAATCACTCACCTTTCCAATGTTACATATCCCAACCTATTCCACTTAATCGACCATCCACAACCCCGAATTATGTTACTTACAATGACAAAGAAGTACATAATCTCCACTAAAAAATTATGAGACACATTTGAAGCCTCATTTCTGTATTACCAAGATTAAGATTGATGTACCAACTGGCTACTTCAAATAATTATATGACATATATTAGTTAGAAGTAACGAACTAGGTCAAGGCTGTAATTCGGTAACAATGAAAAGTAAAAAACATCAATATTTTTTTACAGAGTAGTTATTACTTATTAGATTTGCAGGAAACTTTACCAACAATAGACTGGAAGTCACCAAGAGAGCTAACGCTGTCACAAACAACTAAGGAAGAGCTTACCAACGTCCCCTAAAACAGAAAGATTCGTAAAATAGAAGCTGCAAGTATACAACCTTTGAAACCAAATCTAAGTGCTACCCTCATAAAATAGATATGCTTTCTCATGAAGTTCTGTTTCTTTGGTGAGTGTAGAATAGAAAATTAAAGGGTAGTGGTAATCACCACAGAAGAAAACATAGGATGAAAATCAATGCATTTGGCATTCCACGCTACTATGGGCATACATACTTCTGCTTACATGCTGTAAATGTCAAGGCGGAAGAGACATTATAGACGACATTTGATCGGATGGCCTATCACTACAGGACGATTCCCTCTGCCATGCGCTCACCAGTACGTGTCCGTTGTGGAGGGCGAGGGTTTTGCACGCCATCGTCGTCTCGCTCGTTGATCGCCGCTGAGGCAACCGCGGAGGTTGCCGCGCCAGGCGAAGATGCTGCAGAGACAGATGACCTCGGTCAGCATGTGGATGCGGCAGGCGTGGTTGAGGTCACGTCTGGTGAGGAAGCTGCCGAGGCTATTGATCTGGGCCAGCATGTGGTTGCGGTTGGCGATCCGGGCAAGTATGGGGCAGCGGATCTGGATTCGAAGCCGGCAGGGGTTGAAGCTGGTGCCGGAAGAGCTTTCGACACCGGTGAAGTACTTGTTCCGTTTTCGCAGGTTCATCGCGTAGTTAGTGCTACGATTGGATCACAATTTTGACAGTTGCAAGAAGGTAATTCTTCTGATGATGAAGATAAACAAAAATTGGACGGAATAGTTTTCAAGGTCGATTTTGAGAAAGCTTACGACAAAATAAAATAGTCGTTTTTACTTCAAACCTTGAGAATGAAAGGCTTCTCAACTAAGTAGTGTTCTTGGGTGAAAAGTATCGTTTAGGGCAGGAGTGTTGGTATAAAAGTCAATGATGATCTTAGCTCTTTCTTTCAAACTCAAAAGGGTCATAGACAAGGAGATCCTATGTACCCAATTCGTTTTAATCTTGTTGTGGACATGCTGGCCATCATTATTTTAAGAGCTAAGGATGAAGGTCTTTTATGGGGATTAGTTCCTCAATTGATTGATGATGAGTTGTCAATTTTATAGTATACTGATGATACTATCCTCTTCTTGAATAATGATATAGAGCAAGCAAAAAACCTGAAACTTATTTTATATGTCTTTGAACAGTTATCCGGTTTAAAGATTAATTTTTATAAGTGTGAGATTTTTTGTTTTGGTACTGCCAAAGAGGTTGAACCGCAATATACTCAGTTGTTTGGTTGTGAAGTTGGTACCTTTCCTTTCAGGTACTTAAGAATTCCAATTCACTTCAGAAAATTAAGAAATAGTGATCGGAAAGGGGTTGAGGATAAAGCTGAAAAAAAGCTTAGCAGTTGGATAGGTAAAAATATGTCCATTGGTGGACGTTTAGTACTTATTAACTCGGTGCTAAGCAGTCTACCAATGTTTATGTTCTCTTTTTTTAGGTTCCAAGATGTTCTCAAAAGACTTGATTTTTATCGATCTAGATTTTACTGGCAGAGCGACAGTCATAAATGAAAATATAGGCTTGCTAAATAGAGTATAGTTTGCACACCCAAAGAGTAGGGTGGGTTAGGCATTTAGAACTTAGACACAAAAAACAAAAAATTACTAAAGAAATGGTTGTTTAAGTTGCTTAATGAAGAAGGGGTTTGGCAATTCTTTCTAACAAGGAAATATTTGAGCGAGAAGAGTCTTACGTAGGTGGTTAACAAACCTGAGATTTCTCATTTTTGGTCAGGTCTAATAAAAATTAAAGATCAATTTTTTCGCTTTGGTTCATTCCAAGTTACAAATGGTATGCAAACAAAGTTTTGAGAAGATATTTGGTTATGAGACTCTCCACTGAAAAGTTAATATTCACTACTTTATAATGTGGTTGGGAGAAAGGATGATACAGTGGCAAGTATTCTGAGTTCGGCTCCTTTACATATTTCCTTTCGAAGGCCTATTATTGGGCCTAAGTTACATGCTTGGAAAGAGTTAATTATGAGAATTGCTAATTTACAACTGAGCTCTCAAAATGATATTTTCAAGTGGAATTTGAATAAGTCTGGACTTTTAATGAAGCTCCAATTAAGGATTTGTTTTGGTTCATTAAAATTCCATTAAAAGTGAAAATTTTCTTATGGTATCTTAAGAGAGGGGTAGTGTTAACTAAAGATAACCTGGTCAAAAGAAATTGGAGGGGAAGCACAAAGTATTGTTTTTGAATTAAAGAGGAAATAAATCATCACCTTTTTATTGACTATCCATTTGCACGTCTTGTATGGTGGGCAGTTCATTGTGTGTTTAATTTAGCTCCTCCTATGAGTATAACACACATGTTTGGGAATTGGCTAGCCAGTATTCCAAAAATTTTAAAGGCACAACTTCTAGTAGGAGCTAGTGCCTTATGTTGGTCCATTTGGCTATGTCGGAATGATGTCATTTTTAACAAAAAGATTATCACTAATCCCTTGTAAGTTATCTTATTGAATGGGTACTAGCTGTGTGCTTGGGCAAATTTGCAAAAATCGGCTCAGAAAGAGGCCATGTTGACTGGAGACGCAAGGTTGGAGTTTGTGGCGAAGCAAATCTACACATTCAGGGGTGGCGGTTTAATCACAGGATTTGTATTGATTGAGTTTAATTTGTAGTTGTCTTTTGATTGTAAGGCTTTGCACTACTTTTAAACTGTTTGGATGTTTTGATGCTTTCAACTTTGTAATAATTTGGGCTGTGTGTATTCTTGATGCAGAAGCCGGGAGAGTTTTTTTTAACTCTTCCATTATACAAAAAATGTTTCTAACTGAGTTCTTTTTTTTTGCAAATTTCATTGCTTCCATAACACCAGTGCAAACTTCATTCACTCTTGTTCAAATACTCCAGAGTAAAAGGGCAATGTAAATACTCCTGAAAAACACCACATAATAATTCCTGAATTAAGTTGGAACTTATTTTCAAGTTTAAGAAATATTTGTTTGAAAATTTCTTTGATTCTAGAACACCAGTTGACGAGGATCTAATAATCCTCATTTAATTATTTATCTGTAATTCACATTATGGATAATAATGTCGTCATATAGTTCTTGAGTATACCCCTTAATATTCATAAGGGAGAAGCTGGAGGTCGTAAGTTCCTCTACGACCACCCTATAGTCATAAGTCCTTCTACGACTACCCTATAGTCGTAAGTCTTACGACTATACCCTGGTCGTAAGTTCTCCTACGATTAGTCTGGGGTCGTAAGCTCTTCTACGACCACCACCTGGTCGTAAGTTTTTCTACGACCAGTCTCTAGTCGATAAGGCTCACAGACATGTGGGCCTAGTCAATCAGGGAATCTTCTGTACCATATTTAAAGATATGAGCAGTCAATTACGTTGTTATTCTCTACAATAATAGCATGATTAAACTCTCTGTCATGGTGATAACTGCCCAGCGATGTGGGAACGTTACTACTCCTATAATAATCTCCAGTAACGGCAGCACGATTCGAAGCATTAAGGCGGCCTTTGGACTGGAGATAACCGCAGCACGCTCCGTGTACTGTATAAAAGGCAGAATCATCAGGAGGAGAATGGAGAGGAATCAGGAGCACAAGACAGAACACTCTAGTCTTTCTCTTGATCTTGTAATCCAACATACTCAATACATACACACATGAGTGTGGTTGCTATTCTCTCTGAAGAAGGCCCGAACCTATATAAAAAGCGCTGTGTTGCCTCTCTCTGCGTGATTTGAGTCTAGGAGACTGTCGGACCCAGGATTAACACCCCAAATCCTCTGTGCATTTCTGAACTAGTCCCATGATCAGTAACTAGTTTACACAGAAAACAGATATGGTAACATCCATAAATCGCACAATATTATTAATAATCAATAGAGTTTATTGCAAAAGAGGCTTACAAGCCAACATTAAAGAACACAGCGGAAGATGAAGAAGATGTAGTAGAGTCCAATTAATCTGCCACAGACAATCGACTGGGGTAGCGGCCTAGTCGTCGAGATCCACACCGGTAGCAAAGTCCTTATCCCCTGAAATTTATTTGCATAAAGCAAGGATGAGCACAACTACCATGCTCGCAAGTTACACCCGTCAAGTAACAGATTGAATGCATGCATACAAGGGTATCTCAAAGGAAGGCTTATTGGTTGAATTTGCATAAAACAATGTTTTCATTAAATACATGTACTAAGTTCCAAAGCAGTTATACAATAACTAAAATTCATTTTCTAAATC
Source organism: Phyllostachys edulis (assembly GCA_036346405.1). NCBI lineage: Eukaryota > Viridiplantae > Streptophyta > Magnoliopsida > Poales > Poaceae > Phyllostachys > Phyllostachys edulis. The sequence goes on from CM070554.1 coordinate 58,421,270, forward strand.
AAGTTTTACCCACATGACACGAATTCTCTAGTTTGTCCAGCACATATCTATGCCATCGCTCACTACCTTAGGTAAGCGGTCTAGAGCACGTGTCAAGGCCTTTACAAAGCGCCATTCCACCGAAGTCTCCTCTCGCTAAGGTTTCGCTCCCTTTGGGCTGCAACCCGTAGGATTTGAGCCCCCTCTTGCGCCAGGTGGGACTAACGTTGGTCATAATGTGACTACCCACTGTATCTGAAGGGAATGACTACGGTGGAACATTGCAAATTAATCAGCCAGGTTCTGCCCAAACAGGACACGTGGTAGTACAATGTGTCTTAGCAAAGAAACTCTCAAAGGCCGGTCCTTAACTGACTTGGGCGACTTTCCATAAAAACCCCTGGGCCTCGATCATAGAAATGACTCGATCCCGTGCATCAACATGCACCATCCAAATAACCATTTCGCCCAAGTACAAACCATCATTTTATTTCACTTTTCAAGATCATCTATAAACTTCCATAACACACCAATGCCATGGATACAGTTTAAACAATAATTGATTTTTGGCTGAAATTCCCTAGATCAAACATTTTTGGGTCTAAGCATCACTAAGTATAATTTTTCCAAATGGTCCAAATTCATACTATTGTATCAACTAGGTTTTATCTAGGGTGACAATAAATTTGATTCAACTATCAACATTGTCCATACAAAGGATTTGGGCATATCTATAAATTTAAAACAGGAATTTAAATTACTGAATAGAAATAGCATGCAGTAATAATTTAAAATAGAATTTAAATAATTTAAAATAATGGGTGCAAATATAGTCAAAGATGTAACTTGCCTTGCTCAATTAGTTGCTCTCAAACGACGTCAGATTCCGAAGTCGTCGAAATTTATACGCGAAAATAAGATAAATTCAAACAAAATTCAAATGAACTCCAAATTAAATAAATTTAGTTTAGTTAGCTAGATTTTGAATTTATACAAATTTAGAAATTTGAATCGACGAAAACAGTGTTTGTATGAAGGAGAACGAACCCTCGGAAGTTTACAATTCATATGAAATGCTGAATTAAAGGATTTTCCTGAATTTCAGAATTATTTGTCTGAAGGAAAGTCGAATTATGATGTCATGATGATGTCATCGGGCAGTTTTCATTCGGTTGAAAAGAACAGCCACGTCAGCGCCACATGGACGGTGATTGGGCGGCCACGTAGGCAAAACGGATGACGTGGCCGTGATGTGGCCATTAGGTGGCAGTGCCACGTTGGCACGGGCAACAGCGGCACTCGACGTTGAGCTCGCTAGTGCTACGCGTCGCGGCGAGCTCCGCCGAGGGGCTCAACACGAAGAGGGGGAGGTGGGGAATGTGATGCTCACCAAGGCGGCGGTTGGGCACGAGGGGGTGGCCGGCGGCGAGGTGAGAAGCGGCGGCGCGGATCGGCTTGACGGCGAAGTGGCTATTCGGCGAGGCTCCGGCGAGGCGAAGGTGAGCACCGGGTTCGCGGCGTCATGACGAATCCAACGGTGGCGGTGGTGAGGTCGCAGCGTTGACGGTGGCGACGCTAGAGGCAACAGCGTGCTTGCGGCCGGCAGCGACGAGATCTTGAATTACGGTGAGCTCACGACGAGAGAGAGGAAGTGAGTGGCGGTGTTGGCTTCGGTGTGAAGAGGGGCGCCTAGGGCTTCCTTTTATAGGGGCCAAGGGGCTCCGAGGCAGTGTGGCGACGTGGAGGACGTGGTCGCGGCCATTGCGGGATCGTGGCGCACGCGCGCGGAGAAGGGGGAAAGAGGGTGGGGGTCGTGTGGAAGTGGGCGTGGGTTGTGCGGAGGCGGCCGTGAGAAACGGGGCGATTGGGAGGCGCCCGTTGCGAGCTTCGCACGCGGCAGTAATGGCAGCGGGGTCAGGCCCATCTGCACGAGGAAGAAGACGGCGGGGACGAAGGGGTCACGGGCCCACACGTCGGTGAAAGAGAGGAGTGAGAGGGAGAGTGCGCGGGCGTGTCAGCCGTCGGATTTCAATCCGATGGTTGCGAGCAGAGGAAAGGAATGGCCAACAGGCCAGCATGGAGGATGGGCCAAAATTTTGGATTTCAGCCCAAAACTGTTTAAAGAATTTCTTTCGATTTTTCATTTTAATTTATCCGGTTAATTCAATTAAGCTTTAGAAAATAACAAATAAAATCCAAAAATTCTAGAAAAAATCACAGAAATTCCTAGAGTTATTTTGGACTTAATAAAATTATTTTCAACTTAATGTTGGCTTTTAATTTTGCAAATAAATTATTTTGGCTTTAAAATACTTTGGGAAAAGCCTTTAGAATTCCAAAAATTCCGAAATTAATTAAATTTTTATTTTTCAATTTAAATCCAATAAAACTTCAAAGACTTCAAATAAATTTTATTTTTGACTTTTAAAACTCCAGAAATTCAAATAAAGCAATAAAATTCTTTCAAATTTCATAAGGTCCAATAAAATAATAACTTTATTTATTTTTATTTTAGTAACAACACTTTGGGATGTTACAGAGACCCCCCGAATCAAACAATCTTTACGTAAGTTCGGTTCTAAAACACCACTAGTGTAAACATCATACATTCTTGTTCAAATTCTCCATAGCAAAAGTACAACACAAATACATCTGAAAAAGACCGCCATATAATAATTCCTGAATCAAGTCAAAACATATTTTCATGTGTAAGAAATATTTGTTAGAAAACTTCATTGCTTCCAGAACACCAGTGTAAATGTAATCGACTCTTGTTCAAATTCTCCATAGCAAAAGAATCTACAGAAAGACTAACAGATGCACCTGGCTACGGGGGCAAAGGAGATTCGGGGGCGAGGGACACGCGGTGGCCGGTGGCAATGAAGATCGGGGGAGGAGGAGGAAGTCGACGAGATCAATCCCGGTGACTTCACTGACTCCCGCGGTGTGGAGTGCGTCTACGGAGGGCGCACGGGTGGGGATGAAGGGCGCGGCACCGGGCATGAGGGAGGCCGAGCCACGGAGGAGCCGGGAGGGGCGGCGGCGGGCGGGCGAGGTCGCGAGGGCGCCGAGGGCGTGGTCGCGTGGAGGAAGGGCGTGGTTAGTGGGCGAGTGAGGAGCAAGGGCGCAAACCCTAGTGGGGCCCTACTAATAAATGGATATCACAGACGGTTCTATTGAAGAACCGTCTGTGATATGGTCGTATATCATAGACGGTTCTATTCTAAAACCGTCTGTGATAAGTATCACAGATGGTTCCATAAAATAACTATTTGTGATATGAGACCATATCACAGACGGTTCTATTTTAAAAACACCCTGCGATACGAGACCATATCACAGACGATCTGTTCCACTAAACCTCCTGTGATAGTTCCTTCTATAGCTAAAAAATATTCTGTTTTTTAGCTAGCATCAAAAAATGCTAGCCATGCCCTCTGAAAATAAGAAAGCAAATACAATCACAGATGGAATAATTTCTTAATTACTGAATCTATTACAATGGAATAATTTTCTTAATTACATGCCAAGTTTCTTAATTACAATGGAATAATTTCCAAATAGGTGTTCACCGTGTGGGATCATTCCTATTGTCTATTTCCTTTTAAAAATAGACCTTCACGATGATTGGTGCGCATATAGCTAGCTTCCTCACTAGGTTATTCCTTGAGCCTGATGTCGTCTCCGAAAGGAGGTAACTTGTCAAATTGATTGTACTCTTCCTCATCCACAACATTCTCAACTCCGACAATCCTTCTTTTTCTATGAAGAACTACGTGGCGATTCTTATTTGCCGAGTCCGTTACATAAAAAATTTGAACAACTTGCTTAGTGAGTACGAATGGTTCGTCCTTGTATCCGACACGTTCGAGGTCCACAGTAGTGACGCCGTACTTGTCGACCTTCACACCCTGTGGAAGTTTGAACCAATGGCATCAAAACAGGGGGGTCTTGAAAAGTACATAGTCAACCTCTCAAATCTCCTCTACAAACCCATAGTAGGAGCTCAACCCATGTTTCATTATGTTTGGCCCAGCAGTATTGAACTGCTCGTGAAATGCATCTATACGGACATCGTTGTTTTGGACTGTGCTCTTCCTATCCTGAAATGTCGTATAAAATGTGTACTCATTTATATCGTATCTTTTACACCCTAGCTATGCAAAAGCCAAGATGTTACTTAAACCTCTAATACAAATCAACAATATAATTTAATTTCAACTCTTTAACAATTACAGATAGTTAAAGACCAACACACAAGAGAACGATTATGAAATTTGATCTAAATTTCAGCAACATAGCAAAACTCTAATTGATCGATCATAATAATCCATTCAAGAGAATTACTCCCTCCGTTTTTATATGTTTGACGTCGTGTAGCTTTAGTTTGTACTTCAAAACGTCATCTAATTCGAAACAGATGGAGTACTATCAAGAATATATCTAATGAATGTAAATCATTAACTAGATCAACCAAAACATAACGACGTTCAATAACGATATTCAGAACACCATTTATTACATTCCAAAACTCTCAATTGAAAAGATAATAACAGGTTTATTAACTAATATGTGAAATGAGTGAGTGTATCCACGTGACTACTCCCTCCCAAAGCATGTCATCTTCAGAGTTTACCTAAAACAAACAAACTAGCAAGAGTGAGTCCACGACTCAGCAAATACAACTGAATAATATGGAATGTACTGGACCAAATACATGTCATTCACAATATTCGAATACATGAGAAGAAAGACAGGAATCTTATGCAAGTATGAAAATACATGCTCTTCTCTTCTGCTTATACCGGTATAGCCAGTAAACACCCATCGGTGTTTACTCAGGCCCGCATTATCCAAAATACGGGGATCCAAGGCCCATGTGAAGAATATTTCAAACGGGGATCCAATTTGCCCATGTTGGAATGATGGGTCTTATTTGCCCATATTGAAATGATAGGACTTCACTACCCACTCTTGTGGGTGAATCATGAATGAATGAATGAAACATTGTATTGAAACATACTATCAACAAAGCATGGAACAACAACCATGAAAGGAAACAAATAATACTAGAATTATTCACAATTTGTAGAATTTAGCCATTTCATAAGCAACAATCACTTTGAACAATTAAGCAGTCAAGACAATTCAAATTGTACTTGTCTTTCGCGTTGCGACTCGTTAGGAGGCAAGGAGGATGCCACTAATCCCCAAGCCACTCCTGCTACACAATTAAGGGTGTGTTTGCTTCCATGGATGAAATGGTCCTGAACCATCCGATACGGGAAATGAGGTGGTTCCTGCGTTTGGTTCCCTGAATGGAACCAAACGGTCCATGACCAATCCATTCAACAAAATAGAATATTCTCAGTAGATGCTGAACCATTTCGTTCGTTGAAAAACGCCGAACCACGCCGTTCACTCCCATCCCGTGCGCTGCCGCTCCCCATGCCTTCCTCCCCCGGTGACTCACCTCCCATGGCGCTGCCTCCTCCCGCCGGCATGCCACGCCCTGCGCCCCGGTCCTACTCCAGCTTGGCCCCCTCCTGCTGCTGGCGCTGCCCTCCCTCCTCCCCGGCGCACCTTCTCCCGAGCCGCCGCCCAAGTTCCTCTCCTCCCCGGCTCCCTCCTCCCGAGCCGCCGCCGCCTCCTCCGTCCACCTCTCGTGCCACCGCCGCCCTCCCCATCCACCTCGCGTGCCATCACCGCCTGCTCCCTCCACCACCCGTGCCACCGCCGCCTCCTCCCTCCTCCCTCCTCCCGTCCCCGCCTCCTCCCTCCTCCCGAGCCGCCGCCTCCTCCTCCACCCCCGTGCCACCTCCGCCTCCTCCACCTCCCGTGCCACCGCCGCCGCTCCCTCCACCTCCCGTGCCACCTCCGCCTCCCTCCACCTCCCGTGCCACCGCCGCCGCTCCCTCCACCTCTGTCCCACCACCGCCTCCTCCCTCCTCCCGTGCCACCATCGCGTCCTCCCTCCACCACCCGTGCCACTGCCGCCCTCCCCCTCCTCCTCCCTTGTGCGCTGTTGGATCTGAAATGAACGGCTAGATCTTGATTTCACTTTCGCTCGGTCCGAACGTCCCCATCATTGTGGACCGTTGGATCTGAAATAAACGGCCAGATCTTGATTTCATTGTCGCTCGGTCCGAACATCCAAATCAATTTCGATCGTCCGATCGAAATCAAACGGCACACGCGGCGCATTCCTCACGCACGCCCGCGTGTTAAACTCCAATCCATCTCAGTCGTTGGATCTTAGATGGACGGCACGATTTCGATGGCGTTTGGGCGTCAGAACGGCCCAATCGCTTTCAACCGTTGGATCCTCATCCGACGGTTGCGCGCAAATGTGGCTTGACCCAGGTGCGGCTAGGGGGTTTGGTTGAACCATGTCGCAACGGGCTCGGGCCAGGTGAACAGTGCTTGAGCCCGAGTTTTAAAAACAGATTGACCAAGAAACAAAAGGGTTTGACCAAGGCTTTAAAAATAGGAATTAAATTCGTAAAATTCTGAAATAATTCAGAGGGGTTCCTGGGACAACCTAGTACTCAAATAAAATCTTAAAATTCACTGTTCAAGATTTTATTTGAATAATTTAAATTCAAACTTAGAAAAGGTTATTAATTTGAGTTTAATTTTTCTGAGGGTCAAAAGGACTTCCAAAAATTTTGTAAAAATTATTTTTATTCAAGATAATTAATATAGTATTTTAATAAATTATTTCCAGAAGATAAACAAGAGTTTTTGTTTGTGTTTTTTTGGAGCTAATATATGAGTTGTAGGTTTAAACTTTATTTGAAAATTTTCAAGTGCAATAAATGATGCAAAAGTTTCCAATATAGTATTTTAATAAATTATTTCTAGAAGAAGTTTAATCATTTAAACAATGACAATGAGTTGTATTCCAACTTTAGTTACTTGCATCACTAATGTCGTCAAATATCGTTAGATGTCGTCAAATATCGTCAAATGTCGTCAAATGTCATCAAATGTCGGCAAATATCGTTAGATATCGTCAAATGTCGTTAGATATCGTCAAATGTCGTCAAATGTCGTCAAATATCATCAAATGTCGTCAAATATCGTCAAATATCGTTAAATGTCGTCAAATATTGTCAAATGTCGTCAAATATCGTCAAATATCGTGAAATGCGAGACGGTTACCATATCCAACTTCATCCACCAAACCAAACAACATCTTGAACCATCCAGAATCATCCTATACAACTAACCAAACAAAACCATGTATTATCCCATACTACCAATCAAACAGACTGACTGTACCATCCCATACAGGACGATCCCATCCTACCCGTACCATCCCATCCCATTCAACCTCATCCCACCTACCAAACGCACCCTAAGTTACTCAAAATAAGATCGACATGGTAACATGACACTATTCACAACGCTCTACAACACTTTCCCAAAACCCAAGGTTTAATTATTTGATCTACTCAAATCAGACGACAACTAACAGGAAACTACAACTGGATAGTGACTTTATAAATTACATAACTTTCATTCTATAAATCATAAAAATGCATTCTCAGATTCTCTAGAAAGATAACAAAATTATATACAATAACCTAGTTAGCGAGATCCTCTAATTTTGCCATCATCTGAGTCTAATATACAGTTGAAAACCTAAAGTCAGAATTTGACAAACAGAATGGACAGCAGCACAAGAAAATCTATATCTTTCAAATGGCTAAACCAAAATTCATGATCTTTAACAATCTGGAAAGCTAAGGAAATTTTCTATGAAAGTCGTGTTAGGAGACCTCCTTGAATTAGCCATTAACAAAATCTTATTTAATAAACAACATGATTGCTATATTTCGTTAGGATTTCTAGATAGCAGTAAAGAAACTAACGTATCTCCCAAACTACAACTCCAAATTAGGTGATCTCAAAACCTATAGAAACCTGAAGATAAACCCCACAAATATCTAGGATGATTACTGATCCAATTTGCAACAGCTCAACGATTCGCTAATTGACATCCATTATCGAAAATAAATGATCTAAACAACGAAGAGATGAACATTACCCTAGAAGACGCGTGCCCGCTGAAATCCTCATGTGGTGCGCCTCTCCTCTTCCTTCTCCTCTCTTCCTTCACCTCCTTCTTCCCAACGGTCGGCAGCAGCAGCAAGAAGGATGCCGCCTGGGAGAGGAGGAGCAATAGGGGGGTGGATGCTATTGTAGCATGGCGGATACTATAGCATGGGTTGGGTACTGTAGCATATTTAGAGTTTCCCCCCTTTTGGGCCTTGGTGCTATGGACCAAGAGCCCATGGCCCAGGTTTTGAAGAAATTTCAGAAAAACCCCTTTAACTATTTTTGTTTTCTCTCTAACGTGTTTCGGAGTATTACGGTATCATTGACATGTCCCAATTGTAAACCATTGCAGCATATCATCACTTGATGACCTCCTAGTAAATCACACCTTTAACCATGCATTGAACCGACAGTTGTGCTCTCTCGTGATCCAAACCTCCAACCAGTCTGGATTCTATTGGCGTACCATATCTTTGTGCTCATTGATGTACGGAGACACTTCGGTCATGTGTTGCAAGACTGTGAAATGGGCTTGAGCATACGTATCCAGATCGGTAGTGATTGCTTTCCTTCTAATGGTCCCGAAACCCTCCAGCCTCCCCTCATGACGAAATAGAGGCACACCTATCGGCTCCACCTGAGCCATGTAGTCGACAAAGAACTCATAGACCGCTTCGGTTGCATAACCTTGGATGATGATGCCCTCCGACCGAGATCGATTCCGTACATATGACTTGAGAATTTCCATGTACCTCTCAAATGGGTACATATGACATAGGAACACAGGGCCACATATCTTTATCTCTTTCACAAGGTGAACAATGAGATGGACTATGATATCAAAAAATGACGGAGGGAAATACATCTCAAGATGACATAGAGTCGTCACCACCTCGATCTGCAATGCATCTAGCCCTTCGGGATTGATGATCTTCTAAGCAATTGAGTTAAAGAAATAACACAGCCTCATGATTGCCACTCGGATCTTGTTTGGCAAAATACTTATAATTGCAACAGGAAGCATTTGTGTCATCAGCACATGACAATCATGAGACTTCATACCAATTAATTTCAAATCTTCAATAGAAACAAGTTTCTTCATGCTAGAGGAGTAACCAGACGGAACTTTCATACCATGCAAGTTCTCGCATAGTTCCTTTCTCTCGGCCTTAGGCAGAGTGTAGCAAGTTGGGGGAAGATACGTTCGTCCTTTATCGGTCTCTTTCGGTGCTAACTCGGTCCTTATGTTCATATCAACCAAGTCACGCCGTGCGTTGACACCATCCTTTGTTTTGTCATGAATGTTCAGTGAGAGACCAGTCAAGCTATCACATACATTCTTCTCCACGTGCATGACGTCGATACAGTGGCGAACTTCTAAGTGCTCCCAATAAGGTTAGTCCCAAAAAATTGATCGCTTCTTCCAGATGTTCTTCTGACGGGTCCACAATTTACATCTCTTTCCAAGCACAACATCGATATCCTTAACCATATTATAGACCTCTTTTCCTCTAAAAGCCCTTGGAGCTGAACCATCCTCCTTATTTCCGTCGAATTATTTGTTTATCTTGCGATATGGGTGATACCTGGGAAGGAGCCTATGGTGACGCATGTACACAGTTTTACGCGAGTTGTTCAGCCAGACACTCTTGGTATCATGTAAGTAGTGCGGACATGCTTTGACTACTTTTGTACTAAACCCCAACAGGTTACCAAGGGCAGAAAACTCATTGATGGTGCATGTCATGACCAGAACTCCCAGGTCCACTCGGACATCCTCCAGGACAACCCGAGAGGTCAAGACCACTTGGGCGTCCTCCAGGACCACCCAAGAGATCAAGACCACCCAGAGGTCCCACAAGACCAGCCGGGAGGTCCCGCAAGACCACCCGGAGGTCTGAGAGTGGTCATGGGGCTCAGGATCACCCCCAATTCCACAACCAATCCCGAAGGAGGTTGTGAGACCAGGGATCACCCCAAGTCCTCTGTGCAACTAAGCTAGTCCCAAGATCAGCTGCTAGCTCACACAGTAACAACTGTGGTGACATCCAACAACGAGTACTTTATTAATAAAATATCAACAGAGTTGCTTACAAAAGTGGCTCAGGGGCCAAACAAAAAAACAGCAAAAGAGCAAGCAGTCCATCCATCACGCCACAGGCAAATGGTTGGAGGGCACAACATAGTTGTCCTGGTCCTCCTTCTCGCTGCAGACGTCTTCCCCTGCTCAAAGATTATGTCAAGCAAGAGTGAGCACAACAACCGTGCTCGCAAGTCACACCCGTGGAGTAACAAATTGTAATGCATGCATGGATGACTCAAGGGAGGTCTTGTAGGGTTGTTTTGTGCAAAGCCAGATTTCTTTCAAATACCCATATTAAGTTCCAAGGCAGTTACAATATACTATAATTCTTTTTCCAAAACTTAGTTTTATAGTTGGATAACATTCATCAACAAATGATGAAGGATACCCTTCTATCACAAGGCTCCCCGCCCAAACCCATTTGGATAGACATCCAAAACCAGATAACAAAGTTTTTTGAAAACAAAACCATAGTCTAATCTTGAGTGGCTTTGCCAGCATGTTCATAACCGTGGACACGGCTATTCGAATAGTTTTACACTCTGCAGAAGTGTACAGCTTTACCCACACGACACGAGTTCTCTAGTTTGTTTGGCATCCGTCGGTGCCACCACTCACTGCAGTAGGTAAGTGGTCTAGAGCACGTGATAAGGCCTTTACAGTGCATCATTCCACCGTAGTCTACCCTCGCTAAGGTTTCACCCCACCCTACGGATAGAAACCCGCAGAGATCAAGGGCCCCCTCTTGCGCCAGGCGGGACTAACAGGTCATAACACGACTACCCACAGCATCAACAGGATCAACCGCGATGGAACTTTACAAATTAGTCGGCCAGGTCCCGCCCATACAGGACATGTGGTTGTACGGTGAGGCATGGCAAGATGTGGCTCATAGACCGGTCCTTAACTGACATGGGCGACTTCCACAAAACCCTGGGCCTCGACCATAGAAATGGATCGATCCTGTGCATGAACATGCACCCATCCAGGCAACCAGTTCGCCCAAGTCCAAACCAATTTTCTTTTTTCTTTACTTTTCAAAAATATTTGCAAACTACCATGATAACCTAATGTCATGGATTAAAATATTTAGACAACATTGGTCTTTTGGCAGGAAGACTCCCAAAACAAGATTTTGGTCTAAGCATGACTAAGCGTCAGGTTTTGCAATGCATGCTAGTTCATACTAGTGTACCAACTAGCTTTTACTACGGTGACAAGGGGTGGTCAATTCAATAATCAAGATTGGTTGTACAAAGGAATTAGGAGTAACTATAAAGTTAAAACAGGGATTGAAATACTTGAATTGAAGTAAGCATGCAGTAATAATTTAAACTGGAACATAGATAACTTGAAATACTAGGTTCAATATGATCAAGAGTGTAACTTGCCTTGCTCAAAAGTTTGAGGATCTTCCTCTTCAAAGAACTCGGGCTCTTCGGTACCGTCGCAATCTACACGAGCGAAAGAGACAAACTCAAACAAAGTCCAAATAAAAACCAAAGAACTCCGGAAGAAGCTCAAAACTCAAACCAATGGAAAAGCACTGCACTAGAAACGGGCTCTTTGGGAGGAAGCTTGGCTCGCTGGGAGGAGGTCCAACGGAGACGGTGGTCTTTGCAAAAAGACCCAAGAAGGTGGTCTATGCAAAAGACCACGGGGGTGGTCTTTGCATAAGACCAGGAAGGTGGTCTTTGCAAAAAGACCAAGGAGGTCCTGAGAAAGTTACGACTATTTTAATGTGGTCATAAGAATAAGAGAGAGAACAGGGCATAAAGAAACTCACCAAGGCCGAGAACGAGACGGAGGAAGGAGGGGAGGTCGATGGACAACAGTGGCAGTTGTGGCCAGCGCAGACACTCCGGTGGGTCCTCCGACGGCGAGAAGGCGGCGAAGGAGGCTCCGGCGGAGTTCTCTGCGACGAAGCTTCAACATAGTGCAACTGGGCAAGAGCAAAAGGAAATAAGTGTGGAAAAATGTGATGATAGAGGGCTACTCAAGCTGTTTGTAGCCTGAGAAGGAGGAGAAAGAGAATCACTGAAATATCAGAGACGCAAGAGTCAAAGGTAGGTAAGAGACAGGGCAAGTGTTACAACCGATCTGGTGAAGGACAAACAGGACAAGATCTGTTGAGAAGGAGGGAGACAAGGAGGGAGAACAAGGTGCCACACAAGTGACCACGTAAGTGGTCGCATTTAATGTGACACATCCAGCATTAAATGCACCAGAAGTCTTATGTGGTAGAGAAAGATAGAGGTGAGCAGGGCTGACTGGTGGGGCCAGTCAAACTCAGAAGAACAGTCCAGTCAAAGGAGGTGATCGCGACCATAGAGGAGGTCATGACCAAGGAAGGAGGTCGTGACCAACAAGAGTGGTCCTGACCTTAAGGGTGGTCTTTGCAAAAAGACCAAGATGGGTGGTCTTTGCAAAAGACCACGCAGGGTCCTGAGGACGAATAGGTCCTGAGGTCAAAGGAGGTCCAAGGGACGAGGAGGTCCAAAGAACAGGGAGGTCCTGCGGACAAGGAGGTCCGAGGGACGAGGAAGTCCAAAGGACAGGGAGGTCCTACGGACAAGGAGGTATCAAAGGAGGTCCTGACGGTCAAGATGAAATCAAGGGAGGTCTTGATGGGAGGAATCCAACCCGAACCTTGAATTTCAAAGAACAAGGAGGTTTGAAACATAAACCCGAGCATGGAGCACCTTGGGGGTGGTCGTGACACAAGGGGAGGTCCAAACGCAGGGGAGGTCCGGACGAACAGAGAAGAGAAAGGTCCACTCCAGAACTCGAGCAATCTCCAACAAGCCCGAAGCAAACCAGCTCTTAGATTAGTTGAAGTTGGCTTTAGTCATTTTAAAGTACTCAATTCCGAAAGTCTCAAATTAAGCTTTAAAATCTCAACAAAACCAAATGGTTCCTTTTATTTTATAAACTCAAAAGGCTCAGCAAAGCAGGGCGTTATAGTGCAGAACAACATGGCACATAAAGTGAAGCTCTCTCGTTTGTACGCAACCCATATTTGTACCCCCTTCGTTCCATACTGTCACAAGACCTTCCAGCAATGGTGCTAGGCACACATCAATATCGTTCTCAGGTTGCTTTGGCTTTTGGATAAGTAGTGACATCAAAATATACTTCTGCTTCATACACATCCAAGGAGAAAGGTTGTACATACATAAATTCACAGGCCAGGTGCTATGTCGGCTGCTCATTTTACCGAAAAGATTCATACCATCTGTACTCAACCCAAACCTTATATTCCTCGATTCCACACCGATGTCTTCGAAGCTCCTATCAAAGTTTATCTACTGAGCAGAATCAGAAGGGTGCCTTAGCTTTCCATCTTTCTTATGCTCCTCTGAGTGCCAACGCAGCAAGCTTGTCTCCTTTTGGTTTGCAAATAAACGCTTCAAACGGGAATTTTAGGCAAATACCACAACACCTTAGCAGGAGATCCTTGCTTTACCTCGATGCCCTTGTCGTCATCGGAGTGATTCTTACGCGTGTATCGGGATGCTTTGCACATCGGACATACCTGCATGTCTGCATACTCTTTTCGGCAGAGGATACAATCATTCGGACATGCATGTATTCTTTCTACTTCCATTCCCAATGGACAAAGAATCTTCTTGGTTTGGTAGGTGGGTTTGGGCAACACGTTTCCCTCTAGAAGGATGTTCGCTAAGAGACTTACCAACGCCGTGAAACTCTTGTCGGACCAACCATTGCTTGCCTTCAATTTCAGCAGTTCAAGCACAGATGACAACCTTGTGTATTCTGGTTTGCAGCCCGAGAACAAAGGTTTCTCTGAGTCATCCATCAAGCTCTCGAATTTACCAAACTCTCTCTCACTATAGTTCCCTTTTGCATCGCGTAGCATCTGATCCAGATTATTATCGTGCAACCTATCCTCATCGAAAGCACAGTCCACATCTGGCATATCGTTGTCTCTCTCTATGATGTTACTACCTTCCTGTATAATCTGCTCTTCATTGTGATTGGTCCAACATGTATACCCCTTTTTGAAACCCATTCGAATCAGGTGTGTTTCGATCTGCACTGAGTTGATAAACATCTTCATATTATCGCAATCAATGCATGGACAGTACAAAAATTTCACCCCCTTCTTCAACATATCCTATTCGGCAGCTCTTCTAAAAGTAGACATGCCATCAATGTACCCTTCACTCACACGGTTTTCGACGTACATCCAGCTTCGGTCCATCTACGCTACACATGTAACAAATTAGTGTTAAATTAGATTAAATTGGAGCAAACTACCAAGCTAGATCTAAATCTGGATCTAAACCTTGCTGTCATCTCTCTTGATTATAATTAGAAGCAAATACTAACCTTAGATCACTAAGAACAAATAGATTTACAAGCACACAAGCAAATCTGTGGTATGCTTTCACCAAACGCCCCAAATCTAATGGAGAGGGAGGAGGAAGAATGAGAGCATGAGAAATAGAGCCGCTCGGGATGTCGAGATGGGCCGGATATTTAATAACAGAGTACATATCGCAGGCACTCCCAACCACAAACCGTCTGTGATGCAAAATTATCACAGACGGTGCTTGTTAAGAACTGTCGGTGATAAATATCACATACGGTTCTATTCCAAAACCGTCGGTGATATGCGACCATATCACAGATGGTTCTGGAATAGAATCGTCCGTGATATTTATCACCGACGGTTCTATTCCAGAACAGTCTGTGATATGCGACCATATCACAGACGGTTTGTTCCACTAAACCGCCTGTGATAGTTCCTTCTATAGCTCTAATTTGGATTTTTTTTTAAAAAAAATTTATATATGGCCAAACAGCTGGCTAGTCGCTTCTTATAAAAGATTTTCTTAAAAAGATAGAAATAAAAAAAAAGATCATTTTTTTCTAGTGGCCCAGGTGGACTGCTATCTCCGTCTTCAATTCTTCATAGGCAACGTCGTCAGCATCAGAGAGTTCGTGGTCAGTGTAGGTTCCCTGAAACACGTACACCAGTTGACGCACTCATTGGAGAGTAGCCCAAAGACGCTCCGACTCAAGGACCAAGTCGAAATGTGCCCAGAGGCTCTCTTCCCTCGCTCGAGGTGTCTCGGCATAGTAGACCCAATTGGCCGTCATCTCGATGTAGCCGTCCAAGAGACGGTAATCCTCCTAGAGACATGCAAAGTCGTTCTGGAGGACCACGTCGATGGCGAGGTTAGGTCGCTGAAAGAGGGAGACCATCCGGAGGACGTGACGGAGGAGGATGTCAAGATGGCGGAAGGTCACCATTACATGCTCCGACATAACCTCGGGCAGAGGAGGGAGGACACTGTTGGCACAGTGTCCTTTCACAGCATTCGCTAGCATGCGGCTGGCGAGGTGCTCGTACAGGATGGCCAGGTAGGTCATCAATGCCGACGACAAGGATGAGTAGGGAGTCATTTCATTTGTGCTTGAGAGTAGAGCGATGTGAGGATTCATTTTCGGTGGTGAATGATCACTTTTATAAAAATAAGGAATAAATTCGGCGTGTGAGACGAAGAGATGCATCGAGGAGCCGAAGTGGCATAGGGGAGACGAAGATACATAGTACAAACACTTCCAACCCCAAATCGTCTGTCATACTTGTTAAGAACCATCTGTGATAATTCACAGACGGTTCAGGTTAAAGACTGTCTGTGACATCTGCAATTATCACACACAATGCTTGTTAACAACTGTCTGTGAATTATCACAAATGGTTCTTAACAAGAACAGTCTGTGACGTCTGCACCGTCTGTGATAATTATATATCACAGACAGTTCTAGCCATTGCTAGTAACATAGACGGTCATGCTTGTAAAACCGTCTGTGATAATTACAACACAGATGGTTTCTTAGGAACCGTCTGTGATGAGGCGTCCAGTATAGCCTATTTTGTAGTAGTGGAGGAATGCGCAACTGGCGATGGCCATCCATGGGCGACGTGACGCTGGGGCATGAGGCAACAATTGATGGCAACGTGTTGCGCCCTGCCCTACGTACGCGATCGACCGACTCCACGGTCCACGCGAACACGCATTGGTGTTCTTTAGATTTCCCACAAACATTCCACTCCACAAATTAACTAATTAGAGGATTTACCATTATGAGATAGATGTGTTTAAGGATTTAAGACTCGATATTCGCTGACATGTGGCATCTATTTATAGTGGTAAATCCTCAATAACTCCAACTAAATGTACGTGTATACACACTTTTCTTTCGAATCAGCATGGATATTGTGTGATATTTGGGAGCGTTGTTCACCTCTTCTCCATCTCTAATGGGCAAGTCATCTCGATCAACCTAGCAGGCCAATCTTTATATATAAAAGGAGACGGAGAGAGAGCCCTCCTGGCCTGGACACGTCAATAAACACCAGTCGTCAGATGCACACACGACGGCCAAGATGGCATGCGAGATGAGTGCCTGCGCTTGCTGCGTCGCGCGGGCCACGTCGCCTCACCAGCTGCGTCTTCACGAGTCTTCTTCTGTCTTATCTCTATCCTCGCGCTGCCCCAGGCACGATCCTCATCCTCATCACTCTCCTTGCGGCTCCTCTCTTGCTCCGTCCCCATCTCCACCGTCCGACCACACCCTCCTCCCTCCCTTCCCAGTTCCCACAACCAAGCGGTGGGACGGGCTGACGAGCGCCCCATACTTCCCCTGCGTGTGCCGCCTCGGATCCTCCCGGAACCGTCTTCCACCCCTCCCTTCCTCGCCGCACCCTCGGTCTCTCTCTGCAGCTCGCCGCGCCCTCAGTCTCTCTCTGCAGCTCGAATCCGTCGATCGCAAGACCGACGGTGAGGTTGGGACCGCCCGGGCTGGCCTCGCCGCGCTGCTCGAGGAGAAGAGGCTGGGTCGAGGAGCCGTCCTCGCCCGCGACGGCTCCGCCGACGCCGGCGAAGGGGGAGGAGGCAGACGGCGGGGCCACGCAGCTCCAGATCGACTTGCAAGCGGCTTAGTCACTCTGTAAGTCCCCTTCCGCCTCCAACCTGACCACCCTCCAGCCTCCCCGACGCCTCCTCAATGGCCCCTCACGCAGTGCCGGCCGCCCCCCCCTCCTCCTCGGCCTCGCCTCCTTTGTCAAGCACCGCTCCCCCACCTCCCCTCCCCTCCCCTTGCCCAGCCCAGCGCCGTTCCGCCTCTGCACTGGCGGCTCACATGGCGCAGGATTGAGTGGGTGGTGAACCCGTGGGGTGGCAGAGGCGAAGGCGGAGGGGGATAGGAAGGATCGGGAGGACGAGAAGTGCAGGCCTGAGAGTGAGAGCGGGAGCGATGAGGATTCGGATGGGTCGGGGAGCGACGACTAGGAGGATTCGGAGGAGGAGAGGCGGAGGGAAGAGGAGAGGAGGCGGCGGCAGGCCGAGCTGCTTGCTGCGATGGTTGCAGCAGTCTACACAGAAACATGATTAAATGTTGCTACTTGAGCCCATCCTGCTGAAAGCATCATACAATGCAGAGTTGCAAATGGAAACTGAAAATGTTCCAATAATTATTTGTTGCAGGGAGAGCAACTACAACGACAAACCTCTGAAAAGCCTGCTAATGATCAATTACTTTCTTCTGCAGCATTTGATAGGTACCTCTGCTGTAATTTAGTTTAGTGATGCTACTCTTGTGCTTTATGACAAACTTGATATTTATCTTGTGGGTGTAGGTCAACCAATGGGTTACGGAACCAGGAACAACAAAAAATACCGAAATGCATCAAAACCTGTGTTACGGAGGTGTTCCCCGTTAAGAAATCTAAAAACCTTGGAAATGAAAATTGTAAGGTTAGACATTTGAAACATCAAGCGTTACTCATGTGATGTACTAAATGATGCTCATTACTTGATAAGTCTTTTAAAGCATCACGTTGGAGTTTTAGTTTTGTTCTAAATATAGTATCTTGAAACCTGGATGCTTTGTTGAATAATGAGAAGGCTCTTAAACCTGCTGATGCTGTAGCGGCTTCAAATTTTGCATCATCTTCACTCCCATGGTCACTATTTGACTAGAGGACTTTAAGTTCATGTTGTTCTGTATCATGTAATTCATGTTCAAGTTCTTATGTGGATTGTTTTATCACAATTCAGCAGTCATAGTGACTTTGCGAAGTTGAATTCTTCTGTTCCATCACTGACGGAGGCAGCAAAACCAGGTTTTAGGAAAGTTGAGAAATGCAGGGAAAATGATTTGCTAAGTATCCGAGCTTCATGTAATAGCCCAAAAACCCTAAGTTGGTTTAGCTAAGCATCTACTGTGCATTTATGAAGTTTTGGACCTTTTTAAAACTTTTTGTTGCAAAGCAATTAGGTTACAACCTGGTTTTCCAAAACCTAGAGATGAAATTTCCAAAACAAAACAAAAGTTTGTCAAGAATTTGAAAACTTAATTCAGAGTAGGGTATAAAACCCTATGTAGAAAATCTTTTCATCTTGAAGACTAGATTGAAACCTAGTAATCCAATACTGCTCCATTTCAAACTTGAAAATATATTTTCTATGGCTCAGAAATACAAACTGATTTCTATTTTGGAAATATAGTGGGACTCAAAGTTGGTAATATGTTATTTATATTTGATACACTCTGATATGCTTGTTTGGATTTTCTGAATATTGGAGGTTGTTTGGTTTCTTGTCTATTTGCATGTTCAATTTGAGTTTGAATTTAAAATACAAACAAATCAAGTGAACAGTGCCTATAAATATTTTTCCTAGGTTCTAGAGCATATTATAGACTCACCCTGAAAATTTCACAATTTTTAGAAATTATTTGCTATTTAAAAACAGCCAGTCTAACCAAGAAAATCAAAAGTCAAACACCAAAATAGCAACTTAAAATAATTTTAGAGAAAATTTTAGTAAGTGTAAAATCCAAGAAAAATTAATTATTGGACTAACTAGTGTTAGTACCTTCCCCAAAAAAATTTCAGCAATTTTGGAGCTAAGAATCTGCCATCAAAAATTCATTTAAACTTTCAGCCTTTTTCACAAAATCAGGGTCTGCACTGTTCATCCGACGGGACCCATCCACCGACTCGGTTCGACCTAACCCAGCCCGGAACAGTGACCGGCCGAACCACCCCCCCTCTTCCACTGACCTGCGGGCCCCACCCACAGGCCCTTCTTCCCCACGCGACTGCTGCATGCTACGACGCCACAGTGGGAGCGCGCCACGCCGCCCGGCCTCCCTGTTTTCTCTCCGTCAGCTCCGTTGCACCGCCGCCCAAGATGACCAACCAGGGCCCTCCCCCTTTGACGCCGTCGCACTGCCCTCCGTCCACGCCGAGAAAGTCGCAGGAGAACGCCATGTCCGAGAAGAAGGGAAGCTCGAGTTCTCGCGTGGAACTCCTCCCTTGTCGCCCCCATTTAAGCCGAGCATTGCGTGTTCCTCCTCTCCCTCTTCATTTTCGCCCACCTCCCCCTCCAATTCTCTTCCTCAAATCAACCCGAGCTCCAAAGCCGAGAGCCATGGCGGCACTGCTGAGGGCGCCCGTGCCGTCCCGACCTCTCCGGCGATCCCCAGCCACCCTCAACCGCGTCACGGCGCGCCCTTCGCCTTGAGGAGCAAGTGCCCCCTATCAATTTTGAGAAAACGCCACCGTGGAGCTGCGCATCCGCCATCTTCTCCGGTTCCGACCACCACCGCCGCTCGCGCTGCTACTTCTTCCCCAGCGCTCCTCCCTTCAATTCCTCCCCATGGGAGCATGCTCTAGTTCCCCTCTACCTCCCCATATCACTCACTGGTGCCCTCTCCCTTTCCAGGTCGCCACCCATGACGTCCTACCCGCACCACCGTCGGTCTCTGCCGCTAGCCCGTCTCCGACCACCACGACTCCCTTCGACCACACCAACGTGCTCCATGTACCCTAGGTATGCCCATGCTCCCTCTTGTTTGTTCCCTCTAGCCCCCCGTGCGCCATTGCCATGTTTCACCCCCACTCCCGGCCGCCGCCTGTCGTCGCCGCGCCGCTCTACTACCTCTCCGGCCCGACCAAGAACCCCCTTAGCATCCTTGACACTCAGGTGTTCCATTTTGCCTAACCCCGCAGCCTCGTCGCCGCCCAATCGCCGGCAATGGCCGCCGTTCCTTTTCAGCCCGAGAGCCTCCTGGCTTTCCTCTGTAACTACCTCTATTTGCTCTCTGTCTGATAAAGACCTCTTTGATGATCAGGCCGCTTGCTGCTAACACCTATTATGGGTGCCATTTAGGTCACCTAAATGGTATAGCAAGTTTGGCGTTTGAGGTTTTATGAAGTTTTCCACTTCAGTTCAAAAGACCTTGTGGTCTGTTGTATGAACAGAGGAAGGTTCAGATAGAAATCCTGTTATGTCAGTAAGCCTGCCCCTTAGATGATTCAGTCCTTATATTAGTAACTAGGTTTAACCATCACAATAGGTTTCAAACTTGCAAATCAAATATTAATGATTAAGTCCGGTAGTTGAAAATGTTTGACATTGTCTAGTAGCATTAAACATTCTTTTGAGCAGAGAAAAGGTTTAGTAGGAAATTTTAAGTGTCAGTGAACCCTCCTACAAGACCAATCAGTTTTTCTGCAAGCTAATTTAGTGTTGCCTTTTTAGTCACTCTATTGAAGTAGCAGTTGGCAAGTTTTTGTTAGTAGCAACCAAATCATTATTTTTGCAAAGTTGATCAGTATTTTGAAGAACCAATTCTGGATGGGTATATTCAAAAACCAACAGAGCAACTCAAGTTGACAAAACAACAAAATCCTATTTCTGCATGAGTGATCAGAGAGGTTAATTAGATGAAAAATTGGAGTAAAAGTAAATTAATGGCTTTACTGATACTTGTACTTAGAAAGATTATGGTTTGTTTTCACCCTTTTTAGAAGAATTAGAGAGACGTTTGGTTAAACATTGTTCCCAATAAACAAATTCTTTTCCTGTTGCAGGATATCTAAAAGTGAACAATAGTCCCTAGTGGTCAATAGTGGCACTAAGTTAATGAATTAGATAATACCAATTGGTAAGCAATTAAAGATGAAAACTCATAAGTATGGTCTTAGCATAAAGTCTTAAGATTATTGCTCCCTGTTGAAAGTCCAAAATAAATTGTTTACAACATGAAATGGTTTAAACTTCATGCATAACTATTTCGAATAAACTCCAAAATGAGTGAAACCAATTTTGTTGGTTTTCATTCTTAATGTACTTTATCTTGGAATAGGTTTGAATCATGTTATTGTCCCAGAAAAATTCGAAATTGGAATTAATTTCTGGAATGAACTATTTTTACACTAGAAATTAAATTAACTTCAAAAATTCGTAAGTAATTCATTTGAACTCCAAATGGGATGAATCCAATTGGATTGTTCATATAATTTTATCCTATATCCATTTTTGTAATCCTTATATCCAGCACTATCCTACAAAATTTCACTAAATAATTAAAATCAGATGAACAGTAACAGATTAGAATTAATTTGATTTTCCTGAAATCTGAGATTCAAACTACCATAACTCTTGCATACTAAATTCAAACAGAATAATTCTTTCATATAAATTCATATAAAATCATGATCTTCCTTCTGTGAATTTTTCATGATTTTTGGATGACTTTGAATTTTTGAGTATTCTCGGTGTTATTCGTTCTTATTTGTGCTTCTCGATTCTTTCGATAGGTTCTGACGATTATATTGAATACGAGAGTGATCCTCTACAGTAAGAAAGTTATCTCCAGCAAGGCAACAAGTTTGATCATAAATGTCCCATTACTTTCAAGTCTAATACTTTGTTTTCAAATCGTATGTATGCATGCTTTTGTGTCAAAGTTTATTTTCCCGATTAGAGGTAGCTATTCCTATTGCATGGTTGCCCTTAAATTGTTATCCCATGCCACAAAACATAAGTTATTAATATCGCTGGTGAATTAGAGCCCGGCGAATTAATTATGCTCTTTTATTGTCTTTACGGCGTCATGCTTAGAAATGATTAGCTACTGGTAGAATTGAGCGGTTATCGACTTAGTTGATAACTTTGATCACACAAATTATTTTATTACACTATGATCAGCACCTTGTGCTAAATTGCTTGAAAACTAAAAGTGCAAATGAAATGATTTAGACTTGGGCAAGTGATTGGATGGTGTGATATCGGGTGTGTGAATGTCTTGCCCAGGTCAATAAGGACCAAACATCTTGTTTCACCAAAACCAAGCATAATTGTGTGCTAACCACGCGAGAGGGATATGGGACCTCTCTTGACTAAGTACCTTGGGCGGTGTTAATTATGAGCTGGTTGGTGGTTGAAAAAGGAAATGTTTGTGATAGGAGGGGAACATCAGCAAATTGGCTTGAGCTGGCTGATGTGTCTTTCTCTTTGTTGGGTTGCGGCTCTTAATTAGCATCATCCATTGGAAATGTCTCGTAGAACTTAGCAGTGCCGGCATACCAAAGGAAGTGTGCTAATAGCTTGGCGAAAAGGCGGTCTGACGTGTGGGTACATTGGTACACCTCTGCTGGGTATAAACTATTCGAATAGCCTTGTCCTAGGTTATGGACACGCTTGGGATTGGATTTGCAGGAGTTAAACTCAACATTTTGGAATTTTAATTAAAACTTGATGTGGGTGGTATGAATGGGGAATTCATGCTATTGTTCTGGTGACTATTGGGTTAGCCACTTCCAGGATGTCTTGTTATTATTATTACTCAGTATCTCACTATTTTTGTCAAATAAAAACAGATTGTAAAATTGCTTTAAATCTATTACATTATTGCAAATGAAAACTTGCTTTATGCTAAAATGAGTCTAGAGCCTCCTCCACTTAATTAAGCTTGCATGTAGCTATTTATATAGGTCTGTTACTCTACATGTCAGTCTTGCAAGTAAATTTTTGTACTCATTTTCTTTGCTTAATAAATTGTTGCAAAGGAGGTGGTTGATCCCCAAGGGATTAACTATTGTGAGACCGACTTCGTACTTGACGACTAGCTTGGCAGCTCGGTCGGTTGCCTTGTGGGTAATGGCAAACCGTTTGGCTTTTTGTTTATCGCCATCTTATGGCTTGGGTTTCCGCTGCTACTTTGGTTATTTACCTTGTTATTTGGCCGGTCAGCCCTACTTTTGTAATATGATCTTGTATGCCCTTTTTGTTGTAAGCTTGTATTGTCTTGTGTATGGAATGGATGCTTAATTTTTGTATAGGGTATGTGTACTGCATTTCTGGGAAGTACATATACGTCGAGAATCGGGATATTTCATTTGTAATGCTAGGACCAATTGGATGGTTAAGTATTACAAGTTTAATACCCCGGGTTCTCACAAAAGTTGGTATCAGAGCCATGCTGACCGTAGAAACCCCTAGCTTGGTCGTCGTTAGGATATTTTGGAAAACTTACTTTCAAAAATATCAAATGGTTTATGAAAACTTAAGTTCTCAGATTTTATTCCTTACCCATCCTAGCATCTAATTCTTACCTCACATTCATTTGATTTGTGCAAAGTGATTTTTCTCCATTGGTCACCTCCCTTTTGCAACAATAGACACGCTAATTAGTCTCCAGTTAAGAGCTTCGATGAAAGGACGAGAAGATGATGCCTTGCTGCAATATTAGGATTAAATTAGCATTTATTCTTAGAATATATACACCCTAATGATATTACTTAACTTGTAGACGCTGGATGTTGTAGTATGATCATTTGCTCTCTTTTGTTCTAAGTAATTGCGCATCGCCTATGGGCGGCATGTATAGCAATTATATCGGAAAACTAATTGTGGTTCATTTGTATCTCATTTTGGTGATTTTGAAATGATTAGTACATATTAGAGTTAAATTGCATACCCATAGTTCACTTACTCACCTTATGCTCATTCTTTCCTCCCCTCATCTCTTATGCATCAAACATGTCTAAAGGGGGGTAGAAGATACCTCAAATTACTTCGTTAAGCATCTTGATTTTTATACTTTGATCATACATATAGTTTTTAAATTAACTCAAGCATATCATGTTGTTTAAGTTGTTAGCAAGAATCATGACTAAAGAGGGATATATATAAATCAAGATGCATGGTTAGTAGTTCATCTTGGTTGTTAAAGCATGAAAATGACTAACATGTAGAAGTATGAATCGAAATTGCCATTCATTTCTTTATCTTAAGATTGTTAACCAAAATGGAATTTAACAACTTGCCATGCTCATGTAGGTTCCTTCATGCATCTAAAAATTGGATATCATGTATGTTATAGCTTGATGTGCTAGATGTTGTATGGAAGTAAAGTACATGCTTGTCTTTTAAATTAATGAGAAGTGAACTTATTATGTTATGACCTGAGAGTAGCTCATTTTTATGCTTGTTGAATTGAAAGTGTTAAAACCATGCTAGGTTTATTATGTAGTCAATTGTTCTTTTATGCAAAGTGAAACTCATTTCTTGTTTTGGTGCAATTTTTGACTTGGATTGAAAGAAAAATACTTCTGTAACTGATGGTAGATCCTAAAATCTTGAAATTATTCACATGATAACCTGATGGTGTGTAGTAATAAATATATACTTTTTCCAGAATTTATTGAACTTGTTTTGCCTAGATATTAATGCAAACACTTTGCAGTGCTGTTCTGGCCAATTTTGAATCTGGTACTAATAGGTAGGTGTAAACTGCTAGTACCCAATTTTCTAGTGTTAAGAATCACCTCAGTAACCTGCCAGAATTTTTCTGGAATTTCTGAACTCAATTTCACTACTGTTTGAAACATAGGCCTTATTTCCTTGTCTGAAATATTGTGCCAACCAGAACCTGAGATTTATGTGTAGGGTAAATTTTTATAGCATCTTTAGTATCCCAGAAACATCCCAGAATTTTCATGGAATTTTTCTAGCCAATTTAGTATTTCTCCCGAGCTCTAGTTGCTCACTAGTAGTCTTTAACCAAAAATCTGTAATGAACTAGATGCTAAGCTTGATGTATGCATAATCTGAGGTGATGATACTAGCATGTGTAGGACTTATTGAGTGTTTCAAGTTGCCAATTTAATTATTTGATTGCTTTGTTAAGGACTAGGACATGCTAGTATGAATTCTTGTTGTTATCAAATCTTATGCTCATCTAACAAAAATGAAATTGTTTTGTTGCATTTTGATAGAATCATGTAAGCATGCATGTGAGCATTTGCACTCTCACTAACCAAAATTAAAATTGCCTTAGGACTGATTTGCACACATGTATCCTTTCATGCAATTCCTCCAATGCATTTCTCTCCAATCCAAGCAAATAAGACTAGAGAAGCAAGGGTTAAATGAGACTACCTTAAGCCTTATTTTAAACTATTTTCTCTGCTATATAGTAACTCTTTCCCTCATAGATAGTTAGAATTCTTTCGTCCTACCGGAAGACGACACGAAGTTCGGCCTGCCAGAAGTGCCTTCGAATCAAGAAAGGAAAGGTTAAACAAAGCAATGGAAAGAAAAATGTGTCAGTAACGTCATGTTACTTCGTCAAGATCTTCCAGCACTATCTCTGAAGAAAATCAAGATAACAGATGATGCATTTCATTTAGAGTTGAAAGAACCACCTAGAAAATACTAAACATAAGGATCTTAGCAATCGTTCGACAAAGCTTCCCTCTATAGGACCTAAAACTTAGGAAGAACCTCACTTGATTTGGATTTGGGTTCGGCTTGCGACGAAATCCGAAGTATGACCACGTAACCAAACCCAGCTAGGTTTGCCACAGCCTTTCATTCCGACTTCGGAACTACCAGAATCTCGGGACGAGATTCTGTTTAAGGGGGGTAGATTTGTAATAGCCCAAAATCCCTAAGTTGGTTTAGCTAAGCATCTACTGTGCATTTATGAAGTTTTGGACCTTTTTAAAACTTTTTGTTGCAAAGCAATTAGGTTACAACCTGGTTTTCCAAAACCTAGAGATGAAATTTCTAAAACAAAACAAAAATTTGTCAAGAATTTAAAAACTTAATTCAGAGTAAGGTATAAAACCCTATGTAGAAAATCTTTTCATCTTGAAGACTAGATTGAAACCTAGTAATCCAATATTCCTCCATTTCAAACTTGAAAATATATTTTCTATAGCTCAGAAATACAAACTGATTTCTATTTTGGAAATATAGTGGGACTCAAAGTTGGTAATATGTTATTTATATTTGATACACTCTGATATGCTTGTTTGGATTTTCTGAATATTGGAGGTTGTTTGGTTTCTTGTCTATTTGCATGTTCGAATTTGAGTTTCAATTTAAAATACAAACAAATCAAGTGAACAGTGCCTAGAATATTTTTTCTAGGTTCTGGAGCATATTATAGACTCACCCTAAAAATTTCATAATTTTTAGAAATTATTTGCTATTTAAAAACAGCCAGTCAAACCAAGAAAATCAAAAGTCAAACACCAAAATAGCAACTTAAAATAATTTTAGAGAAAATTTTAGAAAGTGTAAAATCCTACAAAAATTAATTATTGGACTAACTAGTTTAGTACCTTCCCCAAAAAAATTTTAGCAATTTTGGAGCTAAGAATCTACCATCAAAAATTCATTTAAACTTTCAGCCTTTTCCACAAAATCAGGGTCTGCACTGTTCATCCGACGCGACCCATCCGCCGACTCGGTTCGACCTAACCCAGCCCGGAACAGTGACCGGTCGAACCACCCCCCTCTTCCACTGACCTGCGGGCCCCACCCGTAGGACCTTCTTCCCCACGCGGCTGCTGCATGCTGCGGCGCCATAGTGGGAGCGCGCCACGCTGCCTGGCCTCCCCGATTTCTCTCCGTCAGCTCCGTCGCACCGCCGCCCAAGATGACCAACCAGGGCCCTTCCCCTTCGACGCCGTCACACTGCCCTCCGTCCACGCCGAGAAAGACGTAGGAGAACACCATGTCCGAGAAGAAGGGAAGCTCGAGTTCTCGCTTGGAACTCCTCCCTTGTCACCCCCATTTAAGCCGAGCATTGCGTGTTCCTCCTCTCCCTCTTCGTTTTGGCCCACCTCCCCCTCCAATTCTCTTCCTCAAATCAACCCGAGCTCCAAAGCCGAGAGCCATGGCGGCACTGCTGAGGGCGCCCGTGCCGTCCCGACCTCTCCGGCGATCCCACCACCCTCAACACACACGGCGCGCCCTTCACCTTGAGGAGCAAGTGCCCCCTATCAATTTCGAGAAAACGCCACCGTGGAGCTGTGCATCTGCCATCTTCTCCGGTTCCGGCCACCACCGCCGCCAGCTTGCTACTTCTTCCCCGGCGCTCCTCCCTTCAATTCCTCCCCATGGGAGCATGCTCTAGTTCCCCTCTACCTCCCCATATCACTCAATGGTGCCCTCTCCCTTTCCAGGTCACCGCCCACAACGTCCTACCCGCGCCGCCGTCGGTCTCCGCCGCTAGCCCGTCTCCGACCACCACGACTCCCTTCGACCACACCAACGTGCTCCAAGTACCCTAGGTATGCCCATGCTCCCTCTTGTTTGTTCCCTGTAGCCCCCCGTGCGCCATTACCATGTTTCACCCCCACTCCCGGTCGCCACCTGTCGTTGCCGCGCCACTCTACTACGTCTCCGGCCCGACCAAGAACCACCTTAGCATCCTTGACACTCAGGCGTTCCATTTTGCCTAACCCCGCAGCCTCGTCGCCGCCCAGTCGCCGGCAATGGCCGTTGCTCCTTTTCAGCCCGAGAGCCTCCTGGCTTTCCTCTGTAACTACCTCTATTTGCTCTCTGTCTGATAAAGACCTCTTTGATGATCAGGCCGCTTGCTGCTAACACCTATTATGGGTGCCATTTAGGTCACCTAAATGGTATAGCAAGTTTGGCGTTTGAGGTTTTATGAAGTTTTCCACTTCAGTTCAAAAGACCTTGTGGTCTGTTGTATGAACAGAGAAAGGTTCAGATAGAAATCATGTTATGTCAGTAAGCCTGCCCTTAGATGATTCAGTCCTTATATTAGTAACTAGGTTTAACCACCACAATAGGTTTCAAACTTGCAAATCAAATATTAATGATTAAGTCCGGTAGTTGAAAATGTTTGACATTGTCTAGTAGCATTAAACAGCCTTTTGAGCAGAGAAAAGGTTTAGTAGGAAATTTTAAGTGTCAGTGAACCCTCCTACAAGACCAATCAGTTTTTCTGCATGCTAATTTAGTGTTGCCTTTTTAGTCACTCTATTGAAGTAGCAGTTGGCAAGTTTCTGTTAGTAGCAACCAAATCATTATTTTTGCAAAGTTGATCAATATTTTGAAGAACCAATTCTAGATGGGTATATTCAAAAACCAACAGAGCAACTCAAGTTGACAAAACAACAAAATCCTGTTTATGCATGAGTGATGAGAGAGGTTAATTAGATGAAAAATTGGAGTAAAAGTAAATTAATGGCTTTACTGATACTTGTACTTAGAAAGATTATGGTTTCTTTTCACCCTTTTTAAAGAAATTAGGGAGAGGTTTGGTTAAACAATGTTCCCAAGAAACAAATTCTTTTCCTGTTGCAGGATATCTAAAAGTGAACAGTAGTCCCTAGTGGTCAATAGTGGCACTAAGTTAATGAATTAGATAATACCAATTGGTAAGCAATTAAAGATGAAAACTCATAAGTATGGTCTTAGCATAAAGTCTTAAGATTATTGCTCCCTGTTGAAAGTCCAAAATAAATTGTTTACAACATGAAATGGTTTAAACTTCATGCATAACTATTTCGAATAAACTCCAAAACGAGTGAAACCAATTTTGTTGGTTTTCATTCTTAATGTAATTTATCATGGAATAGGTTTGAATCATGTTATTGTCCTAGAAAAATTCGAAATTGGAATTAATTTCTGGAATGAACTATTTTTACACTAGAAATTGAATTAACTTCAAAAATTCGTAAGTAATTCATTTGAACTCCAAATGGGATGAATCCAATTGGATTGTTCATATAATTTTATCCTATATCCATTTTTGTAGTCCTTATATCCAGCACTATCCTACAAAATTTTACTAAATAATTAAAATCGGATGAACAGTAATAGATGAGAATTGATTTGATTTTCCTGAAATCTGAGATTCAAACTACCATAACTCTCGCATAATAAATTCAAACGGAATAATTCTTTCATATAAATTCATCTCAAATCATGATCTTCCTTCTGTGAATTTTTCATGATTTTTGGATGAATTTGAATTTTTGAGTATTCTCGGTGTTATTCGTTCTTATTTGTGCTTCTCAATTCTTTCGATAGGTTCCGACGATTATATTGAATACGAGAAGGATCCTCTGTAGTAAGAAAGTTATCTCCAGCAAGGCAAGCAGTTTGATCATAAATGTCCCATTACTTTCAAGTCTAATACTTTGTTTTCAAATCGTATGTATGCATGATTTTGTGTCAAAGTTTATTTTCCTGATTAGAGGTAGCTATTCCTATTGCATGGTTGCCCTTAAATTGTTATCCCCTGCCACAAAACATAAGTTATTAATATCACTGGTGAATTAGAGCCCGGCGATTTAATTATGCTCTTTTATTGTCTTTACGGCGTCATACTTAGAAATGCTTAGCTAACGGTAGAATTGTGCGGTTATCGACTTAGTCGATAACTTTGATCACACAAATCATTTTATTACACTCTGATCAGCACCTTGTGCTAAATTGCTTGAAAACTAAAAGTGCAAATGAAATGATTTAGACTTGGGCAAGTGGTTGGATGGTGTGATATCGGGTGTGTGAATGTCTTGCCTAGGTCAACAAGGACTGAACATCTTGTTTCACCAAAACCAAGCATAATTGCGTGCTAACCACGCGAGAGGATATGGGACCTCTCTTGACTAAGTACCTTAGGCGGTGTTAATTATGAGTGGTTGGTGGTTGAAAAGGAAATGTTTGTGATAGGAGGAACATCGACAAATCGGCTTGAGCTTTGGTGATGTGTCTTTCTCTTTGTTGGGTTCGGCTCTTAATTAGCATCATCCATTGAAAATGTCTCGTAGGACTTAGCGGTCTTGCGGCATACCAAAGGAAGTGTGCTAATAGCTTGGCGAAAAGGCGATGCGGCGTGTGGGTACATTGGTACACCTGCGCAGGTATAAACTATTCGATAGCCTCGTCCTAGGTTTTGGACACGCTTGGGATTGGATTTGCAGGAGTTAGACTCAACATTTTGGAATTTTAATTAAAACTTGATGTGGGTGGTATGAATGGGGAATTCATGCTATTGTTGTGGTGGCTATTGGGTTAGCCACTTTCAGGATGTCTTGTTGTTATTATTACTTAGTATCTCGCTGTTTTTGTCAAATAAAAATAAATTGTAAAATTGCTTTAAATCTATTACATTATTGCAAATGAAAACTTGCTTTATGCTAAAATGAGTCTAGAGCCTCCTGCGCTTAATAAAGCTTGCATGTAGCTATTTGTATAGGCCTGTTACTCTACATGTCAGTCTTGCGAGTACATTTTTGTACTCATTTTCTTTGCTTAATAAATTATTGCAGAGGAGGTGGTTGATCCCCAGGGATTAACTATTGTGAGACCGACTTCGTACTTGACGACTAGCTTGGCAGCCCGGTCGATTGCCTTGTGGGTAATGGCAAACTATTTGGCTTTTTGTTTATCGCCATCTTATGGCTTGTGTTTCCGCTGCTACTTTGGTTATTTACCTTGTTATTTGACTGGTCGGCCCTACTTTTGTAATATGATCTTGTATGTCCTTTTTGTTGTAAGCTTGTATTGTCTTGTGTATGGAATGGATGCTTAATTTTTGTATGGGGTATGTGTACTGCATTTCTGGGAAGTACATATACGTCGAGAATTGGGATATTTCATTTGTAATGCTAGGACCAATTGGATGGTTAAGTATTACAAGTTTAATACCCTGGGTTCTCACACTTCACATTGGTGATGAGAAGCTCTAATACCCCGAAACGTTTTACCGAGAGAACGAAAGGGATTAGTGAGGTTTTCTGAATTTAACCATCTTGAGGACACGTGCGTAATTAGATAAAAGGGGATACGTGAAAATATGATGCTTTGGAGTTTTCGATAGAGGCTGTTTTCCTGAAACGATTCGTGCCGAAGAAGTTGGATCTCGGGCCGTGATAAAAGGGACGTGGGGATTAGAGGATTGATTTAACTCAAAAGAGCCGCCACTAGAAAAAAAAAACCTAGTTCCCCATGCGTTTCTCGCCGCCGCCGCCAGGACAGATTGTCTCATCGCGTGGAGGCCTGGAGCCGCTGAATCGACCATCAGCCAACATGTGTGCGCCAGGGTTTTGGCCAGCACGTGGACGCCCGGGAGCGACTTCGGCTAGTGCGCCCTGGGCGCGTGACCGCTCGCCGTTCCGGCGCCAGCCCGCATCGGCGCCTGGTCGCTCTCTGCCGCTCGGTCAACGGGTCGCATGCCCGCGTGTGCGTGTGGCTGGGTTGGCCATCTGTTTTGGTTGCTGAAATTCTATAGCGTGTTAATGAATATTTGTTGAAAAGGTAGTTTAGTGGCATTTCAGGCTCAGTGTTGGGCTGGAGTGTTACAGTTGGTATCAGAGCGGGCTTTAGGTCCGTGGTGTGTAGATTAACAACTTAGAAAACCTAAAATTGATAAATTTTGTTTTATGGTTAGTAAAACAACTAAAATTTGCTAAAGGTAAACTAATTTAAAATTTGACACACTAGTGCACAATAGGTTAGAGAGGGGCGAGTATCGCTTTTACGCTTCCGTTATATTGTATACTGATGCATGATTTGATATTGACCTTAAAGCTTATTGTGTGTTATTGATTGTGGTTGATAGCTATGCCGAGAGGTAGAGATCATTGTTGTGGCCATAGGCATGGCCAGGTTGTACCACCATCCGTGGTGTGGGAATAGTGAATAGTTTTTCTCGGGAAATTTAGTTACCGAGGTTGGTGATGAGTTCTTTGAGGAAGTTGTTGTCTTCCTTGAGTTTTATTTGGTTTTCTTGCGGTAGTTTCTTGTGGTTGATGAACTTTCTTCGGATAGTGGTTACAATATAGCTGATGGGTTTTCATTGGTCTTTATTTGTTCCATAAAGTGATTGTCTAGTCTTCTGACTATTGATCTATTGTTGTTTCTTGTGAATGTCATTAAATTGGCAAGATTGATCATTTCACGAGGGTTCTGCCTTTCTTGTTGGGAAACAAGACTCATTTGGTTGCTTGGTATTTTGGATAACAAAAGTTTTCTTTTGCAAGTTCTTTAGCATGTGAAAGTTTTGACCCTATGTATTTCTTTTAAGCATTTTGAGTGTTCAAGTTGAATGCCTCTCTTTTATGAAAGAAAGAGTTAAAACCACTTTAAGGGTGTCTTGTTATGATTAAGTGAGATGTTGTAATTAAAGAAATTAATGGATATGGTATGGGTTATCAAGTTGGGTCTGTAGTGTGGTGCATAATCGATCTTAACCAAGATCCTTAGAAGTGAAGTTGATTAATTTGATGTTGTCTTAGTATAATTACGTGATAAATAGTGACTAAGAGTATGTCTGCAGTACCTCGTTTAAAAAAAATTAAATTAAACAAGTCGTTGATTAGTCTTGATATTAAATAGAATTAGAAATGAAATGAAAATTCAGAATTTGAAAGATGTATTAGGCGTGGGCTTTGCCCATAATTTTTTGGCCCAAGTAGGAAACCACATAAGAGGGTAGAGGAAGGCAAGCCCTACCAGTGTCTTTTGTTTTCCTGTCTTGCGCCGTTCTCCTGAGAGCCGCCTTGCAACCGCCCTGCGAAGCTCCTGCCTGCCGCCTTGGTTCCGGCGCATGAAGCCTTGCCGCGCGTGACACCACCTGCCTGGGCCAGCGCACGTCGGCCGCGTGGAGCTGCTGCAGTCTTGCTGCATCGGTTGGTAGAGCTTGGATTATTTTATTGGGAGATGCATGCTCACGTTGCTAGTGCTAGGATCTTTCTAGTAGCAGGATATTTAGTGCTGTTTGTGTCCATTGATTGGGTGGTTGGGAGAGTTTAATTAATGGTGCTGCATGATTAGCTAGTCACGTTTCACTAATTCTATTATTTGGGCTGTATTGTTTCACTGCCAGCAGACCTTGTCCAGTACCTTGCGTGATCGAATTTAGGCTCTTAGATACAGAATTCGAGATAACCATCTCTTAGAAATAGTTAGATAATGTTTTTAATTTTCCGTGGCCGCCAAGAACACCTAATTCGGACATTCGAGTCAAAAGATATGACCGTTTCAATATCTGCTGTCTAGATTCCAGACGAGATTAAACTGTTGTGTTAATTCGTAAATTATGAAATTGTAATTGGAAGAATCTGCGTTTTCTCCCAACTAGGTTATTGTAGGTAATTTGATAACCTTTCCGGATTGATAAAGAATGATCAATTCGGAGTTATAGATTAAAAGTTATGATCGTATTAGTGTTGCCGTTTATTCTGTTAAATAGTTTTCATGCTGAAAGTTCATCTGTCTGTTAACATATTAAATTGGCCGAATCAAATTATCTTGTCAACTAGAGTATTGTGGGTTTGTCAGTTAAGAGTACACAGAAACTGGGTTCACCACATTTGGAGTTCCAGATCAAGAGTTATGCCATTTACCGTGCTGCTGCCCAGGGGTGGTTTAGGGCAGAATGTGTTGATTCTCAGTTTAGAGTTTCTAGTTAAATTTTGAATCGCCGGGGGAGCGTTGTAGAACTTTATCTAGTATTGTCGTGTTAAATCGTATCCTTATTTCAGTTATTTGTTTGATTAGGAGGTGAAGCTTCAGGTTTGGGAGCACCGCAATTGCCTACTAATGCGTCATGGCGCTAAAAGGCAAATACCTTAGTGTTCCTAGGAGTATGACATGTGGTATGCTTCTTTGTTGGTATTGTACCTCTAAGTACCTAGTTGATTCTTAAATGTTCGTATTCAATCCATGTGGTTACCTCCATATTAGTGAGCATGTTTCTTATTGTTCAATATTCATATGTCATACTCAGCATCCACATTTCATATTTCATCCACGGGAGTGGATCATTGTATAAGACCCATCAATTCCAGTATGGGCACGTAAGACCCACCATTCCAATGTGGGCAGTTCGGGACACCGTACGAAACGTTCTTCGTATGGGGCTTGGGTCCCCGCACTTTGTTAAGTGCGGGCTTAGGTGAACACCGACGGGTGTGTCACCAGCAATACCGGTATATGCATGTGTGTAGTCCCTTCCTTCCATCCAATTCATTCATTGCATTTATTCAAATACTTGTTCTGCAATTCATTCATATTCTCCGATGATGTTGTCTTATCCATGGATTGCTGTTTGTATTTTTATTACTTTCTGTGCTTGCTGAGTCTCGGACTCACTCTTGCGTTGTTTTTTTTAGGTGATCCTTGAGGTTGGCTCTATGGGGAGGGAATAGACACACACTACCCTTTCACAGCACTTTATACAAGTTCAGGATTTCATTTTAGTTTGATTTAACCATTCAATATTGATGAACTGTAATAATGCTTGGGTTGGTTGTGGTGAAAACCCTTCTCCTTTAAGATTGGTTAAATCTTGAGTGTGAACTTAGTTCATTCTTTGACATGGTTACTTGAGATCAGTTTATACTCTTGTGAGGATTCTGATAACTGTTGAATTCATTATTATCTTGATGTTTTTGTTGTTGGAACCTCCGGTATAGCTTACTGTACAGGGGAGGTTCTGCCGAAATTTAGGATTTATTTTGTCTTCCATTTCAATTTTGATATCTGTTAGATTAGTAGCGTTCCAGGCCCTTGTAGGCCTGGGGTGTTACAGTTGGTATCAGAGCGGGCTTTAGGTCCGTGGTAATTAATCTATTAACATGACACACTTGTGCCTGATGGGTGGGATGGGTAATTCGTGGCTTCCGCATTCCAAATGTTGTGATTCATCTGTTGAGTAATTGTTGAATTGTTCCTGTGCTTCTATTACTATTAAGCTAAATGTTTAGTTTTATGCTTTGGATGTTCTTAGATGGCGAGAGGTAGTGGCAATGATCGTGGCCGTGGCCGTGGTCGTGGACGTGAACCGGCGGTGTCTTCATCTTCGTCTGAGGAGACTCTTGGTGTTGCCGAGAGGGTTGCTTATTTTCTCGGCCGGCCATGAAGCTTCGAACGCGTCATTGCCATCATTCGAGAATCTTGGAGGAGAACCGGGAACTCCGTCGACAAGTCTGAGTGACCATTCTGTTGCGGCCAAGACTTGGTGGCGGAACTTCTTCTTGTAACAAATCCACGAGGCTAGGATGAGTCTCCGCGAGTGGATGTCACTCTGTCTGGACACCTTCGACGGAGCAGGTACTCCGGTTCAGGCTGCAGATTGGTTGCGATACATGGAGAGACAGTTCGGTGCCTTAAAGATGACTTTAGCGCAGAAGCGCGGTTCGTAACCTTTCAACTAAAGGGTCAAGCGATATCTGGTGGGAGGAGTCCTATCTGCGGGACCCCAAAGACGAGGACCCGTCACTTGGGAGGTATTCGTGGAGCGATTCAGGACCAAATTCTATCCGGATTCCTTTGTTGAGAGGATGGAGCGATCCTTCGACATTTGTTCAAGGGAAGATGTCGATTAATGATCGAGGTGGATTCAACAACTGATGCGCTTTGTACCAGGTGTGGCCAATGATGATCGAAAAAAGGCCAAGAGGTTCATGAGGTCTCATTAGAGTATCGCCACGTCCTAGGGGTGGCCGGCTTGCGCGATTTCAGCTCGTGGTCGGCGAGCCGGGGATGGAGCCGAGAGAGATCTCTTCTCGAGGCGCGGTGCTAGCGGCCTGTCTCTTGGAGGTTCAGTGGTGGCGAAGCGGAGTTTTAATTGGGGTGGTGGGTCATCTCGGTGACTGCTCCCAAGAGGTTTCGAAGTCGACATACATACCTGTTCGGCGATGTGATCTTCCTCTTGGCGCCACGTTCTTCGTTAATTGCACCTCGGATCGTCTGCTCCAGTCAAGGTATGAAATGCTTTAGGTGTGGTGGAAGCACCGGGCATCGAGTGTTCTTTCAAAGGACATGTAAATCGGTGTGGCGGGATGGCCTGAAGTCGATAGTATGTAGCAGAACCCATCGAGCATTATCAAATGGGAGCCGGTCAGCAGCGTCGGCTTCGGTGCTCCTCGGGCTTGATTCGAGACCCTAGGCTGCTGTTCTGCACCTCGATTCTCTTGAGATGGGCTCATTCGGCATTTACTCCGCACCTCTGCGGGGTTCTCACGGAACCCGTTACATCTGCACCACCGACACTCGCTTCACCTGCTGCAGCTCCTGTTCACCCTACTCAGAGTGTCGGTGCGTCTTCTGCCCCGGCACCACCGGGAGTTTACACCATGCCTACTCCAGCGACTTTGGGCCGTCCTGATGTGGTGACAGGTACTTTACTAGTTGATTCGCATGATGCTTTAGTTCTCTTTGATTCAGGGGCTACCTATTCTTTTGTGTCTTTGGAGTTTGCTAGAAGGGCGAGTTTGAGGTTGCAGCGTATTTCTGAGTTTGTGGTAGTTAGTTCTCCGGGGGGTCTTATTTCTAGTTCTACAGCTTGTCCGGGCTGCTCTATCACTATTGATGATGAGAACATCACGGCTAATCTTATGGTAATTCAGTTGTCACCATTTGATGTTATTCTGGGCATGGACTGGTTATTCAATTACCGTGACAAGATATGTTGTTTCTAGAAAACGGTGACCTTGCAAGCCCGTCCCCGAAAAGAAGCCGGTGTTTGAGGCGATGCACCATCTGATTCCTTATTCGTATTGGCTAGTTTGTTTCCCAGACTTCGGGCCTCAACCATTGGGTTGCTTTGGTCTCTTAGCGAGAAGGCTGATTCCTCATAGCGCATTGAGGAGATTCCTGTGGTGAATGAGTTTCCTGATGTTTTTCCTGTAGAACTTCCTGGGTTGCCGCCAGAGCGGAAGGTAGAGTTCCGGATTGATCTTATTCCGGGAACTCGACCTATTTCAATGTCCCCATACCGGTTGGCACGACCCTTCCAAGAGGAGTTGAAGAAGCAATTGGACGATCTTTTGTCCAAAGATATGATCGGCGTAGTGTTTACGCCGTGGGGAGCGCTGTTTTATTCACTAAAAGGAAATTGGCGTTGGCGTATGTAGATTATCGGGCTCTTAATCGAAGCTCTTGTGAAGAATAAATATCCTCGCCCGCATTGAGGATCTCTTCGATCAGTTGAAAGGAGCTAAAGTATTCTCCAAGATTGACCTTCAGTCAGGTTATAATCAAATTCGAGTTCGGGAGCAAGATATCGAGAAGACGACTTTCTCTACGAGGTATGGCCATTATGAGTATAAAGTTATGTCTTTTGGACTAACAAATGCTCCTGCAGTTTTCATGGAAGCCATGAATAGTATGCTGCACCGATACCTTGACGATTTCGTTGTGGTATTCATTGACGATATTTTGATCTATTCCAAGACTGAAGAGGACCATAGGCAGCATTTGAGGTTGGTTCTCGAAAGTTTAAGAGAGAATCAATTTTATGCCAAATTGAAGAAATGTGAATTCTGGATTTCTGAAGTTGGGTTTCTGGGCCATGTAATCAATCAAGAGGGCATTTCAGTTGATCCTAGCAAGATTTCAACAGTGGTAGAATGGAAAAGGCCGACCAATGTCAAGGAAGTGAGAAGTTTTCTGGGTTTAGCTGGCTATTACCGGCGTTTTGTGGAAGGTTTCTCAACCATCGCTAGACCGTTGTCGATTGGCGCAGAAGGTGTCAAATTTGGTGGTCGAGATCGTGTGGCGCAGCTTTTGTACTCTGAAAGATAGATTGGTGACGCTCCGGTTCTTACTCTTCCGAGCACAGGAAGCGGTTCACTATTTATTGAATCGTCCATAGTCGGGCTTGGTTGTGTGCTCATGCAGGAAGGCAAAGTGATTGCCTATGCATCGAGACAGTTGAAGAAACATGAGCAGAATTATCCTACCCATGACCTAGAGCTTGCAGCAGTGGTTCTTGCTTTGAAGATCTAGCGCCATTACTTGTACGGCGAATCCTGTGATATATTCACTGATCATAAGAGTCTGAAATACATCTTTACCCAGAAAGATTTGAACCTGAGACAGAGGAGGTGGTTAGAGTTGATAAAGGACTATGATCTCACCATTCAGTATCACCCGGGCAAGGTGAATGTTGTAGCAGATGCCCTAAGTCGCAAGGTGACACCTCCTACTCTCAGTTGTCTTATTGCCGATTTTGAACGTATGGATATCTCCTTTTGCTTTGCGGTCTTGTCGGTGAGACACGTTTGCTTCTTGAGTCGACCATTCGAGGCGAGTCGGGAGGCACAACAACACGATCGGATGCTCCAGCGAGTGAGGAAGCGCATAGATGAGGGCAAACAAGGCTACTTCAGTGTAGATGATTTTGGTGTGTTGAGATTTAAAGGCCGCCTCTGCGTGCCACAGGAGGCTCAAGTCAAGGATGAGATTACGAGGAAGCACACCGTACTCCATATCTGCGTACATCTGGTGAGACCAAGATGTATAAAGACTTGAAGAAGAGTTTTTGGTGGAAAAGGATGAAGGTCGATATAGATCAAGATGTAGCATCTTGTGGAGTTTGCCGGTGGTCAAGGTGAGCATAGCGACCAGCGGGGTTATTCTTGACCTTTGGAGGTTCGGTTTGGCCATGGGATGACATCTCTATGGATTTCAGTAGTTGGTTTACCTCGCACCTGCAATGAGGAAGGATGCTATTTGGGTCATAGTGGACCAATTCAATGAAATCTCAAGACATTTCATTCCTATTCGCACGACCAATTCAGCGAGTGATTTGGCTCCTATCCTTGTGCGAGAGATAGTGCGGTTGCACGGGGTACCCAAGACCATTATTTCGATCGAGATGCCAAATTTGTCTCCAAGTTACGGGAGAGTTTGCAAAGTCGTTGGGCACTCAACCGTCTTAGTACCGCTTTTCACCCCCAAGCAGATGGGCGGTCTGAGCGCACCATTCGGACACTAGAGGATATGCTCAGATGTTGTGTTATGTCTTGGAAGGGAGGTTGGGAAGACCATCTAGCTTTGGCAGAGTTCGCCTATAACAATAGTTACCATGCTAGTATTCGAGCTGCACCGTTTGAGGTTCTTTATGGATGAAGTGCAGATCCCGTTGTCTTTGGGATGCGATTGGAGAGCGGCGATTTGGGTCCCGATTGGGTTCAAAAGCGATGGCTAAATAGCGAGAGGTTAGGGAGAATTTGTTAGCTTCCCAGAGCCGACAGAAGAGCTATGCAGATGTCAGAAGGTGAGATTTGGAATTTGAAGTGGGGAACGAGGTTCTTTTGAGAGTATCGCCTACCAGGGGTGTAGTGTGTTTTGGTACCAAAGGGAAGCTTAGCCCGAGGTACGTTGGACCATTTCCCATCGTGGCACGAATTGGAAAATTGGCCTATCATTTGGATCTTCCTGAATCCATGCACGGAGTTCATAATGTGTTTCATGTATCCATGTTGAGGAAATATTTGGGAGACCCAGAACATGCAATTCCATTAGAGCCGTTGAGCATTGAGCAGGATCTTACTTTTGAGTCCCAGCTAGTGAAAATCCTAGAGGAGTCAGAGCGGGTTCTGAGGAACAAGACTTTGAAGTATGTCAAGGTTCTTTGGTCTCATCGGTGAGAGAGGCCACACAGGAGCTAGAGTCTCGCATCTTGTGAGCAATATTCGAACTGTTAAGCTTCTAGTGCGTGTTAAATTAAATGATTCCAATTCTTTGGCAGTTCGTTCTGGTGTTCATTTCGACGGTTAGAATTCGAGGTCGAATTCCGTTTAAGGGGGGTAGAATGTAGTACCCCGTTTAAAAACATTAAATTAAACAAGTCAGTGATTAGTACTGATATTAAATAGAATTAGAAAAGAAATGAAAATTCAGAATTTGAAAGATGTATTAGAGCGTGGGCTTTCGGCCCATAATTTTTTTGGCCCAAGTAAGAAACCACATAAGAGGGTAGAGGAAGGCAAGCCCTACCAGGTCTTTTGTTTTCCCTGTGCGCCGCCGTTCTCCTGAGAGCCGCCTTGCGACCACCCTGCGAAGCTCCTGCCTGCCGCCTTGGTTCCGGCGCATGAAGCCTTGCCGCGCGTGACACCACCTGCTGGGCCAGCGCACGTCGGCCGTGTGGAGCTGCTGCAGTCTTGCTGCATCGGTTGGTAGAGCTTGGATTATTTTATTGGGAGATGCATGCTCACGTTGCTAGTGCTAGGATCTTTCTAGTAGCAGGATATTTAGTGCTGTTTGTGTCCATTGATTGGGTGGTTGGGAGAGTTTAATTAATGGTGCTGCATGATTAGCTAGTCACGTTTCACTAATTCTATTATTTGGGCTGTATTGTTTCACTGCCAGCAGACCTTGTCCAGTACCTTGCGTGATCGAATTTAGGCTCTTAGAGACATAATTCGAGATAACCATCTCTTAGAAATAGTTAGATAATGTTTTTAGCTTTCCGTGGCCGCCAAGAACACCTAATTCGGACATTCGAGTCAAAAGATATGACCGTTTCAGTATCTGCTGTCTAGATTCCAGACGAGATTAAACTGTTGTGTTAATTCGTAAATTATGAAATTGTAATTGGAAGAATCTGGGTTTTCTCCCAACTAGGTTATTGTAGGTAATTTGATAACCTTTCCGGATTGATAAAGAATGATCAATTCGGAGTTATAGATTAAAAGTTATGATCGTATTAGTGTTGCCGTTTATTCTGTTAAACAGTTTTCATGCCGAAAGTTCATCTGTCTGTTAACATATTAAATTGGCCGAATCAAATTATCTTGTCAACTAGAGTATTGTGGGTTTGTCAGTTAAGAGTCCACAAAAACTGGGTTCACCTCATTTGGAGTTCCAGATCAAGAGTTATGACATTTACCGTGCTGCTGCCCAGGGGTGGTTTAGGGCAGAATATGTTGATTCTCAGTTTAGAGTTTCTAGTTAAATTTTGAATCGCGGGGGCGTTGTAGAACTTTATCTAGTATTGTCGTGTTAAATCGTATCCTTATTTCAGTTATTTGTTTGATTAGGAGGTGAAGCTTCAGGTTTGGGAGCACCGTAATTGCCTACTAATGCGTCGCAGCGCTAAAGGCAAGTACCTTAGTGTTCCTAGGATTATGACATGTGGTATGCTTGCTGTTGGTATTGTACCTCTAAGTACCTTGTTGATTCTTAAATGTTAAGTATTCAATCCATGTGGTTACCTCCATATTAGTGAGCATGTTTCTTATTGTTCAATATTCATATGTCATACTCAAGATCCACATTTCATATTTCATCCACGGAGTGGATCATTGTATAAGACCCATCAATTCCAAAGATGGGCACGTAAGACCCACCATTCCAATGTGGGCGATTCGGGACACCGTCTGAAACGTTCTTCGTACCGGGCTTGGGTCCCCGCACTTTGTTAAGTGCGGGCTTAGGTGAACACCGACGGGTGTGTCACTAGCAATACCGGTATATGCATGTCTGTTAGATTAGTAGCAATACCGACGGATTTATTTTGTCTTCCATTTCAATTTTGATAATCTGTTAGATTAGTAGCGTTCCAGGCCCTTGTAGGCCTGGGGTGTTACAATGTCCATACCTAATTAGAGACAAAGGAGTTATTAAGGAGTGTGGAACATTGATGAACTGGTTTGACCATTAAAATTGTTTAGTTTGCTAAACTTGTAGGATTATTTGGTCTCAATGGATGAAACTAACTATGTGGGAAGGGAAAATTTAGGGGATGCTAGATTATTGCCTTAGTGGATATTAATCTTGAAGTTATCTTTTCTATATATACTTGATGAACATATATAGTTGCTAGATCTACATATTTCTTACCATGATTATTTGTTAGATTTGCCTACAAAAGATTGAAGGGATAGAATACTAGTGAATCTAGAATTTTATGGGAGGAGTTCTAGATAGATCTTCTATACATAATGATGGGATGAATTTGGTTGTAGTTTTGTTGAGACTTTTGAATGATGGAAGACTTCGATTCTGGAAATTTTATTGTGATTTTGTACCAAATTATGAATATGAGGTGGAACGGTTGGATATGTGTTTGTAATTGTTCATGTGATTTAGAAAGAAAAGTAGGTAGCATCTAGGTTTCCATGATGAAGCCAGTTGATAGCAACAATTGTTGGAGTGCAATTGTTGTGTGTTGAAGTTTGGTGTTGAGCATCACTAAGAGTTAAACTGATGTGATTTAGTAGATGGCTTATGCTTACATGAATGTGGAATTGTCGGATGATAGCATGTCCTTGTTGAAAGGGTTTTGGTAAAACATTTTGATTTGTGTAGTAGATCTCTGCTAGAAGATGTAGTGAGGTTGTAAAGTTTTGGTGGACTCTCAATTTGAGGATAGGATGATAAATTAGTATGAAACAATTTGGTGGGTTTTTGGAGAGCTGTATAATAGAAGAGTAGACTATGTCGATTTTTGTCAATAGTGTATTATTCTGGAGGTTAGTAAGATTATTAGCAATGGATTATGAGTGTGTTGTTGATTTTTATAGAAAGAAAGTAATTTGATCGTCATTCGTGGTATCGTTTAAATGAGATATTTGGAGTTTTGCTTCGTGAACTTTTGGAGTTCATGATTTATTGGGTAGATGAAACTGGTTTGAGCAAGTGGTGTGTTGGAAAACTTAATTGGTTCTTAAGTGATTCTTGTGATTTGGTCTTAAGAGCGTTTCTTGTTTGAGTTGGCAAAGTGACATTGTAATCAAAGAAAATTACTTTTTTTGTTAAAGAAAGAGTGAAGTAGAAGTATTTGAGATTGAAGTTAAGTTTTGTAACTCGTAGTTTATTTGAAGTGTGTGTAACTTTCTGTTTTTGCCCATAAGAGTTTCTCAATTTTCAAAAGCAATGCTTTATTCTTATTTGAGGTTTGATATTATTTTTTTTGTGGGACTTGTGCCCTCAGCAATGGACTCCTCTTTTGCTTTCCGAGATTATTGTTATTTGACTATTTTCCTTGGTATTGTGTTTACTGTGATTGATAAACATTTTCTGTGTACTGAAAATTGTTTTTATTTTTCTCTTCTTTTGAGAAAGGAATACTAGATTTATTTTACACAACCTTATAGGGTGTATAGTGGTATGTGGTTAATAGTGGTTAATAGTGGTTAAGAATATGATGTGAGACCCTGTGTTGCAAGTTATTTGAAGAGCATTGGAGGAAGAATTGATTTTGTGATATAAATCTTGTAGAGAATTAGATCCAAAAGGAATGATGGTCGTTGAGGTAAAACTAATTATGGTGTTGCAACTAGTAGAACCAATGATGAATTGTAATTCAGGAACCTTTGTTCATGTTGGTGGAATATTCAAATATTCAAAAGTTTAAATCTTGGTCAATTCGTTTGAGTATTGCAAATGGGTATGTTGTGGTCGTGTGGGTGAAACAGAATGGTGTGGTTTAGTGAGTTCAAGATTAGTGAAGCTAATCGCTTTAGGCGGTTACTTGATCAGTGAGGAATGTTGATATTAATGACTAAGAATATTGTTTGGATTGTGTGAATTTTTTTTAGTCATCGGATCTGAGGATTTCCTATCAAGTATACCAGAAGTTCATTATAAGAGTCTTAGAGGTTGAATCTGGGCTTTACATTTCTATGCTAGCATCTTGGTTGCCTATGATTAGGTTCTGAGAGTTGTGGTGAACTTTGATAGAATCCTTTCGATGTAGTAAATGAATGTGTGTGTGTGCGCTGTGAATTTCAAGTTGATTATTCTTAAAGGATTGAGGTGATGTGATCGTGGGTGAAGTCTATATTGAGGTGCGTTGGGAATTATTTATCAAAGCAATTCATTT
Source organism: Phyllostachys edulis (assembly GCA_036346405.1). NCBI lineage: Eukaryota > Viridiplantae > Streptophyta > Magnoliopsida > Poales > Poaceae > Phyllostachys > Phyllostachys edulis. The sequence goes on from CM070554.1 coordinate 58,465,113, forward strand.
GGTAGAGGAGTTGACTAGAGCATGTTATTGTGGATTAATAGAGTCTCTCTACATGAGTGTGGTTGTTGCTTTCGGGTTGAGCAACGCTCTGACGTTGTCGGTTAAGAGGAAGGAGCAGTGTGATAATTTGGAATCCCAGGATTTAAATGAAAGTTTATTCCTAAAATAAGGATTGAGGAAGAGGAATGTTTTCTTGGGTAGTAGAATACTCTCTTGATTATTGTTCGAGCTATGGGTTATGATAGGTGTTATTTGCAATTTGAGTTGGCTTTATGTTGGCATGTGTGGTTCTTTCCGGTTCAGAAAGAATAAAGAAAAAAGTGATTTGGGGCATTCGAGTGATTTTTCCTTTGGTTTACGTGGTGTTTATTTGCAAATTGTCTACTTGGAAAGTGGAAAGGTTCTTGAGATGAATATTCCATTTTGGATTTGACTCTTTTGGTGGGGAGTTGGTAATGCGTGATTACTATGAGAATCCTTTATTTTCAGTTGGGTTCTATTTGCAAAATAGTTTGTTTAAAAAAAACGAGTTCTATTATGTGTTCCTGGTTAACGGTTGTGCTCCTTGTTAAGGTGAAGAAATCGATTGAGACATGGAACAAGAGTTCTATGTGTTATGTGTTGGTTGTGTGGTTTGGTACCAAAGGGAAGGTTGGACTAAGGTACATTGATTTGTGTCTGGAAGCTGCGGTGATTTTGGAAGTTAGAGTATCCCTAAGACCGTCTCGAGTCCTGGCGCAGGGTACACAACGTTTTGTGTGACCCAGTGTTGAGGGGATACTTGAGAAATCTAGAGTGTGAGGTTTCGTTAGAGCCGTTGGCCACCGAGTAAGACCATACCCTCTAGTTCCGTGCGGTACGTGTACCTAGACGGGTGAGAGAGAGTGTTGAGGTACAAGGCGTCGAGGTATGTCAAGTTGTTGTAGTTGCATCAAACCGAGCGGGAAGCGACTCGGGAGTTGGAGTCTCGTATGCGTGAGTAGTATACGGAGTTGTTCATGTTGGGTACGTGTTAATGGTTGCTTATTTTAGTTGTGGATGTTCTCTGAGTAGAACGGCGAGTAGAATTCGGGGTCGAATTCTGTTTAAGAGGGGTAGAATGTAATACCCCGAAACGTTTTACCGAGAGAACGAAAGGGATTAGTGAGGTTTTCTGAATTTAACCATCTTGAGGACATGTGCGTAATTAGATAAAAGGGGATAAGTGAAAATATGATGCTTTGGAGTTTTAGATAGAGGTTGTTTTCCTAAAATGATTCGTACCGAAGAAGTTGGATCTCAGGCCGTGATAAAAGGGATGTGGGGATTAGAGGATTGATTTAACTCAAAAGAGCCGCCACTAGAAAAAAAAACCTAGTTCCCCATGCGTTTCTCGCCGCCGCCGCCAGGACAGATTGTCTCATCGCGTGGAGGCCTGGAGCCGCTGAATCGACCATCAGCCAACATGTGTGCGCCAGGGTTTTGGCCAGCACGTGGACACCCGGGAGCGACTTGGCCGGTCGCCTGGCGCGTGACCTTCGCCGTTCGGCGCCCGACCATTTCGAACTGGTAAGCTTCTGCCGCTTCGGTCAGCGGGTCGCATGCCGCAGCGTGCATGTGGTCAAGCCATCTGCTTTGGTTCTTTGAAATTCTATAGCGTGTTAATGAATATTAGTTGAAAAGGTAGTTTAGTGGCATTCCAGGCTCAGTGTTGGGCTGGGGTGCTATAGAAGCAGGCTTCCATTTTCTCACATGATATTTAATTGTACTTTTGTATTGCACTATGCATTTATACTGCCTTCTCCATGCTATGCTGCCTAGAATAGTCCCCTGATACATAATACCATCCAGGGGTACTATTTAGAATAATCCCTCAGTATTGCTGTTGTTTGGAATCCAAATTAACATCCATATGCCATAGTGTTGTCTTAGAAGTGCATCATCCGTATAATATTTCATTTTTTACAATGCTATATTATATTTCCTTCTAGGCCATGCAACATTAGTAGGTTAAAAATGTTTGGTATGCAAAAAAAAAACCCAATGTGCACTAGAAACTTTCTTATTACGTAAACATATTTAGTGCCTAGATTTGAAGTTAGAAAAATATACATGGTCATGTCGGACCCGGGATTAACACTCCCAAATCCTCTGTGCATTTCTGAACTAGTCCCATGATCAGTAGCTAGTTCACACAGTAAACAGATATGGTAACATCCATAAATCGCACAATTATATTAATAATCAACAGAGTTTATTACAAACGAGGCTTACGAGCCAACAATAAAGAATACAGCGGAAGACGAAGAAGATGTAGTAGAGTCCAGTTAATCTGCCACAGGCAATCGACTGGGGTAGCGGCCTAGTCATCGAGATCCACACCGAAGGTGAAGTCCTTCTCCTCTGAAATTTGTTTGCATAAAGCAAGTATGAGCACAACTACCGTGCTCGCAAGTTACACCCGTGAAGTAACAGATTGAATGCATGCATAAGGTAAACAAGGGTATTGGCAGGGTTTATTTGCATAAAGCAGCATTTTCAATTTTAAATAATCATATTAATTTCGAAGGCCATTTTTATACTTTACCAAAAATCAGATTTTAAACAACAATCTTATAGTGTGGATAACCTCCATACTTGAATAGTGAAGGATACCCTCCTATCACATGGCTAACCGTCCAATTTTCCCACAAGGATTATCCATCCAAAAATCATCTGTTGAAACCATTTTGAAACCAAAAACAAATCTAACTCGGAGTGGCTTTGCTAGCATGTCCATGATCGCGGACGCGGCTATTCGAATAGTTTTCTACTCTGTAGAGTTTGTACAGCTTTACCCACAAGAGATAATATGCTTTTTGTGTCAGCCAACCCACGCTTCCTAAGGCGTGTGACAAAGCAATGATCACAAGGCCGTTACAATGATCTACCTCAAAGTACTCATGCCCGCTAAAGTTTCGCTTCCATCGGACTGACCGTCCTCCGGGAGCCCCCTCTTGCGCCAGGTGGGACTATAGTCTAACCGACACCCACACATACAACATGGCACAAATATTTATGAGGTATCCCAAATTAATAAGCCAGGCCTTGCCCATACAAGACTTGTGGTGGTACGGTAAGGCGTAGAAAAATACGCTCAAAGTCCGGTCCTTAATTGACTTGGGCGTCTTTCAAAATCAAACCCTGGGTCTTAATCTTAACCAGATTAAGCCCGGGCATAAACCTGCACCCACCATACATCCGTTTCGCCCAAGTCCAAACCATTTTGATTTTATTTTAGTAAAAACCTCCTTTACAAATTCCCTATGGTAAAACAATACCATAGATTCATGTTTAAAACAATTTTGTAATGATTTGGCTAAATCCTCCCAAAATCAAAATCATGGTCTAAGCATTTGCTAAGCATGAATAATTTCCAAACCAATTTATCTATGGTGACAAAGGAATGAAATTTCAATATTCAAGATTGGCCATACAATAACAATTGGAATAACTAAGCATTTAAATAGAGCATTAAAATACTTGACTAAAAATATGCATGCAATATTAATTTTAAAAACTAAATTAAATAACTTTAAAATACTGGGGGCAATATGATCAAGGGTATAACTTGCCTTCGTTGAAGTCTTGAAACTCTAATTCCTCAAAAGGATCTACCTCTCCGGAGTCGTCAAAGTCAAAACGGCGGCAAAGGGTGTCGAGGTGGCCGGCGGCGAGGTGAAGAGCGGCGGCGGTGCGGGCTTGACGGCGGCGAAGAGCTCCGTCGGCATTGGGCTCGGGGGAGGGCGCGCACGGGGACGGCGACGTCGCGGCGATGCCGATGGTACAGACGATGGTGGCGAGGAGGTGACGTCGGCGCCGGAATCGGAGAAGAAAGCCCTCGTGGCGGCGCACAAGAAAACTTGAAATCCGGTGAAAATAGATGGGAAGAGGAGGAATGGGTGGTGGAATCGGGATGAGTGATTGAACGCGCACCCGGTGGTCCCTTTTATAGGGGCCGGGGATGAGCGAGGGCAGAGATCGGGCGCGCGGAGACAACGACGACTGGTTCAAAATTCCCGTGAATGCAAAGCGTGATTGATGGGGAAATGGCCAGGGATGGGGGAGGTGTGATGAGAGAGATTGATTGCCATAATTTTCATGAAGAAAGGTAGAGAGAATCACAGGATTAGGAAAGCTTTAGTGAGCCCTCTAATGGCGTCGGCCTGTACAAGTTTTCTGGAGAAGAAAGGAAATGTTTCACGGTGTAGAAGAAAGGGAAGGAAAGAATGGGACAAAGGAATAAAGAAGGATGCATGTATTGATTACATACAAAAGGGCAAGTGGTAGCTTGTTGCATTGCTAGCACGTTAAGCGTGCTTGGCACCGGGTAGCGTAGGGTGGGTGACCGTGCGGGAAGTTGCGCCCCGCGAGGAAAAAAAATAATTTTTTTTCATTTTTTTATTCGAAATTCAGATTTGAGCAATAAACAAATATAATTTTAGAAGATAGCAAATAGAGTCCAAAAATTCTAGAAAAAGTCATATAAATTCCTAGAATTATTTTGGACTTAATAAAATTATTTCCAACTTAAAGTTGGCTCTTAATTTTGTAAATAAATTATTTTAGCTTTGAAATAATTAGGGAAAAGCTTTTAAAATTCCAGAAAATAATTAAATTTTTATTTTTGACTTGTAAAACTTCAGAAATTCGAATAAAGCAAACAAACTCTTTCAAATTTCAGAAAATCCAACAAATTAATAACTTTATTTATTTTTATTTTGGTAACAGAACTTTGGGATGTTACAGGTCACAACAATTGAAGTGCATACTTATAGTGCAAATGTTGATTCGTTAGCCTAAATAAATTGTTTGTATTTCAGGTGTGGTGCATTGATGGCAATGCTAAGGCTACCCTACCAAAAGAGGACATGGGAAAATTTTATAGTGCAGACTGCTATATCATTCTTTATACATATCATTGGGGTGACAAGAAAGAAGAATATTATCTCAATTACTGGATTGGGAAGGATAGCATGCTGGTTATAATACTTTGCATGTTGCCAAACTTAAGCGATGACCTGCATGTTTTTCCACATTATTCTAATTGTTGATTCTTTTTAGTGTGATCATCAGTCTTGGTGATGTGCCATTTATAGTTTTGTTGGTCAGGTATTTAGATAGAACCTATGTTTTAACCTTTCTGCAAAACTATTTATATTCACTAATTTGTGCGCATGTGGAACCCACATTACCGATTATATTAGGAAGGTCATTCATAAAACCAGGACGCATGCATAAGGCTGAGGTATTGCAGCAATTAGTCTCTGAATGCTTGGGACTTGGGTTTGTAGGGACCAGCCTTGAATTGTGGCCCTCCGGTCTGGTGAATGGATGGCTAGGATACTCTGGATCTGCCATTCAAAATATTTCCATATATAGCTTAAAATTGAAATTGTGCCTTTCATATTAGTATAGATATGCCAGTAAGTATAAACTTATGCTATAAGTGAGCAACATTTATGTTAGTTGGCCTCTGTTCTTTGTTTTTTAATAGCAATAGGACTTATCATGCTCCTGTAGAAGTGAGCTGGCTAGTTTGGATCGATATTTACTTTTTTTGGGTTCATTCTGTGTAGGATGATCAAGTGATGCCAGCTCAATTAGTTAATACAATGTGGAATTCATTGAAAGGAAGGCCTATTCTGTTGCTGCATTTTATTTCACTTGCCAGCTCAATTAGCTAATACTATGTGGAATTCATTGAAAGGAAGGCTTGTTCTGCTGCTGCATTTTATTTCATAGCGCCTACAATATTTGTTCATAAGAGGAGTTAGATTTATTAGTAGTGGTGTTGTAGGGACGCCTTTATCAAGGGAAGGAACCGCCACAATTTGTTGCTCTTTTCTAGCCCATGGTTATCTTGAAGGTACAACTGTTGTTGAATATATCTGTTTTGACAGTTGCCCACCACCTGAGTGGTTGCTTCTTTTTTATGTTGTCATTCTATAAGGGATGCATAGCTCAACACCATAGATCTGAATAATATATAGCTACACTACTAGGAGGATATTTGCTAAGTATTACATTTTGACAAATTATGTAGGGCAGAATCGGTTCTGGACACAAGAAGATCGCAGAAAAAAAAGGTTGTGGACAATGAAATTTACTCTGCTGAAGGCATAGCTCTAATTCGAGTATCTGAGACAGCAATCCATAACAATAAAGTTCTTCAAGTTGATGCGGTATCACCTAGCTGTCTGTTATTCTTGTCGATAACTTGAATGAGATGGGTCTTTTTAAATTGAATTATATAATAAAATAGTGTTTGGAGTTGGAGGTGCCAACATTTTCTCTTAAAATGTTGACCTTTGTGCCAACTTCTAACAACTAAGTCTACCTCTAAAATTTTACAGAAAGTCCTTTGAAATCTATAATGATATTGCACAGAAATCATGTTATTTCTCCCTTTAATTAATCAGTCATTATTTTACAGGTGGCCACATCTTTAAGCTCTACAGAGTGTTTTGTATTACAATATGGAAATGCAATGTTTACATGGCATGGCAATTGTACCACTTATGAGCAGCAACAGTGGACAGTGAAAGTTGCTGAGTTCTTGAAGGTATGATGCCACCTTTAAACAGATTTAAGGACATCAACTCAAATTTCTTACCAGATTATATTACATTGAGTACAAAACAGAAAATATATGAGAGTGTAATTATCCCTGCTTTGCTTTGCCTATGTTTACATTTCAAAAAAGATATGAGAGTGTAATCATTCCTGCTCTATCTTGCCTATGTTTACGCTTCTAGCTAAACTGCAAATGCCTGCTAACCAACACTAATTTAGCTTTCTAATTTCCCTTCTTTGCTACAGAATGGGTTGCGTTATATATTTCTATACATTTTCTCATGTCTGAAAGATTACTTGCCAAAGTATTGTGCTAGATCAGATCCTCTTTTTTTCCCCTTTTGCTTATTATAGCAACATATTTTGACCTGATTACGAAGCTCATAACTTTCTATATAAATCGTATGAATTGCCTCTAGCCAAAATATATATGTTGTATAAACACCATGGTTTGTACCTCAGATATGGAGATAAAAATGATGGACGATAGTATATTGCTGCAGATAAAAACAGTTGCTATGATCATTCTGAACATTACTAGAATGATCATTACTGGACTCAAGATACAAATTATCGCTGTACACAGCATAGTAATCCTTATTTTGACAAAATGGCTGTTAATTTGTTGATCTGAAAGTAGATGACATGTATTGCATGTTTCTTTACATCTGGTATAAGTCACAACCTCCACACTGATGCTCTCTCTTTCGTTTCTGATAGATGCTTATTCATAAAAAGATTCTAAAGTACCAACCAACACAGCATTTTGGTTCCAAAGGAGATGCATGATTCTGGAATCCCTTAGCTCCGAACTTTTTTAACTACTTTAGATACTTATTGATATATCGTCTACTATGTTTCTACCTTTTCCTGCTCTACCATGTTTTGGTTCCTCACAAGTTAGATGTATAATCTCTGAAATTGATATATCGGATGGATAGAAGCAGATCAGGTTTTGCTACACTTCAACCACACAGATGTATATCATAGCATTTTCTATCTAATTTTTTAGCGTGCTTTGTGTATATGATACTGTTGCAATATATATGTATATACACACACAAAACTCTCAAGTTATCGTCATACATGGGATTTTCTTTTTTTGCCCGCGGCAAGGCGCGGGTCTCCCGCTAGTCCCTCGGTATAATTAGAGGGAAAGTTAGCGCGAGCGCACAGTTCCACACCGACAAGATTTTTTTCACCGCCGGATACACCGTGTGATGCCTCCCGGAGTCCCGGGCCGTCCGGTTTTATGTTGGGTTTGCGTGCCGTCGCTTGGCTTCGCCATCCAGTGCTCGCTTGCTTCGCCGTCCGTCCGATTTAGCACGGTCGCTTGCCGCCTTTGGATCAAAGCGGTAGGTCCGTGGCGCGCGGGTTCGCTTTTATTGTTTGCCGCCTCCGCCTCGGCGCGCAGGTGCGCTCTTAATTGCTTGCCGCGCGTTTGTACGCGCCCGGTCTACTAGTATCAATAACAGCAACACCGGGCACCGCCAGTGCTAGTAATATATGATTAGGTAGCTAGTTAATTAGCACTGGTAGTCACGTAAGAGTTTATTGTTTTTCTGTTTTTTTTATATGAACTTTCAAGATTGAAGGTCCGTGTTTGATATATTTGTACTGATGTAGATAAACACAAACCTCTATAAACCATGAACTATTCCTACATATCACGTCCTTGTATAATGCTCAGGCACTACCAGAATCTGCTCATTTCCCGAGTGTCTATATGTTTCCCGAGTGTCTAGACGAAATCACTCGGGATAGTCCCGAGTGTTTCGTAAGACACTCGGAAAAAGAAGTCAGCACTCGGTAGAAATCACTTTCCCGAGTGTTTTCTATAACACTCGGGAAATAAAGATATAATCCCGAGTGTATATGTATTACACTCGGGAGACAAAATGGCGCCCTTCTTTTTCAGTGCCGCGCTATTATTTTTTCCGTTCTGTGTCCTTATTTTTCCCGTGCTGCGTCGTTTCTTTAGCTACCTCCCCTCTCACTTCCAATCCTTCCCCCAACCTCTCTCTTCCCCTCCATTCTCTCCTGACACGCCGCCGCCTCCCATGGCTCCCCTCCTGGGCTTCTTGGCCGGGTGTCACCCCCTTAGCCCGGCCGCCTCCTACTCCGCCGCCTCCAGCCGCCCCGGGTTCACCCCTGCTCCACCCGGCTCCGGCTCCTCTCTTCCCCTCCATTCTCTCCTGACGCCGCCGCCTCCCATGGCTCCCCTCCTGGGCTTCTTGGCCGAGCGCCGCCCCCTTAGCCCGGCCGCCTCCTACTCCGCCGCCTCCGGCCGCCCCGGGTTCACCCCCGCTCCACCCGGCTCCGGCTCCTCCCCGCACGAATGCTCCCTTCCACGGCTTGCTTTCCCTCTCCTGTCTGAGCCAAGAGCCCTAGAAACCTCTTGAACCTGACCTAGCGGGCAGATTGGTCTGACCACGACCAAGGATTGCATTAACTTCGAACTCTCTACTTTCTCTATTGTTCTTGGACCAGGATCTGCTCCGTGTTGGCTTGGAATCGCGCGGAGATGGACGGCGGCGGCGGCGACCGGAGGAGCAGCATCAAGAAGTGGAATGTCATCTACCCGGTGTACATCAACTCCAAGAAGACGATCGCCGAGGGCCGCTTCATCGCCGCAAGCAAGGCTCTGCCGGATCCCACCTCGATCGAGATCGCCGATTGCTGCTCCTACCTCAAGATCCCTCACGCCGTCAAGTACCCATCTTTCTTTCGTTCTTTTCGTTTAAAATTTTGCAGCTTGGGATTACCAGTTCCCCTTGTTCTTCCTTGGAATTGTATAGGTGTTAATGTTTGGACTGCTCATGTGCGTAGTTGGATAAGGCGTACCTACGAGATTTCTTCCAGATGGGGAGGGTGAGGGCGCGGCTCAAGAAGGATGACGGCTCCCCAGTCAAGATTTTGTGAGATTTATATTCGTGTTGTAAGTTGAGATTTAATCACTGACATCACTTTTGCTGCACCAAACTTAATTTATTTGCAGATGTGAGATGTGGACAGTGGTACAATGTTAGTGTGTCTTGTTCTGATGTTTTGCTTTAGAGAAGGGAAGATCTGCTTCAGCGTGCAGAAGTTCATGTATGTGCGTTTGCGTTTGATATTGAGACCACAAAGCTGCCTCTGAAGTTTCCAGATGCTGAATACGACAACGTAATGATGATTTCGTACATGATTGATGGGCAAGGATACCCGATAATCAACCGAGAGGTTGCATAATGCATTAATTTTCTGTTCTGTGTAGTGTGTAGGGGAAGATATTGAAGATTTGGAGTACACACCCAAACAAGAATTTGAGGGGTATTTTAGAGTTAAGAATGTTGCAAATGAGGTATGAGCAACTTGTACATATTTTGTTCAGTATCGTATGGGTTTTTTTGCAGCCTAACTACTTTGCTAATTCCCTTTATGCACATTTGTTCTTGGTCTAGATTTTCTCGGATAAGAAAAGAGTTGGAAATGCCATCTTGGATATGTCTCTCATATCTTCAGAGATTGGTTTCAATGTGACAATAATCAAGGGAGATTTTCTTGCCATCTTGACTGCTTTTGCTTGGGTGAAGCGAGACAGTTACCTTCCACAAGGAAGCCAGGGTCTAAGGTGATACACGAAAGAAAAATACTTCTTTACCTAAATTGAAGCAACCATATGCTTTTCAGTATTAATTACGAAATGACTTATTAAAGTTGAATTTTGAAAATACTACAAAATTTGTAGCGACATAGGGCAATGAAAAAAATTAGTTAGAACTTCGAAGTAGTATCATCAATGTGTAATTTGAAGTTTTGCTATTCAGCTAGCACTGAAAAAGGTTACCATTTAAGCCTGTCTCTCTTGGTGATAGAATGACTTTATCATTAAGCGAAGTGGTTTAAATGCATATGATTATGTGACAACTAACATTAAATATTGCTGCTTGTCTATATGTAGTCATGTAGATCATACTTGTCTTCACTTAACCTAAACTATCCCCTGGTGTTCATTTTTCCTCGCATTGTTTTCTTTTAGGACAATGGCTTCTTATTCTCATGTCGAATATTTGCGACATACTACCTATACATGACTTATGTCCACCCATTTATCTTTTCCTTGCAACCATAATACCTATGTCACTGATGAGGTATTGCGGAAGGAAGTGGGACACTATGTGAAATGCTACTAATATATGGTCTAGGTGTGTTGAATAAACTTTCCTGTCATGTTTTCTATGCTATAGTTGTTTTGAACTAATACTTGTATCCAGATTCAGAGTTGGCTTATGAAACTTAAAAGTATAATTGAGTTGTCAAATTGTGCCAAACTAGCCCTTTCTGTTTCCATGAAATGCTTTCGTGATGGCAAATTTGTGCTATGTACATCTTGATGGCATGCTTACCCTCCTTGCGAAGTTCTATGCTATGTTTCATGAGCTTTCTTGTTATTTTTTACTTGAAGTGTGGTCAAGGACAAGCATGCGTGCCTATATGGCACATAAAGCTTGTCTGTTTAACAAGATGTATAGTTGTGAATACATACCGCTTTTTCAACTTTTTTTTGAACGAGTATTTTTTACCCTTGCCTTGGCCCAGGATTTGAACCCAGGCCAAGCACTTTGAGATTTAAATCCCTAGTCCCCACCACTAAGAGTACTGCCTTTTCAACTACCTCTAATTTTTTTCTCATGCTTGCTGAATTCAGTTACTTCTGATGTATAGGCATTCAAGGCTAATATTATTTTTCCTAACAAGCACCAAGCTGATCTGGAGAAGTTCTACAATAACCGTCTATTAGAAAGTGAAACCTACATTGGTGGTCATGTTGAGTGTCTTGAAACTGGTGTATTTAGATCTGATCTTCCTACAAAGTTTCAACTCGAACCATCGGCATATGAGGTAACTTAAGTTATAATATTCTTGAAATATTATTTAATTTAGCTTGAAAAGAATTTCGTAAACCATTTTCGTAGCTGGCTGGCTTATTAATTGTTACACATTGATGTGGTTTCATATAGTAAATTTATGTACATACCTTTAGTATATTAACTTAATCCATATTTCTTCTTTCAAAGAATCGATTGGAAATCTTGATCGTGATCTGCTATATGCCATTGTCGTAGAAGGAAAATTAGATATTGATTCTCATGCACAAACTATGATGAAGTCAAGGATGCCATAATATTCTTTGCGTTACATTTTTTTGTATTTTAAGCACAATTACAGTATGCAAAGATAATCCATTTTAATATATTTTAATTTTGTTTTCAGTTATTGATTCTATATTGATATACTATATGAACATATATATTTGATTTATGCTCTACCAGATTTATGACCACCAAAAAGAAACAAAGGGAGTAGTATTTAGCATTATCTATGGGCCTTCTAGACTTGACCCTCAATTCATTTCATGTAAATAATATGTTCTTTTTCTGAAGCTTCGAATCTTATCCTATATGACATTGTTTATTATAGGTTGGAGTTTAACAAAGGTTTTGTCATTGTTGCCTCATGACTGGTAGAGAGACTGATGACACATGACTAAGAGTCCTTATTTACAGTACATGTTCTGGGGTAAGGGCTACTTGTATTGCTTCTCTTGCTCGTACATGAAACTTACTTTCTGTTTCTGGGCAATCTGCGCACAACTCATGGTTTACTGTCTTTGGTTCTAGTGGCATGAGCTCTCTTCCAACCCACAACTGCCAAAATTAGAGGTGCTTCTTTAGTTTTAATTTTTATTTGCTTGAGTTCCAAAGGATAGTTCGTCCTACTAACATCTTACTAGTAGCATTATAATTTTATATATGTAGTTTATTCATTCAAAACATTGTGCTAATTGTATATATATGTTGATATTATGGTTCTAAGTCGCAACTTATGTTTGTGAGAATTTTGTTATATTTTCTCATTTTCTGAAACCAACAAAGGTGAAGTCTTGGATTGATCCACTAAGCATGCATGCATGTTGTTATAGAGAATGTATCCTTGTTGTAAAATTTCACTATTGATTCCATGACCTATTTCTAATAAACACTTTGCAAAAGGGTCGCGACAGAGATCAAAAGAAAACAAACATGTAATATTGTATTTTGTTTTTGCATTTACTGAGCAACATGATAAGCATCTAATATCTATACTAGATTACATCATATTTTCCTTGCATTCAGTGTTGATCTAATAGGTATTTGTCTTTGCTTTGATAATAGGTAGCTATTAACTAGAAAATCAATCCATCAATTGCTAAACCTCGATGATTGCTAATCCATCGGTTACATTCGCAGATTGTTTGGATCGTGCTGCGCTGAACAACATCCTCGACAAAGATGTCAAGCAAAAAACCACTCGGATCGTTTAGTCGGGAAAACGGGATATCGAAAATGGGCTCGAAAACGGACAAAGACGGGGCACCACTGCCTACCTTATCTACTCCGGTTAGTAACTGGACACTGATTATTATATTGGTAGTCTCTTATGAGTGCTTGAGAGCTCACTAAAAGAAAGCTAAAAATAAAATGGATATGAGATCTTGATGTCTCCTAGGATGGGTAGATTGGTTTTGAGAGGGGACCTGAATATCTAATGCTCTTCTCTTGTCTTCCTTCGGGGTGTTTTTTGTTGTCTGGTGTGATGTCATGAAAGGTCGTTTCCATTCACACTAGTACTGTAATTAATACTCATTTCTTCCTCCACCATGTAACTCTTTGTCCAATACAGTATGGAGTAGGGCTTCTGTCTTGCACTAGATTGGATCCTTTGAAGATTAGGAGTATTGGCTTAGTCATCCCGATTGTATACCATTAGAATAATTGTCTTGACATACAAGATATATCTTAGAATTTGTATGCAAAAGCTAAAGAATTTAATCTGATACTTTCTAGCTGACAAGTGGTTACCTAAACCTGAGTTGCCAAGTTCTGGAAAGAGGTTGTGGAGGAGTGGACTCACTTGAAGCAATTGCACTTAAAACATCAGAAGCTATATTTTTGAACAATTGTTAGGGCCATCTTGAGACTGTAAATATAGTCTCCTTGTAACACTATGCATTTTATTCGATTTCGTATCACTGAATGGATCTAACGTTGGTACATTTTACACATTACTCTTATTTTAAGTACTAATAGTAGTGGCAAAGGACCAGATTGATGAAATTAAGCCGACTTGGTGACTTTCTTTGCTTTGGTTCATGATAGAATGATAGTGTGTTTATCATCATTTCAGTCATTGTTGTTCCAGTCATTGAAAGGGGGAGGGAAGCTTTGGAAGAAATAAATGTGAAGCTGGGGCTTGCTTTTGATGAACAAGATATCAACTACTATACCCACCTCTTCAGTGAATGTAACATCCTGTTTTTCGAAGAAAATGGTTATATATGTAATGAAATTACTACTTGGAACTGTTATATGTATCGAATTTGAACTCAAATGTTGTGGATGTTCGATCTAAATATATATTGTGAGTTTGGGAATTATGTCAATGTTGTTCAATCTATATATGTAATGGTCTGTGCTTTTTTTCTTGCTGTGGAATTTTGGTTTATTTGATTGCAAAATCAGTGCGAAATTAAATGCAAAATTAAATTGGAGCATACCCTATTCAGGTAAGTTCCGAGTGCCTTGTTTGACACACACTCAGGAAAAAATTTGCACTCACCAGGGAGCAAAGATTTCCCGAGTGTGGTTGTTTGCAATGCACTCGGGACAAAAAAAATATATTCCCGAGTGTTGACACTCGGGGAACTTTCGAAGTTCATCGGGAAAGTTTTTTTTCCGAATGCCAATTTTCTTTCTTTCCCGAGTGTTAACACTCGGTAAACATTTTCGTTACGGTGGCCTAAGCCATCGAGGCATTTTTTTTCTCCCGAGGGTTTTATGTTTCCCGAGTGTTTAGTCGTACACCCGAGTGTAAATCTCGGGAACACTCGAGAAACCATTTTTTCCCTGACTAAACTTTTCCGAGTGGTGTTTCCCGACGGCCGACCTTCGGGAAAGTTTTTCCCGAGTGTTTTGGTGACTTTCCTGAGTGTTTAGGGCACTCAGGAAATAACCTGTTTCTGGTAGTGAGGGATCTAGGCCGAGTAGCAGGAGCAACTTTAAATTTGTTATGAGCCCAAATGATAGATTCAATGAGTTCTCGCTAATAACCATAATCGCTAAATAAAAACGTTAAACTGAAGGCTAAGACAAATGGGCACCTATGAAAAAAAAAAAGAGGCCACGTGAAGATAACAAAGAACCGTATAACTGAATTACTTGGGATGCCAATGCCCAGTCGCTAGCTCTTATCCGGTAGGAAATATTGTCGCATGGTACTCGTCAGTCGTAGCCATTGCCAACGAACGCGTTGTAAAAATATGCTTGTGAGGTTCTCCTGTTAAACGCTGTCGTTTTTCGTGATAAATTCTTGCAGTGACTCCAGGTTGCGTGGCTTGCGATCGGCGTAGACTAACTCTGTAATTGCTTTTAGTAGTACACTAGGCAGGCCGGCGCGTAACGCCACGCAGACGATCTCCGGAGACACGCGACGCGCGCCGTAGATCCGGCGTGATAGGACGGTCCGGGCGTGCGAAGCCAAGCACGGCAAGAAAATTGCTGAGCCACGTGTGGGCGAGCGTCTGGCAGAGGACGCCCGGGAAACACGGAGGAGATGGCATTTCCCCCGGAATTAGATATATTTTAGATTTCAGTCATAACATCGGACACAGTAACTAACTGGAGAGACTCCATGATCAACGCATGCATTCACACTGCAGGCTGGAATTCTAGCCACAAATAAGAACGCTTAGAAATAAATGTGAGAACTATGTGGATTGCTTTTAGTAGTACATTTCAGTTGGAACATCGGACACAGTAACTAATGGAAAGACTCCATGATCAACGCATGCATTCACACTGCAGGACGGAATTCTAGCCACACATAAGAATGCTTAGAAATAAATGTGCGAACTATGTGGAGTGATATCTCATGTATACTGAGAGAGCTTATCATATACTCCTTTGTTTCGTTATATTTGTCTATAGCCTCGAGAATATCTATTTCGATATACTTGTCCATTGAGAGAATTTAGAATGTAGTTATTATAATTTTTTCACTCTCTATTCCGACTTAAATGTTTTAGAAGATGTTAAGTGGATCTGATATACCATTAAATAGAGGAATGTATGGTTATTTCTCATTAATTATTTATTAGAGTTATTGCTACCTTGATTTATACATATACTGGACTGTGGATAAATATAGTAAAACAGAGGAAGCAGCTCCGTGGTACCATCGAGGTTACCATCCGGTGAGGTGAGCTAATTAACTCGGACGTACGACTTAGGTTAATTAAGATGGTGAAAGGAGGTAAATAGTGTAAAGTAAAGGTTATACGTACATATCTTACTCCCGTCGATCAAGTCGAGGATAGCAGAAGTGCAGAACAACTTGACTTGATAATTTTTAATCCAGCAGTAGGTTGCAAGCATGAACCTCCAAAAGTATATATAGGACCTCCAAAAGTATATAACTATACTATACATGTCCGGTACAGCAATGTCTTGTTTGGCATATACCTTTCCAACCCAACAGTATAATTTCACCATCTATGAATTTCTAAATTATGATTATCTAGGATTAGGGCGCTACTCCTGCATCTTCACCATCTCTGAACTCTCTCTCTCTCTCTCTCTCTCTCTCTATATATATATATATATATATATATATATATATATATATCTTTGTGTGTGAAACCGGTTTTAAAGGCAAAAGTAGCCACTGCTTAGAGATTTTGTAGAGAAGAGATCAAGAATAGAGAAGAGGGGAGGCGGGCTCAAGGCGGAGGCGGGCACTGTTTGAAAAACTCTCACAAGGATTGAGACAAAACTCTCATGGATAATACTTGAATACAAGTCCAGTGAAACATATAAAATATGTTGAAACAAATAATTAAGACTCATACAATTACAATCACATCTCGCTCAAGTATTTTAATACCGAGTGGCAAATTTCTTCATACTAAATAAGAAGACCACAAACTTCTGTAAAAAGAATTAACATGAATGGTAATAAGATAACAATATATGGTAAGTTGACGATATCATGTTATAAGGATGTAAAAAAGAGTTTTACTTAATGGTTAACTCTCTATCTATAAAGCAGATAAGAGCAGCAACCTGTAGAAACTGATCACCTCTATCCATGTAGAAGTTCATTTATATTCATATGTGCAAACTATGTGCAAGGATTTTGATTCCATAGATTCATAAGCTTTCATTCCAAAATTATTCATATACATTTCATCCTATTGTCCCTGGAGATTCATTATTCATATACTTACATGGTGTTATTTATCCTAAGAATAGATGGTGATCATGCAGACTTACTATTAACAGATAGCCATCTGTTAAGATCCTCTCTAGGAGGCAGCCAAATTGCCTCCCTTAGATTGCCACTTCTTAAGGTTACATCAATGTGTTTTTTAGCAAGACACCTGCATCATACGATCGAAAACAAAAAATGTCTTTAGGAACATATATACCATGCAACATCACACCCAAACACAACCCCATTCCCCACCTCTAGATCCATCCATCCAGCCAGCAGTCACAGAGGGCAAGACAAAGAAGGCCAAGGGTGTCCAAACCGACCATCAACCGACAAGCTAGCTAGGTAGCCTACATTGCAACTCGGTTCACATGAATACCAACAGCACATGTCAATAGATCTGTCTATTTGTACAAACCAATAGATCTGTCTTACCTTGATCGATATCGCCGGTGGGTGGTGAGGTAGCCGAGACTGAGGTTGGTGGAGCTAGAGGTTGCCGGGGGAGGTCGGTGAGGTAGCCGGGGTCGCGCACACCGGGGGGAGGAGGAAGAGGGGAAGGCAGCGTCACCGTAGTTGTGGCACAGTGGTGACACTGCACAAGACACTCTTATCATACGAGATCTTGTGCAGTGAACCGTGGTCTCACAATCGTCGGTGACAGGAAGAAGGGCGACGTCGGCGACGGGGTCACTCGGGTGGGGAGGGGAACGGACGAGAGTAAGGGCGCTGGGGAGTGACGAGTTAGAGCGCAAACCCTAGCGGGCTCCTAATAATAAAGAGACTTATCACAAACGGTTTCACAATGGAACCGTCTGTGATATGGTATCGTATCACAGACGATTCATTATGAAAACCGTCTATGAAGTATCACAGACGGTTGTTTGTTGAAAACCGTCTGTCATATTTTGAAATATCACAGACGGTTATTGTTAAGAATCGTCTATGATACTTCAGAGACGATTTTCATAATGAACCGTCTGTGATATTACCTCTTCACATATGGTTTTAGCGCGTAGCGAATACAGACGGTCACAAAACCAAAACCGCTCGTGATTGCATGTAATACAAATGGTTTTGGTCAACCGTCTGTGATGAGGCGTCCAGTATTAGCCTTTTTGTAGTAGTGACCTAGCGCGCGTGGTGACGAGGAATGCGCAATGGGCGTTAGCCAGCCATGGCCCGAGGCAAACTAACGCTAACGTGTTGCCCACATCGCGCGAGTTCGACCAAAAGCCATACGCCTAACGCGCTAAGACTCGGTCTCCCTTGCGACCTGCCATCTTCACGGATACTCACCAAATTTAAGTCCCACGCACGCGACCGACCCACTCCGCGGGGCACGTGAACACACAATGGACTTTTTTAGACTTCCCACGAACATTCTACTCCACAAATTAACTCTAACTAGTCATCAACTTGCATCGCATTTGACGAGGTTTATTTTCAATATTTTTTTTGTTATTGAAGAAATTATACAAATCGAAATCAAATTAGGATCAATATCATATATTTTGAACAGTTATATTTCTTTAATTGGCATGGTGGACTTCCAACATAGCACTAAAGTAATCTATAATTTTAAACTAGAAAGACATTGTGCGTGTTCTCGCGCCGTTGATTTTCGATTGTTACAAAAACTTTCTTGTTTTCTAAAATCAATATATTGTTTTTTTTGACATGACTACGATTAGGTAGCGCATATGTTGGGTTCAAACAGGTTATATGACCAGTAGTAAGTGCAATGCAATATCTTGAAGTGAAAAGATAACATGAGGCTCTTTTAAAATGTCGTGCGCATGCAGGAGAACATGCGTGGTTAGGTAGATAGCGTGTAAGCTGACAGTGTTATACAGATGTAGGCTTCATAAACGGAAAAGTACATGCGTGTTACAAAGGTACTATTTCCATTATTGAACTGGGGTATACTTAAAAAATAAGTGTGATATGCGTTCTATGAACACCGCGAGTTAGTTTGAGCAAAACATGAGTGTATATAGCTAACCAAAGGTCCTAGTGGCAGAAAATATATTGCAAATCTGAGCTAGTAGTGTGTATGTTCAGCTTGTCTGATCAAAAGCTGTACAACGCACCGTGATGACAGTGGGCTAGGGCAGAGTAGTTGTGATCTGCGAAGAAAGGAAAAGGATAGAAAGTTGGTAAGGTTTAGTGGTTAATACAGTAAGTTTTTTTTTGGTTTTGGTTATAGCAGATGTGTAAACTAAAACTTCTATGTTTGTTTTGAGCCAAAAATTCAGCTTTAGATTATTACAGTGTTATACCTGATCCTGTCATATATTTCTACTACCAATGTTTTATATAGTTTGTAGCAGAATTGTAGTGGATAAGGGCCTTTTGTAGCTTGTATGTATATTTTTGTATAACGATGATTTAGCAACGCGACACACCGGCTATTTTTGCATCGCCTAATTTAATTAAAGCTACTGTAATATTGCAGGTCACAACAATGTTATCCTACGTCATAAGCTTAGAAATCCTGTTTGCTTAACAATTATGTTGAATTATGATATGTAACTGGAAATGAATGTCTTTGAGTGATCATTTTAAAACAAAATTTGCAGCAACATCATTTTGTTCCTCATGCCCATTTCCCTTGCATAGTCTCGAGCAAATAGAATGAAGACAATCAAGAAGGTTGGACCTTTTAGCAAAAGATTCTGCCATTTTCAGTTTGACGCAACACTCAATAGTTGATCTTGATCAATTTGGTAATCAAGGAGACTTTGAAAGTGCTGCAATTGTTGGAAGAGAAAATGACAAAGCAAAAATAAAGGACTTACTCCTGCAAAATGATGCAGAAACGTTGTCTATCATTCCCATAGTTGGTCTTGTGGGTTTGGGGAAAACAACTCTTGCCAGATTAATTTTCATGACCAAGGAGAAGGGTGGAATTTTGATCTTCGATTTGGGTCGACTTAAATAGAAATTGGACCTTAAAAAGATTGCTACTGATATAATCTCACAAGCTAACGAAACAAAAGAAGAAACACCCTCGGTTAATACCAATAATGAGATTCATGAAAATCTCCAGTTGCTAAAGAATCATTTGCAAGAGGTGCTTCATGACAAAAGTTGTCTAACTGTCTTGGATGGCCTTTGTAGCACAGATAAAAGCTGGTTGAATGAATTGAAGGAAATGTTGAGGGGTACAAACAAGTTCATCAAGATTTTAGTGACCACTTCGAAAGGAAATAACTGCAGAGCTAATGCACACTGTTGCACCATACAAGTTGCTTCCATTATCTGAAGATGATTGTTGGACAATATTTTCTCGAAGGGCTTTTCGGCATGGAGATGATGTGAATGGATGCCTAAAGGAAATTGGAAAGCAAATTGGGAAAAGATTTGAAGGACTACCGGTATTAGCTCATTCTCTTGGTTCAATAGTGCATAATCAAGCCATGGATGTCTAGTTAGCTGCAAGGGATGAAGAAATATGGAAATTAGAGAGAAGATTTTCCACTGAAGCTGAAGTGTTTTCATCATTCAAACAAATATACTAAGACATGCCCTAGGCATTAAAACTATGCTTTTTATGTACTCAACAAATTCACAGTAGGATTTGGAAGTCAGTTCACAACAAGAAAACTCGCATAAGACTACATACGATTTGAATTAGCGAGGAGTTTTATCGAGGTGATGTGATGCAATGATATACTAATATATTAACAAACAAACATGCTCATTTTTTTACTGAAATTTGTGATGTGCATCCACAATTACTTCAATCCTAGATGTCTCAAATAATTAAAGACAGAAGGAGAGTGACACACATAGTGGTTCTATGATTAGCCTGAATCTAAGCATTTTGTGACATGTGTACCTGAAACCCAGGGGAATAAGAATAAAGGTAGGGAAATTGCATGGTCCACTTTAAGATCATCTTGAATACATGTGAGCAGCACACCAAAGGTCCATAGACAAACACTAAAATCCAGGGAAAAAATGTAGCAATGCTTGTCGTTTGGCATGATGGGTATTTTTCAGGAAAAAATGGAAGCACTACAACAGCAAAATAATAGAATGGAGTGATTAGTGTCTAATGAATGCAGCACATATTATAGTAACTAAAACGATAATAGCATTTACCTGTCTACCAATACCCTTGGCTTGAAAGGCTCCTTCAATTACACCAGACAGATCAAGAGGCTTGTTTCTGGTATCATTGTAATGGATAATACCAGGAATGCAAGCGAGGGTTTTGAACCCATATGATGCAGCTGTAGAACGTGTCCCAGTTAACATAGTTAAAAGAAATGGCTTTCCAACAACGCAATGCGAATGGTTAAAAAAATGATTCGTATTGACGTAATAAATGTGATCGAACAAATACATTGAGCACCGTATGTTCTAGAATACAAACAAGAAAGAAATTTTCAGTTCAAGCTAACCTATTACAAAAGGATCATGCATTTCAATAGTTCAACTCAAGTGACATAAACCGTGACTTTGGCTATATTCCAATTAACTACTTCTCAAACAAGGCTGACAACAGATGGAGGGATTGGTTACCACCAAAAGGAAGGGGATGGACAGACAGGGGGAAAGAGTGTTCAAGAAGTATGAAATACTGATAATCGATTAAGCAATACAAAGAGGCATCGTTATTAGAAAGTTAAAAGCAAGAGGATCATGTCAAATTGTTAATGCTTTCTATCATAAATAACAATAACATTACAATGCATTCATTCAGTAGTTTAAGGTGCAGACTGAATAACCAAGTGTTGTGGGGACCGTCATATTGTCAACAAATGTTTGTAATTCAACATGTAAAATTACGCACACAGGAGTAGGCCCAGAGTTTGTGTCCACATATACCAATCCAGTAGAACCAAAACAAATTACAAAATTTAAGTTTGAATGCCTCGAAATTACCTTTTTGGATATTGCAGGAGGATGTGCTGATGTATGCAACAAAGTTCTTAAAACTAACATCCAAATACCTAACTAATCATCGCAAAGAGCGTTAGTAGAATACAACAAGCGCATGAAAAGTGATGTAATCAACATAAAATTAAATGGATGATAACATAGGCCATAATACTTGACTGACACATATACGCTGAAAAGGACCACTATCCACACTAAACTGCAAAAAGGGATTAAAAAACTGACAGAAATTGAACCAATATAGGAGTTAGCACTAACATAAATATAATTTTTGACTCGAAAGTAAGCACTGTCTAGAAATTTGGAAGATATGTCATATTTCCAGAGTTTTCTACGACAACACTACATGCAAAGTGATGTACTCAACATAAAACTAAATGGCTGATAACATAGGTTGTAATACCTGTTTGACAAATATACGTTGAAAAGGACAGTGATGTAATCAACATAAAATTAAATGGATGATAACATAAGTCGTAATACCTGACCGAGAAATATACGCTGAAAAGGACCTCTATTCTCACTCATCTACAAACAGGGATAAAACAACTGACAGAAATTGAACCAATACAGGAGTTAGCACTAACATAAATATAACTTTTGAATCGAAGCCTCACGGAGTCGTGGTCTCACAATCGTCGGCGACAGGAAGAAGGGCGGCGTCGGCGACGGGGTCACTCGGGTGGGGAGGGGAACGGATGAGAGTAAGGGCGCTGGGGAGTGACAAGTTAGAGCGCAAACCCTAGCGGGCACCTAACAATAAAGAGACTTATCACAAACGGTTTCACAATGGAACCGTCTGTGATATGGTGTCATATTACAGACGGTTTATTATGAAAACCGTCTATGAAATATCCTGAGCGGTTGTTTGTTAAAACCGTCATCATATTTTGAAATATCACGCACGGTTATTGTTAAGAATCGTCTATGATACTTCAGAGACGGTTTTCATAATGAACCGTCTGTGATATTACCTCTTCACAGACGGTTTTTAGCATAGCTAGTAACACGGACGGTCGCAAAACCAAAAACGTCTGTGATTGCATGTAATACAGACGGTTTTGGTCAACCGTCTGTGATGAGGCGTCTAGTATTAGCCTTTTTGTAGTAGTGACCTAGCGCGTGGTGACGAGGAATGTGCAACGGGCGTTGGCCAGCCTTGGCCCGAGGCAAACTAATGCTAACGTGTTGCCCACACTGCGGCAAGTTCGACCGAAAGCCATACGCCCAACGCACGCTAAGACTCTAGTCTCCCCTTGCAGCCCTGCTATCTTCACGTGATAGCTCAGCCATTGATCCCACGACGCTGACGACCCACTCCACTCAAGGCACGTGAACACACAATGGACTTTTTTAGACTTCCCACGAACATTCTACTCCACAAATTAACTCTAACTAGTCATCAACCCGTGCATCGCACGGACGAGGTTTATTTTCAATATTTTTTTTGTTATTGAAGAAATTATACAAATCGAAATCAAATTAGGATCAATATCATATATTTTGAACAGTTATATTTCTTTAATTGGCATGGTGGACTTCCAACACAGCACTAAAGTAATCTATAATTTTAAATATTCTTTCCATAACTTTTGACTTTAAAAATGTTCCATAATATTTTTATATATACGATAATTGACATCAATTCAAATCAGTGCATATGACTTCAAAGCTCAAATGTTTTTTAGAATTTTTATTCAAAATTGTATAAATTAGATAGAATTTTAGTTTAGAATTTAATTTGATATATGATAAATTCCAAATTTTTATTTTTTGGAGCTAATTTTCTGTACGCATACTATGAAGGCGAGCTTTCACTCCATGTTTGCTAACGCCCAAGCACCGCATAGTTGTGCACTTGTGCATATACGCTGAAAAACATAGTTGTGCATGTGTAATTTTAACTAATGTCTGAGCCTAATTATTTAAGCATTTGCTTAGTCGGTTTTCCATCAAGGCTCCATTAAATCTGTGTCCGAGCTATTTACGGCTGTATGCTTGTATGCTGTAACTCAGCGAAGAGGACTTGTGTTTGGCAGGCTATTAGCATCTAGGTATGTTATTTAAATAGAACACTTCTTATTTTCTTGCTAATGTATGACACCTAGTAGATAAATCTAAGATGATGGTTGCATATGTTACGATCAAGATCTTTTTCTTTTCTCCGATTAATATGGAAATTTCTGTTTTTTCCAAATTAATATAAAAATTTTTAGCCTTTTAATTTTTAGAATTAATATGGTAGCTCCTACGAAAACCTCCAATTAGTAATAGTAAAGGTGTACATACACACTTTTCTTTCGAGTCAGTGTAGACATTGTGTGATTTTGGTAGCGTTGTTCGCCTCGTCTCCTGCTATGACGAGCAGGCCATCTCCATCAGCCTGCAGACCAATAATAGAAGCACCGGCGATACTACCAATACAGTTGGCACATATAGGCACAGAACAGTTTCTTGTTTTCCCCTTTTGTATGAAGTAGCCATTGTTCAAAATCCGTGTTTGGTACGTACCGATTTAGATAAACACAAACCATGTATGATCTATTCGGCATCTAACACTACTACGTAAAAAAGACTTTACTGAGCGGTTCAAAACGCCATCACGCATTTATTTCGTGAGCCGCGAGTTTATGGATCGATGATAACATGAGGTCATCACGACGGTTTTGAACCGCTCGTGATGTATCTTTCCTGAGCGGTTTGTGGTTCAAACCGTCTCGCGATTTATATCACGAGCGGTTTCATCCACAAACCGCCTGGTGATAGCATATATCACCAGACGGTTTGTGGCCGGAACCGCTCATGATGATTTTTTCTCATAAATTTATATGGGGATCCCGCATTGACAGCAACAGCTTGTTCATCATATGCCGACATCCATTAGTTGATCGCCGCTGTTCGCTCGCTGATTGACGTATTTGACGCATCCATTTCTGAATAATCGTTTTAAACTCAACAAGAACACCCAAAGAACCATTCTCATATTTCAAAAGAATTCTCAACTTGTTGCTTGGTGTTCTTGTTGGCTTTAAAGACAATTACATACTCAAGAATTGTTGGTTGCTAATACATGATGCCACTTCCCAATGGAGAAGTTAAGATCAACGCCACTTTTTGAACATAGCGACGCCCAATCCGTAATTGATGTCCGACCGCCTCCTTGCATCCATATTTTTAAACTTACAAGAGCTCAATGAGGTTGCCCGTGGATACCGCCTCATTCTTCTCATGTCATGGGATGACCTCTCAAAGTGGTCGAGATCACTTAATAATATATATATAATATATATATGATGCCGTTTTAATGGCACAAGCAAACCAACGCTGGAGACTTTATAGAGAAGAGATTATGAATGGAATGGTAGGACGACTGCACGCAAGAGGTAGGAGAACTTGACCGGCATGAACAAGGGGACTATTAATATGAACTAATTATCAATTCAATTTCAGCATAAGACTATTGACACCATTACATCACAGAGCAAGGGGACTATTAATATGAACTAATTATCAATTCAATTTCAGCATAAGACTATTGACATCATTACATTACACAGCAAGAGGACTATTAATATGAACTAATTATCAATTCAATTTCAGCATAGGACTATTTACATCATTACATCACAGAGCAAGGGGACTATTAATATGAACTAATTATCAATTCAATTTCAGCATAAGACTATTGACATCATTACATCACACAGCAAGAGGACTATTAATATGAACTAATTATCAATTCAATTTCAGATAAGACTATTTACATCATTACATCACGAGCAAGAGGACTATTAATATGAACTAATTATCAATTCAATTTCAGCATAAGACTATTAACATCATTGAGCGCTTCATCGGCAAGAGAACAAGACCAAGGGTGTCCAAACCCACCACACAAGTAGTAGCCCTCGGATCCATCGCAGAGCACTAGCTAGCCATTTTCATCACAGAGCAAGGGGTAGAGACAGAGAGGGACCTTAGTACAAATGCAGAACCACGGTGGCGACCCCACCACCAAAGACAACCCTCATCCATTTCCTTTACCTTGCATAAATCACACAAACATCGAGACACAACTTAAGGTTCATGCATAAAAATCAAACTCAACAAAAGACATTAAGCTAACAGATCTAGAGGAGAATAGAGGAGGATGGGAAAGCAAAGCTCGCAAGGCCCTAGCAGGCGCTAGCAACGGGTCGGGCGGCGTCGGCGAGGTCGGCGGCGTCGGCGATGAGGTCGAGCGGCGTCGAGGGGGAGGGGAACGGAGTTAGGGCGGCAAAACCCTAGCAGAGCCGGGAGTGATGAGAGTTTGGGCGTCATCAGTGGTTAGAGCTGCGCGGACGCCTGCAAAAGACACTCTTATCGCATTTAGTGTCTTTTGCAGTGTCACCGTATGCCACAACCGTCGGCGACGGGAAGAATGGCGGCGTCAGCAGCGACGGGAGGGGAACGGACGAGAGTAAGGCCGCTGGGGAGTGACGAGTTAGAGCGCAAACCCTAGCGGCAAGCTGGGCTAGCTCCTACTTATAAAGAGACTTATCAGAGACGGTTCTATTATGGAACCGCAATGATATTATCACGCATAGCCCATAATAGAACCGCCCGTGATATGGAATATCACGACGGTTCCATAATAGAGCCGTCGTGATATGGGATATATCACGCATTTGGTTCCATAATGGAACCGCTCGTGAAATAGTTTTTCTCAAGTATATATGCACACTTACATGACATGAAGAAATTACATGTTTATATTAAAAAGCGTAAACCTATAATTAAACAAGGTTTTTCTAGTGGCGAAGGTAGGTCGCTATCTCCATCTCGCAATACTTCATAGGCGACGGTGTCGGATCGGACGGTTCTCGATCATCAATGAACGAAGCTTCAAATGCGCCCACCGTGACGCGCTGCGTTGAAAGTGTCTCCGAAGACCTCGATCGTTGAACCAAGAAGAATTGAGCCCATAGGCTCTCTTCCTTGCTTGAGGGTCTCGGCCGGTCGACTTCGATGCTTCGCCGCCGATTTCACAGTCAAGTGACGGCAAGCCTCACGAGACGTGCTGCGTCTTTTGGAGGACTATGTTGATGACGCGTAAACTCGCCGAAAGTGGGAGATCACCCTAAGACACGGCGGAGGAGGATGTCAAGACGGCGGAAGGTGGCCATCACCGCTCCGGCAAATTCTCGCGAGCAGAGGAGTGAAGACACTGTTGATCAAATAGTGTTCTTCCAGACCGACGGTTCAACGATATCTGAGAGAGGTGCTCAGACAAAGGCGGCGTGAAGGCCATCGCTGCGTGACAAGGAAGAGGCAGCCATTTCGCTTTTTTATAAGTATGTGGGGATGATCATCTTGGATGGCGGATGATTCTTTTTATAAAACAAGGAATAAATTCGAGCGTGAGATTTAAGAGACGATCGGGAGCCGGCGCGATCGATGCGATGAAGAGACGATCGGGAGCCGAAGCGGATTGGCGGCAAAATGAGACGATCGGCGATGAAGAAACTCACGCCGAGCGATCTTATCACTGAGCGGTTATTGTTAGAACCGCTCGTGATACTAATTAATATCATGACGGTTCGTGTTGAACCGCTCGTGATACTTCACAGACGGTTGTGTTTTAAAACCGCTCGGATATCGATAATATCACGACGGTTCTTGTTGACCGCTCGTGATACTTCATGACGGTTTCAACATGAACCGCTCGTGATATTGCCTCTTCACGCAGCGGTTTTTAGTGCGGCCAGAGTACGCAGCGGTCTCTAAACCAAAACCGCTCGTGATTGAATAATACCGACGGTTTTGGTCAACCGTCTGTGATGAGGCGCCCAAAGATAGCCTTTTTGTAGTAGTGTATGTAGCTCTTGTCCGTGAGGTAGAAAATATTGTCGCATACTTGTCAGTCGTAATTAATCGCTGCCAAACAACAAGTTGTAAGATGCATGTGTGGTTTGTTGAAAATTAATCTAGACTTGTCAAGTAATAGAGTGTTATAACTCGATGCAATCGATGTCGGATCAAATTAGTTTGTTTTCTTTGTTAGGCTTTATATGTTTATCTTTCCATGTTTAGTTTCGGCTTGGTTAGCAAGTTGAATACGTAGTCTTAAAAAAACGTGTAATCAAATATGTAGATATGTTTTGATTGAAGAAATAGAGGAAGAAAAACAAGAAAAGGGCAAAAGGCTGCCGCATGCGGCACCCAAAAAAATCACTTTGCTCTTTCTTCCTTGCGTACATGAGTTGCTTCCTCGTGTGCATGTGTGTCTATTGCTTCTAGCTTAGCACAACGTGTGTACGTGTTCCGTCCAGAGAGCCATCACGTGAGTTTCTTCACGTGTACGTGTGCGTATGTGCTCATCCGTTGAGCATCACGTGAACACATCTATGTGTGTTGAGTATTCTCGTGTGTCGAGTATTCGTCAACTCGGTGCTGACAATTGGTATTAGAGCCTCAAGATCCAGGAGCGTTGGGTGAGGTCGGTGTGGTGTACAGCGACTTCCTTCCCGGCGCGATGGCCTAACAATCCATCGCCTTGGCCTGATGCCTCCGCAGAATCATACACTGTCTTCACTCCGGCCTCTACGACCACTCCTGTGGTTGCAGTTGCTTCAGCAACAACGGCTTCTTCCACCATTCGGATGGTGGACGACCTTTCAATCACCGCCACTGTCATTTCTCTAGCTGCCAAATAAACAGCAGTGGGTTCCTCGACAGGAACGTCCTTAATGGTTAGAGGAGTCGGGCTAAGATCATAAAAAAGGGGAAACACGTTAGATGGTAAAAAGCTAAAGGTAAATGTTGATCTTACACTTTTATCTTGTTACATACCTTCGTGTGCTAGACTTGATCTTGAATTTAGAAGAAACCTTCCCTAAGGAAGATTTCTTCGACTTCTTCTCAATCACGTCTGGTCAAGACGCGAGTTGAGGAATGAGGACAGCTACGATCACGTTTGGTCGTGGGTCTTGAACAAGCACCACTACTCCTTGAGCCAACTGGCTCTCCGGATGGTCGAGACCTGTCTCGACCACCTAAAGGGTAGCACTGCCCTCGACCACAGGCACTGCCGGTGCAGCAGTTTTCTTCACAAAAGCCATAAAACTCTTCTAGTTCTCCTTTTCTAGTCGCCTGATGAAGCCACGGGAAGCAGAAACTACGAAAGTCTTATTGTCATAGTAGAAGGGTACCTTGATCTTGGGGGCTCTGGGTTTGAGAGCATTGATACTCGCTTCGATCACCCTTGCTTCTTCTACGGCAGCCATGTCCGCAGCAAATTTTGCAAAGGGCATGGTTGAAGTAGTAGAGCTCGAACTTGCGTCTCCCTTGTCAGCGGCTTTCATGAGCCGACGCTTTTTTGGCCGAACGAGTACCAAATTGCTCCGCTGCCGTGCTAACAACCATCAGTATGACTTCTATATCGTCCCAACGGTTTTCTATGCCTACTTTCTACAGAAATCAGAAAGAAAGATATTACAAAGCAGTCGTAAGTTTTTCTACGACCATCACCTTGCTGTAAGCTTTTCTACAACAACCCCCTAGTCGTAAGCTTTTCTACGACTAGTACCTGGTCATAAGCTTTTCTACGACCAGTACCTAGTCGTAAGTTTCTCTACGACTATAGGATCCTAAAGATGAAATCAATTCTTAATTATCTTTAGGCGCTCCTTCTTGTCCTCTGCGGACAGAACCGCCAGGATTTGAGGAGCCACCACATTCGGTAGCGAAGGTTTCTCACAAATAAGCTTGACTCGAGCATCAACTTCCTCTTGTGAGAGGTCTGCAGGTAAACTCTCAATAAGCCAAGTTCAAAATAAGCAGAAAGAATGCTAAGTCTGGAACTTTACTTACCCTCGTAATTTCTGGTCGGGTCTTGCGGCCCCAAATACCTCCACATGCGATGAGCCCACTTCTTCAGAGGGTTAATGCGACGCGTGATGAAATCCTTCACCACGTGCCATCCGGTAAGCCCCTCTTCCTTCAAGTCTTTGATGGCTTGAATGTAGGGGGCGATCCAGCCAAGATCCTTGGGAGTTAAATCCTAGGAAGAATCCTTCTTGGCCGGACTTCCAGCGACGGAGAGGATGTCCTCACTGGTCCTCAAAGGTTTTACTTCCGACTACAGTACTGCAACCACTTGGTGATCGTAAGATCTCCTACGACCACCTTGCAAGTCGTAAGGTTTCCTACAACCTTCTTGACTAAGTTAATTTCTGGTCAAATGAAACACCAGTCGAAGAGTTTTTCCTTCGACCACTACTCTACGACCACCTACTGGTCATAAGATCATCTACGGCTCCTTTTCCAAGTAAGTTATTTTTCACTTGAAGCTAGTGGGCTAGATGATGTGGATCTAAAAATCCTCATTTAATTATTTATCTGTAATTCATATTATCGATAATAATGCTGTCATATAGTTTTTGAGTATACCCCTAATATTCATAAGAGAGAAGCTGGAGGTCATAAGTTCTTCTACGACCACCCCATAGTCGTAAGTCCTTCTATGACTACCCCATAGTCGTAAGTCCTTCTACGACTATACACTGGTCGTAAGTTCTCCTACGATCAGTCTGGGGTCGTAAGCTCTTATATGACCACCACCTGGTCGTAAGTTCTTCTACGACCAGTCTCTAGTCGATAGGACTCACAGACATGTGGGCCTAGTCGATCAGGGAATCTTCTGTACCATATCTAAGGATATGAGCAGTCAATTATGCTGTTATTCTCTAGAATAATAGTATGATTAAACTCTCTGTCATGGTGATAACTGCCCAGCGATGTGGGAGCGTTACTACTCCCATAATAATCTCTAGTAACGGCTACACGATCTGAAGCATTAAGGCGGCCTTTGGACTAGAGATAATCACAGCACGCTTCGAGTACTGTATAAAAGGTAGAATCATCACGAGGAGAAGGGAGAGGAATCAGGAGCACAAGACGCAACACTCTAGTTTTTTTCTTGATCTTGTAATCTAGTATACTCAATACATACACATAGGGTTGTTATTCTCTCTGGAGAAGACCCGAACCTGTATAAAAATCCCCGTGTCGCATCTCTCTGTATGATTTGAGTCTAGGAGACCACCCCCCCCCCCGAATCAAACAATATTTATGTAAGTTCGGTTCTGAAACACCACCAGTGTAAAAAGACCGCCATATAATAATTCCTGAATCAAGTCAAAACATATTTTCATGTGTAAGAAATATTTGTTAGAAAACTTCATTGCTTCTAAAACACCGGTGTAAATGTCATTGACTCTTGTTCAAATTCTCCATAGCAAAATAATCTACAGAAAGACTAATAGATGCACCTGGCTATGGGGGCAAAGGAGATCCGGGGGCGGGGGACACACGGCGGCCGGCGGCAACGAAGTTCCGGGGAGGAGGAGGAAGTCGACGAGGTCGATCCCGATGATTTCACTAACTCCCGCGGCATGCAGTGCATCTACAGAGGGCGCACGGGTGGGGACGGAGGGCGCATGGGCACGACACCGGGCGTGAGGGAGGCTGGGAGCCACGGAGGAGCCAGAGGGCACCGGCAATGCGGTGGGCGGGCGAGGTCGCGAGGGCGTGGTCAGTGGTCGAGTGAGGAGTAAGGGCACAAACACTAGCGGGGCCCTACTGATAAAGGGATATCACGGATGGTTCTATTAAAGAACCGTCTGTGATATGGTTACATATCATAGACGGTTCTATTCCAGAACTATCTGTGATAAGTATCACAGATGGCTCCATAAAATAACCGTTTGTGATATGAGACCATATCACAGATGATTCTATTTTAAAAACACCCTGCAATACGCGACCATATCACAGACGATTTGTTCCACTAAATCGCCTGTGATAGTTCCTTCTATAGCTAAAAAATATTCTGTTTTTCAGCTAGCCTCAGGAAATGCTAGCCATGCCCTCTAAAAACAAGAAAGCAGATACAATCACAGATGGAATAATTTCTTAATTACTGAATCTATTACAATAGAATAATTTCTTAATTACATGCCAAGTTTCTTAATTACAATGGAATAATTTCCAACTAGGTGTTCACTGTGTGGGATCATTCCTATTGTCTATTTCCATTAAAAAAATAGCCCTTCACGATGATCGGTGCACATATAGCTAGCTTCCCCACTGGGTTATTCCTTGAGCCTGATGTCGTCTCCAAAAGGAGGCAACTCGTCAAATTGATTGTACTCTTCCTCATCCACAACATTCTCAACTCCGACAATCCTTCTTTTTCCATGAAGAACTACGTAGCGATTCTTATTTGCTAGGTCTGTTATATAAAAAATTTGAACAACTTGCTTAGTGAGTATGAATGGTTCGTCCTTGTATCCGACACGTTCAAGATCCACAGTAGTGACGCCGTACTTGTCGACCTTCACACCATGTGGAAGTTTGACCCAATGGCATCGAAACTGGGGGATCTTGAAAAGTGCATAGTCGAGCTCTCAAATCTCCTCTACGAACCCATAGTAGGAGCTCAACCCACGTTTCATTATGTTTGGCCCAGCGGTATTGAACTGCTCGTGAAATGCATCTATACGGACACCGTTGTTTTGGACTGTACTCTTCCTATCCTGAGCTATCATATAAAATGTGTACTCATTTATATCATATCTTTAACACCCTGGCTATGTGAAATCCAAGATGTTACTTAAACCTCTAATACAAATCAACAATACAATTTAATTTCAACTCTTTAACAACTACTTGTGACAGCTAAACACCAACACACAAGAGAACGATTATAAAATTTGATCTAAATTTAAGCAACATAACAAAACCCTAATTGACCGATCATAATAATCCATTCAAGAGAATTACTTTCAAGAATATATCTAATGAATGCAAATCATTAACTAGATCAACCAAAACATAACGACGCTCAATAACAATATTCAAAACACCATTTATTACATTCCAAAACTCTCAAGCGGAAGATAATAACAGGTTTATTAACTAATATGTGAAATGAGTGAGTGTATCCACGTGACTACCGCCTCCCAAAGCATGTCATCTTCAGAGTTTACCTAAAACAAACAAACTAGTAAGAGTGAGTCCACGACTCAACAAATACAACTGAATAATACGAAAAGTACTGGATCAATACATGTCATTCACAATATTCGAATACATGAGAAGAAAGACAGGAATCTTATGCAAGTATGAAAATACATGCTCTTCTCTTCTGCTTATACCGGTATAGCTAGTGTACATCCGTCGCTATTCACTCAGGCCCGCATTATCCAAAATACGAGGATCCAAGGCACGTATGAAGAATCTTTCAAACGAGGATCCAATTTGCCCATAATGGAATGATGGGTCTTATTTGCCCATATTGGAATGATGGGACTTCACTATCCACTCCCGTGGGTGAATCATGAATGAATGAATGAAACATTGTATTGAAACATACTCTCAACGAAGCATGGAACAACAACCATGAAAGGAAACAAATAATACTGGAATTATTCTTAATTCGTAGAATTTAGCCATTTCATAAGCAACAATCACTTTGAATAATTAAACAGTCAAAACAATTCAAATTGTACTTGTCTTTCGCATTGCGACGCATTAGGAGGCAAGGAGGGTGCCACTAATCCCGAAGCCACTCCTCCTACACAATTAAGTTACTCAAAATAAGATCAACATGGTAACATGACACTATTCGCAATGCTCTACAATGCCTTCCCAAAATCCAAGGTTTAATTATTTGATCTACTCAAATTAGACGACAACTAACAGGAAACTACAATTGGACAATGACTTTATAAATTACATAACTTTCGTTCTGTAAATCATAAAAATGCATTCCCAGATTCTCTGAAAAGATAACAAAACTATATACAATAACCTAGTTGGTGAGATCCTCTAATTCTGCCATCATCTGAGTCTAATATACAGTTGAAAACTTAAAGTCAGAATTTGACAGACAGAATGAACAGCAGTACAAGAAAATCTATATTTTTCAAATGGCTGAACCAAACTTCATGATCTTTAACAATCTGGAAATCTAAGGAAATTTACTACGAAAATCGTGTTGGGAGACCTCCCTGAATCAGCCATTAACAAAATCTTATTTAATAAACAATACGACTGCTATATTTCATCAAGATTTCTAGACAGCAGTAAAGAAACTAACGTATCTCCCAAACTGCAACTCAGAATTAGGTGATCTCAGAACCTATAGACACTTGAAGATAAACCCCACAAATCTCTAGGAGACACTAACCCCCAATTTTGAATTGAACTAAACGAAAACTGACGAACAAACAGGGTACAGATTAGTGATCCAATTTGCAGCAGCTCAACGATTCGCTAATCGACATCCATTATCGAAATTAAATGATCTAAATAGCGAAGAGATGACCATTACCCTAGAAGATGCGTGCCCACTGAAATCCTCACGTGGTGCTCCTCTCCTCTTCCTTCTCCTCTCTTCCTTCCCTCGCTTCCCAACGCCAAGAGCGTGATAGCAGGAGGATGGCGCCGAAGAGGAGGAGCAAAGGGGAAGATGCTACTGTAGCACGGGTTGGGTACTGTAGCATATTTAGGGTTTCCCCCCTTTTGGGCCTTGGTGCTGTGGGCCTAGAGCCCATGGCCTAGGTTTTGAAGAAATTTTAGAAAAAACCCCTTTAACTATTTTTGTTCTCTCTAATGCGTTTCAGAGTATTGCAGTATCATTGTCATGTCACAATTGTAAACCATAGCAACATATCATCACTTGATGACCTCCTAGTGAATCACACATTTAACCATGCATTGAACCGGCGGTTGTGCTCTCTCGTGATCCAAACCTCCGACCAGCCTGGATTCTGTTGGCGTACCATGTCTTTCTGCTCGTTGATGTGCGGAGACACTTTGGTCATGTGCTGCAAGACTGTGAAATGGGCTTGAGCGTACGTATCCAGATCGGTAGTGATTGCTTTCCTTCCGATGATCCCGATACCCTCCAGCCTCCCCTCATGATGAAATAGAGGCACACCTATCGGTTCCACTTGAGCCATGTAGTCGACACAGAACTCATAGACCTCTTCGGTTGCATAACCTTCGATGATGATACCCTCTGGCCGAGATCAATTCCGTACATATGACTGGAGAATTCCCATGTACCTCTTGAACGGGTCCATATGACGTAGGAACACAGGGCCACATATCTTTATCTCTTTCACAAGGTGAATAATGAGATGTACGATGATATCAAAAAATGACAGAGGGAAATACATCTCAAGATGACATAGAGTCGTCACCGCCTCGGTCAGTAGCGCATCTAGTCCTTTGGGATCGATGATCTTCTAAGCAATTAAGTTAAAGAAATAACACAGCCTCATGATTGCCACTCGGATCTTATTTGGCAAAATACTTCTAATTGCAACGGGAAGCATTTGTGTCATCAGCACATGACAATCATGAGACTTTATACTAATTAATTTCAAATCTTCGATAGAAACAAGTTTCTTCATACTGGCGGAGTAACCGGACGGAACTTTCACACCATGCAAGCTCTCGCACAGTTCCTTTCTCTCGGCCTTGAACAGAGTGTAGCAAACTGGGGGAAGGTATGTTCATCCTTTATCGGTCTCTTTTCGTGCTAACTCGATCCTTATGTTCATTTCAACCAAGTCACGCTGTACGTTGACACTATCCTTTGTTTTGTCACGAATGATCAGTGAGAGAACAGTCAAGCTATCACATACATTCTTCTCTACGTGCATGACATCGATACAGTGGCAAACTTCTAAGTGCTCCCGATAAGGTTTGTCCCAAACAATTGATCGCTATTTCCAGATGTTCTTCTAATGGGTCCATAATTTATGTCCCTTTGCAAGCATAACATCGATATCCTTAACCATATCATAGACCTTTTTATCTCTAAAAGCCTTTGGAGCTAAACTGTCCTCCTTATTTCCGTCGAATTGTTTGTTTATCTTGCGATATGGGTGATACTTGAGAAGGAACCTACGGTGACGCATGTACATAGTTTTACGCAAGTTGTTTAGCCAGACACTCTTGGTATCATGTAAGTAGTGCGGACATGCTTTGACTACTTTTGTACTAAACCCCGATAGGTTACCAAGGGCAGAAAAATCATTGATGGTGTAGAACAACATGGCGCGTAAAGTGAAGCTCTCTCGTTTGTACGCATCCCATATTTGTACCCCTTCGTTCCATAGTGTCACAAGACCTTTCCAGCAATGGTGCTAAGCACACATCAATATCGTTCCCATGTTGCTTTGGCTCTTAGATAAGTAGCGACATCAAAATGTACTTTCGCTTCATACACATCCAAGGAGAAAGGTTGTACATACATAGATTCACGGGCCAGATGCTATGTCGGCTATTCATGTTACCAAAAGGATTCATTCCATCTGTACTCAACCCAAACCTTATATTCCTCGGTTCCGCACCGATGTCTTCGAAGCTGCTATCAAAGTTTCTCTACTGGGCAGAATCAGCAAGGTATCTTAGCTTTTCATCTTTCTTACGCTCCTCCGAGTGCCAATGCAGCAAGCTTGTCTCCTTTCGGTTTACAAATAAACGCTTCATACGGGAATTTCAGGCAGATACCACAACACCTTAGCAGGAGGTCCTTGCTTCACCTCGATGCCCTCGTCGTCATCGGAGTGATTCTTACGCTTTGTATCGGTATGCTTTGCACACCGGACATACCTGCATGTTTGCATACTCTTTTCGGTAGACGATACAATCGTTCGGACATGCATGTATTCTTTCTACTTCCATTCCCAATGGACAAAGAATCTTCCTGGCTTGGTAGGTGGTTCTGGGCAACACATTTCCCTCCGAAAGGATGTCCACTAGGAGACCTACCAACACCGTGAAACTCTTGTCGGACCAACCATTGCTTGCCTTCAATTTCAGCAGTTCAAGCACGGATGACAACATTGTGTATTCTGGCTTGCAGCCCGAGAACAAAGGTTTCTCCGAGTCAGCCATCAAGCCCTCGAATTTACCAAACTCTCTCCCACTATAGGTCCCTTTTGCATCGCGTAGCATCTGATCCAGATTGTCATCGTGCGACCTATCCTCATCGAAAGCGCAGTCCACATCTGGCATATCGTTTGTCTCTCTCTACAATGTTACTACCTTCCTGTATAATCTACTCTTCATCGTGATTGGTCCAACATGTATACCCCTTTTTGAAACCCATTCGAATCAAGTGTGCTTCGATCTGCGCTGAGTTGGTAAACATCTTCATATTATCGCAATCAATGCATGGATAGTACAAAAATTTCACCCCCCCCTTCTTCAACATATCCTGTTTGGCAGCTCTTCTAAAAGCAGACATGTCATCAATGTACTCTTCTCTCACATAGTTCTCAACGTACATCCAGCTTCGGTCCATCTACACTACACATGTAACAAATTAGTGTTAAATTAGATTAAATTGGAGCAAACTACCAAGCTAGATCTAAATCTAGATCTAAACCTTGCTATCATCTCTCTTGATTATAATGCATATAATTAGAAGCAAATACTAACCTTAGATCACTAAGAACAAATAGATCTACAAACACATAAGAAAATGTACGGTATGCTTTCACCAAACGCCCCAAATCTAATGGAGAGGGAGGAGGAAGAAAGAGAGCACGAGAAATAGAGCCGCTCGAGATGTCAGGATGGGTCGGATATTTAATAACAGAATACATATCACAGATACTTCCAACCACAAACCGTCTATGATGCAAAATTATCACAGACGGTGCTTGTTAAGAATCATCGGTGATAAATATCATAGACGGTTCTATTCCAGAGCCGTCTGTGATATGCGACCATATCACAGACGGTTTGTTCCACTAAACCGCCTGTGATAGTTCCTTCTATAGCTCCAAATTGGATTTTTTTTTTAATTTTTTTATTTATATATGGCCAAACAGCGTGGCCAGTCGCTTCTTACAAAATATTTTCTTATAAAGGTAGAAATAAAAAAAGGTCAATTTTTTTTCTAGCGCCCAAGTAGACTGCTATCTCCATCTTCAATTCTTCGTAGGCAACGTCGTCAGCATCGGAGAGTTCGGGGTCAGTGTAGGTTCCCTGAAACACGTACACCAGTTGACGCGCTCGTTGGAGAGTAGCCTAAAGACACTCCGATTCAAGGACCAAGTCGAAATGTGCCCAGAGGCTCTCTTCCCTCGCTCAAGGTGTCTCGACATGGTAGACCCAATCGGCCGTCATCTTGATGTAGCCGTCCAAGTGATGGTAATCCTCCTAGAGACGTGCATAGTCGTTCTAGAGGATCACGTCGATGGCGAGGTTAGCTCGCCGGAAAAGAGAGACCATCAGAAAGACGTGGCGGAGGAGGATGTCAAGATGGTGGAAGGTCGCCATCACATACTCCGACATAACCTCGGGCAGAGGAGGGAGGACACTGTTGGCACAGTGTCCTTTCACAGCATCCGCTAGCGTACGGTCGGCGAGGTGCTCGTACAAGATGGCCAGGTAGGTCATCAATGCCGACGACAAGGATGAGTTGGGAGCCATTTCATTTGTGCTTGTGAGTAGAGCGATGTGGGGATTCATCTTCGGTGGTGGATGATCACTTTTATAAAATAAGGAATAAATTCGGTGTGTGAGACGAAGAGATGCATCGGGGAGCCGAAGCGGCATAGGGGAGACGAAGAGACATAGCACAAACACTTCCAACCCTAAATCGTCTGTCATACTTGTTAAGAACCATATGTGATAATTCACAGATGGTTCAGATTAAAGACTGTCTGTGACATCTCCAATTATCACAGACGGTGCTAGTTAAGAACCATCTGTGAATTATCACAAATAGTTATTAACAAGAACAGTCTATGACGTCTGCACCGTCTATGATAATTATGTATCACAGACGGTTCTAGCTATAGCTAGTAATATAGACGGTCACGCTTGTAAAATCGTCTGTGATAATTACAATAGAGATGGTTCCCTAAGAACCGTCTGTGATGAGACGTCCAGTAGTAGTGGAGGAATGCGCAACTGGCGATGGCCATCCATGGGTGATGCAACGCTGGGGCATGAGGCAGCAATTGACGGCAACGTGTTGCATCATCCCACGTCTTGCGATCGATCGAGCTCCACGGTCCTACGAACACGCATTGGTGTTCTTTAGACTTCCCACAAACATTCCACTCCACAAATTAACTAATTTGAGGATTTGAGGATTTACCATTATGAGATAGATACGTTTAAGGATTTAAGACTCGATATTCACTAACATGTGGCATCTATTTATAGTGGTAAATTCTCAATAATTCCAACTAAATGTACGCGTATACACACTTTTCTTCCGAATCAGCATGGATATTGCGTGATATTTGGGAGCGTTGTTCGCCTCTTCTCCATCTCTAACGGGCAAGTCATCTCGATCAACCTGGCAGACCAATCCTTCGGTATAATTGCGAGCGAGTTTGAGGCAACGCGAGATAGGCCACGTCAACAAGAGATTTTCAGCCGTTCGATCATCTTTAGATTACTTTTTCTACCGTTCGATCTTGCCGAACACGCCAGCCGAACACGCCGTCCCCTCCCGCGTGGGCCCCACACGCGGGCCCCACGCGCGACGTGAGCTCGCGCCAGGCTTTTCAGCGCGGCTCGCCCGCGCTTTTTGGCTTCAATTGATGGCGCGGCCCCACCGGACGCGATGCATTCTCGGCGCGCCGTTCGGTAGCTGCGGGCAGCTAGTAGCAATAACAGCAACACGGGCACCGCCAATGTTGTTTTCCTGTTTTTTTTTGTATGAACTTTCAAGATTGAAGATCCGTGTTTGATATATATGTACTGATGTAGATAAACACAAACCTCAATAAACCATGAACTATTCCTACATCACGTCCTTGTGTAATGCTCAGGGATCTAGGCCGAGTAGCAGGAGCAACTTTAAATTTGTTATGAGCCCAAATGACAGAATCAATGAGTTCTCGCTAATAACCATTACCGCTAAATAAAAACGTTGTACTGAAGGCCAAGACAAAATGGGCACGTATGAAAAAAAAAAGACCATGTGAAGATAACAAAGAACCATATGACTGAATTACTTGGGATGCCAATGCCCAGTGGCTAGCTCTTATCCGGTAGGAAATATTGTCGTATGGTACTCGTCAATCGTAGCCACTGCCAACGAACGCGTTGTAAAAATATGCTTGTGAGGTTCTCCTGTAAAACGCTGTCGTTTTTCGTGATAAATTCTTGCAGTGACTCCAGGTTGCGTGGCTTGACCAACTCTGTAATTGCTTTTAGTAGTACACTAGGCAGGCAGGCGCGCTACGCCACGCAGAAGATCTCCGGAGACACACGCGCCGTAGATCAGGCGTGATAGGACGGTCGGGCGTGCGAAAGCACAGCAAGAAAATTACTGAGCCACGCGTGGGCGAGCGTCTGGCAGAGGACGGCTGGGAAACACGGAGGAGATGGCATTTCCCCCGGAAATAGATATATTTTAGATTTCAGTCATAACATCGGACACAGTAACTAACTGGAGAGACTCCATGATCAACGCATGCATTCACACTGCAGGACGGAATTCTAGCCACACATAAGAATGCTTAGAAATAAATGTGAGAACTATGTGGAGTGATATCTCATGTATACTGAGAGAGCTTATCATATACTCCTTTGTTTCGTTACATTTGTCTATAGTCTCGAGAATATCCATTTCAATATACTTGTCCATTGAGAGAATTTAGAGTGTAGTTATTATAATTTTTTCACTCTCTATTCCGACTTAAATGCTTTAGAAGATGTTAAGTGGATCTGATATACCATTAAATAGAGGAATGTATGGTTATTTCTCATTAATTATTTATTAGAGTTATTGCTACCTTGATTTATACATGTACTGGACTGTGGATAAATATAGTAAAAGAGAGGAAGCAGCTCCGTGGTACCATCGAGGTTACCATCCGGTGAGGTGAGCTAATTAACTCGGACGTACGACTTAGGTTAATTAAGATGGTGAAAGGAGGTAAATAGTGTAAAGTAAAGGTTATACGTACATATCTTACTCCCGTCGATCAAGTCGAGTGTAACGTTCGTTTTTGGACGAATAAATAGTGAATACAAATTTCGTTTCGTTCTTCGTCGTAATTCAACTATCTCCTATTTTCGAAAACTTCCGTTCTATCTCGGTCTGAGTTTCAAATGTAACATTTGAAACATTTCATAAGCTGTGTGCAAACTGTGTGCAAGGATTTTGATTCCATAGATTCATAAGTTTTCATTCCAAAATTATTCATATACATTTCATCCTATTGTCCCTGGAGATTCATTATTCATATACTTACATGGTGTTATTTATCCTAAGAATAGATGGTGATCATGCAGACTTACTATTAACAGATAGCCATCTGTTAAGATCCTCTCTAGGAGGCAGCCAAATTGCCTTCCTTAGATTGCCACTTCTTAAGGTTACATCAATGTGTTTTTTCAGTAGCACACCCTGCATCATACGTATCGAAAACAAAAAATGTCTTTAGGAACATATATACCATGCAACAGTCACACCCAAACACAACCCCATTCCCCACCTCTAGATCCATCCATCCAGCCAGCAGTCACAGAGGGCAAGACAGCAAGGCCAAGGGTGTCCAAACTGACCATCAACCGACAAGCTAGCTAGGTAGCCTACATTGCAACTCGGTTCACATGAATACCAACAGCACATGTCAATAGATATGTCTATTTGTACAAACCAATAGATCTGTCTTACCTTGATCGATATCGCCGGTGGGTGGTGAGGTAGCCGAGACTGAGGTTGGTGGAGCTAGAGGTAGCCGGGGGAGGTCGGTGAGGTAGCCGGGGTCGCGCACACCGGGGGGAGGAGGAAGAGGGAAGCACACACCGTGGTTGTGGCACAGGGTGACACTTTGCACAAGACACTCTTATCGTACGAGATCTTGTGCAGTGAACTGTGGTCTCACAATCATCGGTGACAGGAAGAAGGGCAGCGTCGGCGACGGGGTCACTCGGGTGGGGAGGGGAACGGACGAGAGTAAGGGCGCTGGGGAGTGACGAGTTAGAGCGCAAACCCTAGCGGGCTCCTAATAATAAAGAGACTTATCATAAACGGTTTCACAATGGAACCGTCTGTGATATGGTATCGTATCACAGACAGTTCATTATGAAAACCATCTATGAAGTATCACAGACGGTTGTTTGTTCAAAACCGTGTGTCATATTTTGAAATATCACAGACGGTTATTGTTAAGAATCGTCTATGATACTTCAGAGACGGTTTTCATAATGAACCGTCTATGATATTACTCTTCACAGATGGTTTTTAGCGTAGCCAGTAACACAGACGGTCACAAAACCAAAACCGTCTGTGATTGCATGTAATACAAATGGTTTTGGTCAACCGTCTGTGATGAGGCGTCCAGTGTTAGCCTTTTTGTAGTAGTGACCTAGCGCGCGTGGTGACCAGGAATGCGCAACGGGCGTTGGCCAGCCATGGCCCGAGGCAAACTAACGCTAACGTGTTGCCCACAATGCGGCAGGTTCGACCGAAAGCCATACGCCCAACGCACGCTAAGACTCCAGTCTCCCCTTGCGGCCCTGCCATCTTCACGGGATAGCTCAGCCAGCCCAAGTCCCACGCACGCGACCGACCCACTCCGCGGGGCACGTGAACACACAATGGACTTTTTTAGACTTCCCACGAACATTCTACTCCACAAATTAACTCTAACTAGTCATCAACCCGTGCATCGCACGGACGAGGTTTATTTTCAATATATTTTTTTGTTATTGAAGAAATTATACAAATCGAAATCAAATTAGGATCAATATCATATATTTTGAACAGTTATATTTCTTTAATTGGCATGGTGGACTTCCAACACAGCACTAAAGTAATCTATAATTTTAAACTAGAAAGACATTGCGCGCGTTCTCGCGCCGTTGATTTTCGATTGTTAC
The DNA here is from genome assembly GCA_036346405.1 of Phyllostachys edulis. Lineage (NCBI taxonomy): Eukaryota > Viridiplantae > Streptophyta > Magnoliopsida > Poales > Poaceae > Phyllostachys > Phyllostachys edulis. The sequence continues at coordinate 58,507,830 of CM070554.1, forward strand.
GAAAACTTTCTTGTTTTCTGAAATCAATATATTGTTTTTTTTGGCACGACTACGATTAGGTAGCGCATATGTTGGGTTCAAACAGGTTATATGATCAGTAGTAAGTGCAATGCAATATCTTGAAGTGAAAGATAAGATGAGGCTCTTTTAAAATGTCGTGTGCATGCAGGAGAACATGCATGGTTCGGTAGATAGCGTGTAAGCTAACGGTGTTATACATATGTAGGCTTCATAAACGGAAAAGTACATGCGTGTTACAAAGGTACTATTTCCATTGTTGAACTAGGGTATACTTAAAAAATAAGTGTGATATGCGTTCTATGAACACCGCGAGTTAGTTTGAGCAAAACATGAGTGTATATAGCTAACCAAAGGTCCTAGTGGCAGAAAATATATTGCAAATCTGAGCTAGTGTGTATGTTCAGCTTGTCTGATCAAAAGCTGTACAACTCACCGTGATGACAGCAAGCTAGGGCAGAGTAGTTGTGATCTGTGAAGAAAGGAAAAGGATAGAAAGTTGGTAAGGTTTAGTGGTTAATACAGTAAGGTTTTTTTTTTGGTTTTGGTTATAGCAGATGTGTAAACTAAAACTTCTATGTTTGGTTTGAGCCGAAAATTCAGCTTTAGATTATTACAGTGTTATACCTGATCCTGTCATATATTTCTACTACCAATGTTTTATATAGTTTGTAGCAGAATTGTAGTGGATAAGGGCCTTTTGTAGCTTGTATGTATATTTTTGTATAATGATGATTTAGCAACGCGACACACCGGCTATTTTTGCATTGCCTAATTTAATTAAAGCTACTTTAACATTGCAGGTCACAACAATGTTATCCTACGTCATAAGCTTAGAAATCCTGTTTGTTTAACAATTATGTTGAATTATGATATGTAACTGGAAATGAATGTCTTTGAGTGATCATTTTAAAACAAAATTTGCAGGCAACATCATTTTGTTCCTCATGCCCATTTCCCTTGCATAGTACTGGAGCAAATAGAATGAAGACAATCTGAAGAAGGTTGGACCTTTTAGTAAGACTGTAGCAGCTCATATTAATTTCTAAATAATGATTTATCTACTATTATGACGCTACTTCTGCATCTTTCCTGAAAGACAACTACTGGACGTGTGGAAAAAATCGCATGTGGAAAAATCGTACATAGACTGGCAATATTCACAAGTCTAACCTGATGCTTTCGTATAGGTCGTAGCACAGTAGCGCTCTCGCCATCGAAGTTAGACTAAAGAAGTTCACAGTATTATTCGAGGACAGAGAAGGCATGTACTTAGTCGCCAGCTAGCTACGGACACGGTTTCCTCCGATCAGGATTTTTACCAGATGTCTCATTGGTTGTTCTTTCATGAATTATTCATTAATCGGTATTCTCCATTGCTTTAGATGTTTTTCATAATTGTCTGCTCTTTGTAAGTAACTCGTATGATTTCACCTCGAAGTGATGCCTCACAACCTTCGAGTTGAAGCGACCTCACATATTAGATTATTCTTTAAGCCGAGAACATGCCGAACTCCCGTCAATATACGATGTGCTCTATTATACATCTACAATATAATTGTTCTCGCCTAAGTAATTGCATACTACTTGCAATCCGTTAAGTGAACAGTTCCATATGAGATCCTTCGTCAAACATCTCCTTCGCCGAACATATATGGAAGCAACAACCTGAATCTAATATCTATCCATGAAAAGTACCTCATTGACTAACGACTATTACGTCTGAATCATCTTCCGCTACCGCCACTGAGCATGCTCCCCTCATTTGCTTCAAACTTCGATAGTCCTTTATCACGTGACATTCCTCGTCACATAGATAACATATATGCATGCCCTTGCTCTTGCCCTTCTTCTTCGTATGACTGTTGCTTTTGCATGTAACACCTATAGCAGCCAATGCTTGATCACCCGAGGATGAAGAAATTGATGGCTTCTTCAAAAACTTTGCCTCTAATAGATATATCATTGCCTCATTAAAGTTGAGAGTGTTTTTTCCGACGAGAATATTCATCACCAATTGCTTCTATGATGGTGGTAGAGATGACGCCAATATGAAGACCTTGTCGTTCTCTTTAATTTTCTCATCAACATTAGTCAGTTCTGTGATAAGCTTGTTAAAGGCATTGAGATGGTTAATTGTGAGAACCCGTGTTTTTAGACCTAATCGCGTAGCAAAAATCAGCGATTAATGGTGATTAATCTCGTCTTAGCAGTAAGCTAACAGTAGTATTAAGATCATTATTAAGCAACTAATTTGTTATCAGCTCGTTGGTTTAGTTAAGTTTCATTTCGTGAGCAATGCATTCTTAGCCGGTAGAACCACTATTGCATCATTTCACCATTCAAGCACAAAATTTCATTTGCATTCAACAGTGCAACAGTAGCATCAAGTCATAATTAAATTTTGCATTTCCATTCTCATTAGTTAAATAAATCAAATATTGCATTGTTTACATGAGGCTTGTACATCATTCAAATGTGAGCCTTGTACCATTCAAAGTTGGCAACATTGCACAGCAGCCCAGAGTACTCATTCTTTCCCCCTTCCCTTCTCAGCCAACAAAGGCAGCACACTGAGCCAGCCCCTAGCCTCTGCACAAATCTCACATTCATTCCCCCAATCCTAAAATATCAAGCACGAGGCAGACACTGTTGACCATTCCCCTCTCCAAATTCCACATTCACCCCCTCTCCCAGCACAAAGCCAGCAATGAGGTTCACTCCCCCAATCCACACACATTCTCTCCCCCTTTTCTTAAGCCCTTCCCCCACAAAGCAACTAAGCCTCATTCACACAACCAGAATCTTTCACAAGCACAAGGGAGGCAAGAGGTCCAGGAGAAGGAGACCAAGGGAGCCAGGAGCACAGCGACGCCGTGGTAGCCAGCCAGAAGGACGATCGGCAGCACCAGCACCACTCTGCGCACCACTGTCATCACCAACCCGATCTTCGTCAACAATCCTCGCAAAGCAATTAACCAAAACCCTCTCAATCTCCACTCTTTGGGTAAGGGCATTTTCATTGTGGGCTTTAGGTGAGTGCATACCTGGGTAGCAACCTCCTCCAGTGGCAACCTCCACTCCAGAATAACCACCATGATATGCATAAATGAAGCATCATCAAGCATTAATACTTGGATTATCTTTGGTTACTAAAAAGAATCAACTTAAGACTTAATATGGAATGGAAGAAGGGAAGGTGGATCTTGAGCCATGGCGCCAGCGGCCGGGAGGCCGAGCCGACCGGGCTAAAACCCTCTAAATCGATAGATCGGGATGCATAGAGGGTGAGCCGGCCGCACCAGGAGGCGACGCCGCCCTTCCGCCACGGAGAGGACCAGTCGAACCGCCGCGAGGAGCCGGCGGGGTCGTCATGATGTAAGGACCAGTGAGTCGGTGGCGGCGAGCGATCTTTGGGCAGCAGGAGGCAGGCCGGCGGTGGTGTGGACCAGTGAATCCCAGGAGGGCAGCAACCTGGCGGCTGCGTGAACGAAGCGAATGGCCGGGTCGTGGGGACCTACTAAACACGTGTGGGGAGCAACAAGGGCGCGACGGCCGGGTGGAGGCGCCTGGTCGGCAGAGGGCGGCTTAGGCGGTAGCAAGGCGGCGGAGCCACGGGCATGAGGGAGCAACGAGGGCGACAGCAGCAGAGGGAACCAGACGGCGGCCGCCGGGCCATGGTCGGGTCAGAACCCCAAAGGCAGCGTCGACTTGTGGGGATAGAGGATTTGGGGGGAGTGAGAGGTTGATTTGGGGAAGAATAGGGAAAGGTGAGATGTGGGCTGTGAATCCATAAACAATCTCAAAAGGACACTTTTTTGTGGTAGAATGCAGCGAACGATTATAAGCAAACTCCTCATGAGGCAAGCAGTCCTCCCACATTTTTAAGTTCTTTTTAAGCACAGCCCTATGCATAGTGGACAAAGTTCTATTGACAACCTCGGTTTGTCCATTGGTTTGGGGATGACAAGTAGTGGAAAATAACAGCCTAGTCCCCAACTTACCCCACAAGGTTCTCCAAAAATGACTAAGAAATTTAGCATCATGATCTGAAACTATCGTATTCGGAATACTATGCAAACGAACAATTTTCTTAAAGAACAAATCAGCAACATTTGTAGCATCATCACTTTTATGACATGGTATAAAATGAGCCATCTTAGAGAATCTATCCACGACAACAAAAATACTATCCCTCCCCTTCTTTGTTCTAGGAAGCCCTAAAACAAAGTTCATAGGAATATCTTCCCAAGGTATGCTTGGAACAGGAAGAGGCATGTATAAACCATGAGGATTAAGTCATGACTTAGCTTTTTGGCACGTGGTGCAGCGGGCAATGAAGCGTTCGACGTCACGCCTCATCTTTGGCCAATAAAAGTGGTGGATCAGAATGTCCTCGGTCTTCTTCACGCCGAAGTGACCCATCAATCCTCCTCCATGCGCCTCCTATAACAACAAAAGACGAACGGAGCTAGCTGGAATGCATAGCTTATTAGCACGGTACACGAACCCATCATGCACCACAAATTTATTCCAACCCTTTTCCTCTTGACAATTTAGCAACACATCTTTAAAATCAGCATCATGCACATATTGCTCCTTTATTGTCTCTAATCCAAAGATTTTGAAGTCAAGTTGTGAAAGCATGGTATATCTCCTAGACAAAGCATCAGCTCTCACATTTTCTTTGCCCTTTTTGTATTTAATGACGTAGGGAAAAGACTCAATAAACTCAACCCACTTAGCATGTCTACGGTTCAGGTTGGTTTGACTTCGAATATGCTTCAAAGATTCTATATCAGAATGTATTACAAACTCTTTGGGCCATAAATAATGTTGCCATGTTTCCAAAGTTCGAACTAGAGCATATAATTCTTTATCATAGGTAGAATAGTTCAAACTAGGACCACTTAATTTTTCACTAAAGTAAGCAACAGATTTTCCTTCTTGAATTAACACACCACCAAGACCTATGCCACTAGCATCACATTCCAATTCAAAAGTCTTGCTAAAATCAGGAAGTTGAAGCAAAGGGACGTGTGTCAGCTTATCTTTGAGAGTGTCGAAAGCTTGTTGTTGTATGGTGGCCCAAGTAAAAGGAACTCCCTTCTTTGTAAGCTCATTCAGCGGTGCAGCGAGGGTGCTGAAATCCCGAACAAAACGCCGACAGAAACCAACGAGCCCTAGAAAACTCCGCACTTGTGTGACCATTTTAGGAGGCGGCCAACTCTGGATAGCGACGATCTTGGCTTGATCAACTTCGATGCCCTGTGGAGTAACAACATAGCCAAGAAAAGAGACTCGATCCATGCAAAAGGTGCACTTCTCAAGGTTACCAAACAAACGTGCATCTCTTAAAACATTAAAAACAACACGTAAATGATCCATGTGTTCTTCATATGACTTGCTATAGATCAGAATATCATCAAAATAAACCACCACAAATTTTTCAATGAAAGCACACAAAACTCCGTTCATCAAACGCATGAAAGTGCTAAGTGCATTAGTTAAACCAAAAGGCATCACTAACCACTCATATAGTCCAAACTTAGTTTTAAATGTCATTTTCCATTCATCTCCCAATTTCATTCTAATCTGGTGGTACCCGCTACGCAAGTCAATCTTTGTGAAAAGAATAGAACCACTCAACTCATCAAGCATATCGTCTAACCTAGGAATGGGATGACTATACCGTATTGTGATATTATTAATGGCTCTACAGTCAACACACATACGCCAACTACCGTCTTTCTTAGGAACCAAAAGAACAGGAACAGCACAAGGACTAAGGCTTTCCCGTACGTACCCTCGGTCCAAAAGGTTTTAGACTTGTCGCTGAATTTCCTTTGTCTCTTCTGGATTGGTCCTATACGTCATGCGGTTTGGCAAAGTCGCTCCCAGAATTAAATCAATTTGGTGTTCAATCCCTCTAATAGGTGGCAATCTCGGGGGTATTTCAGCTGGAAACACATCCTCATATGCCTACAAAAGGTTAGTGACAGCAGACGGCAAAGAGTTGGATATATCATCAAGTGAAAATAAAGCATCTTTACATATCAAAGCATAGCATGGCATATCATGATGAAAAATTTCAGCAAGATCAGATTTGGTAGCAAGCATGACACAACCCTTTAATTTAATTCCCTCGGTCCTAGAACTAGGTGCCAACCTCTCTTTTTTAGGTGGGAAAACATTTTTCACTACTTGCTGATTTTCATATTCCTGTTCAAGTTCTTTCTTCTCATTTTCAGCTAGCTCTTTATCACAATTCACAATTTCAGTAGGTGTCAACGGTAGCAAAGTTATTTTCTTTCCTTTGTGCATAAGAGAGTATTTATTACTTCTACCATGATGAGTTGCATCGGTATCAAATTCCCATGGACGACCTAATAAAAGAGAGCAGGCTTGCATATGTACTACGTCGAAATCAGCAACATCATGATAGGAATCAATGGAAAAATACACTCTCGTAGATTGTGTTACCTTCACCTTACCGCTGTTGTTGAACCACTGAATGTGGTATGGGTGAGGATGCGCACGTGTGGTCAAGCCAAGCTTCTTGACCAATCCTGAATTCACCAAGTTATTGTAGCTTCCGCAATCAATTATGACACGAACACGGCAATCCTTAACGATGAGAAACATCTGAAACAAATTATGACATTGTAGCTTCTCCTCTTGCTCTCTTTGAGTGCTCAATACTCGCTGCACAATTATAGTTCTATAATTCTTCATAGCAGCGGCACCTAAAATTTTCTTACCATCGCTATCTGCCTCATATTCATCATCATTACCTGCAAGGTTAGCTGCAAGAACGTATTCATCCTCAATATCACTAGCACTTACGTAACCACCGTCTTCTGTCGCAATGTACGCTCGCTGACTTGGGCAATCTCTCATGAAGTGGCCCATTCCTTTACAACGGTGGCACACAATTCTGTTATAATGACACAATGAAACAACCGATGAAGAGCTCTGCGCTGGTGCCTGCACACTAGTAGATTTGCTCATCTTGGGTGCATGTGACGATGGAGATGGTGCTGCTGAACGCGCCCTACTCACAGAGGGGGCAGCAGACCGGAAAGCATGAGGTGGGGCTGTCTTGGCTTGTCCCGACGTTGATCTCGATGTAGACGTACTACCAAAGTTGCTCCTAGTCCTTTGTTGTCTACCCTGCAATTCCTTTTCTGCCAAACAAGGAAGCTGGAACAACCTATTAATATCATTATAGTCTTTGTAATCAACTATGTCCTAAATCTCATGCCTTAAACCACCATAAAAGCGAGCCATCTTATCCTCCTCATCCTCAACAACATTACAACGCAGCATGCCTATTTGTAGTTCTTGATAATATTCCTCGACAGATCTATTCCCTTGGTCTAAGCGCTATAATTTCTTACGCATATCACGTTTAAAAGTAGGAGGAACAAATCTTGCACGCATAGCTACCTTCAATCTATCCCATGTATTAGGTGTTAAGCCAGAATTAACCACTTGGTTCCACCAAATGATAGCAAAATCTTTAAATTCACTAGTAGCTTGTCTGACTCTATGCACTTCAGGAACTAGATGGGCATTAAATTTTTGTTCAATGGTCATCTCCCAATCTAGATAAACTTTAGCATCATAAACACCTGCAAAAGATGGTATGGTAAATCTAACTTTAGCAAAAGGGTCATCATTGACATGAGCATTGTGGTGCTGAAAATTATTACCTCCCATACCGTACCGGTTGTGATGCAAAGGTGTTGTTGGCGTGCATCCGGGTCGACAAACACGATGCGATGTCGTGGTTTCTCCTCTCATTATCATCTCCCTCCTCAAGACCTTGGGCTGCATCATGATCATACTCACGTCCATTGTTTGGTGGCCGATTCACCATTCTTTCAAGGCGTGTAGTGAGCGCTGCAATACTATCGTTGATTGAGCGCTGCAATGTGATCGTGGTAGCTTGAAGCTTCCTGTCGATGTCCTCATTAATGGTAGTGCGTTGTTCATCCAAGAGCGTCATGAGCTCTCCCTTTACAACACACTCTTTCTCATCAGACGTCTCACCTGTCATGTTTAGCAGAAAACAAAAGACAACACAAAGGTATTATCTCTATCAACTACTAGGTGATGGAAGGTGGAATCTCACACTCTCAAGTATCTTGCCACAATCTTACAAGTGTTCTTACCAACGTAGCAGGTGGTACAACCGGTGGCTGGTTCGTGATACCGTGTCAAGAGTGGGTATGATTGCAAGAGGGGACCTGTTCTGATCAAGAGTAGGTGGAGCTCGGAAGGCACAATATGTAGCAAGGATTAGCAAAAATTGTAACCTGATTAGCAAAGTTGAATAAGGGTCCAAAGTACCTGTTACGGTTGCTAGTCTAAAAAGTGTCCCTAACCCTAGCACAACACTGATCGAAACCAAGGACTAGATACCAAGGATTCAAAGGATGCAAGACTGGGGGTGGTCGATTTGATTCTTCTTCACTGGGGGTGGTCGATTTGCTTCTTCTTCTTCTCTCTCTCTCTTTTTTTTTACTGTCGAAACCCAACCTAGAGTTCCTTTTTTTTTTGACTGCTGAAGCCCAACCTAGGGTTCCTTTTTTTTGCGAATGTGACCTTGACTCAAAACTCTTCAAAACCCTCTTCTGGGTCTATGGATATATATGGGTCACAAACTTTTTGTAGAAGGCAGGGGTATACAGGTAACTCTCTCTCTCTCTCTCTGAACTCTGATCTTTGTAGAGCAAGACTGGGGGTGGTCGTGGATAACCAGAAACAGATAGACTCCGAGTAGGTTGTCGGGGAGAAAACGAGTAGATGGTCGAACCCGAGTAGGTGGTCGAACTCGAGTATGTGGTCGAAACCGACTAAGTAGTCGAACCCGAGTAGGAGGTCGAATCCGACTAGGTGGTTGAAACCCGAGTATGTGGTCGAATCCAACTAAGTAGTCGAACCCGAGTAGGAGGTCGAATCCGACTAGGTGGTCGAAACTCGAGTAGATCGTCAAAAGGGGTGTTGTTCGAGTAGGTGGTGGTGCGGCCAGGATGGATGGTGGCACGGTGGGTGACGGTGTTGACTAGAGACCAAGAACACGACTCTAAACCAGCAACACGACTTAGACAAAGGACACTAATTCAACAACGCGAATCAAAGAACGGAAATTGCAAAGGCACAATGGGTGATGGGACATCGGAGGAACACAACGAACAAAAATATTTTTGTGGGGGCAATTTTCTGGAGCTTTAGGACGATGGGAAACAACTAATCTAAAAGGGGGAAAATTGTGATTACCTAATGGGCAACTTTTGCTCTGATACCAACTGATAAGTCTGTGGCCCGATCTTCCGAAAGGTACTGATAAGTCTATTGTGGAGATCTCGACGTTGATGATCCAAAGGCTCCGACCAAAACAGATCGAACCCCTCGCAATCACTACACCACTGCTCCGATGGTTATCAACCGTGCCGAACGCGGTTGACCTCGCCAAGAAGGCTATCTCCTGCATGCAAATCGAGAACACAAGCAAGAAAGTAGAAAATGCAATCTAAAATTGTATTGCGAATAAAGATGAAGCTCACAATGTTGGGGTTCTTCAACCGAACGTGCGGTGAGACTGCTAAGCAGAATAATCTCAAAGAAAAACCCAACCCTAATCTATGGCGGCTACTGTATATATATAGAGGGGGGATGAGAAGAGGTCGACCTAGGGTTGTGCGGTTGTGGGAAGAGGTGTACACAACCTGGGCTCCGACCTCGTCACACTTACAAGGCCCTATTAGGCCCAAAACGGTGATGCAGCACCTTATTCACTATTCATGTCCCGTATCTCTGGTCGAAGACCTGGTCGTAGGACTGGTCCTAGGGTGGTCTTGAGGAATCCATGCTATCTCTGGTCGTAGATTTTGTCCAACGAGTACTGTGCTCGCTTCTCTGGTCGTAGATTGCTCCCAACGAGTCCTGGGCTCGCCGAGTACTGGTGAAACTGGTCGTAGGCCTTCTTGAAGTGGTCGTAGACCCTGCGGAACTGGTCGTAGACCTTCTTGAAGTGGTCGTAGACCCTGCGGGATTGGTCATAGACCTTCTTGAGCTGGTTGTAGTCCTAGATTCCTAAGTACAAGTAAATCATCTCCGTTAGGCAGCATCATAGAGTTCTCAAATAATACACTCAGCCCTAGAAACGAATTTACCTGATAAATAAGTTGACGAGCACGTGCCCGAGTAATTGGACCTTGCACATCATTCAAAGTAGTAGGAAGAGGAGTGTTCATATCAGTAGAAGTGATGTCCTCATCATTATGTTCCTGAAATACCAGGTTAATAAGTTAGAATTCAACAAAATAATAGATAATATTAATGGTAGCTAAGTGATTTAACATAGTCATAATAATGTACCATGGAAGGAATCACAGCTGAGAATAAATATGTTACCTCATTAAGGACTCTAGCAGCCAATTGCTCTGGAGTATAATTGGCTAACATAGGCACAAACCCTTTGGGCCAAAGTTCTTCCTGTGTCATAGTGCTCATCCACAAAGTGCACGGTTGGACCCAAGTATCTGCGTATGGTTTATTACACAATCTGGAATGAAAGAAAACTCAAATTGGATAGTGAACGAACGGTGACAACGGGTGCTGAAACTTCGGAGGAAACGACCTTTTTTTGGTTTTTCACTTTTTCTGAAGCCTCGAGAACTCCACTAGATTGGTATTTTTGCAATTTTTGATGTAACTTTTCGTTAGCTTTCCAACGAGCCAAATAACGTCACAATCCGAGTTCGTATGCAAAAGTTATGGTTGTTTTACCGGACAATGCGTGAAACCAAAATATATTCGGGTTCGGATCTGTGGCCGGGGAGGAAAACGAGTCCGAGATGAAGAGGTGGACTTGGACTTGTTGCCGTGGTCGACTAGGACCCTGTGTCATGTTTGGATTTTTTTATTTAAACAGCAACAATCAAACCGATCTGCTAGGTGGTGGAACCAATCTATAACTCCCTTTCGGCACAAATTCTTACAGCAAACCAAGACAAGGTGGATGCGGCAGGAGCAAAGTGGTGGAGATTGATGCGGTAGGCAGAAGAATAAGGTGGCGGCAGAAACCCTAGAACAAACCAACTCGAGCAAAACTAAAAAAACTAGAACCGATCTAGACACTAAGACCAACAACTAGACACGACGATGCAATTTGGCAATTCAAAGATGCAAACCGAAAAGAAAAAGCTGCAAATGCTCGAAGGATTCGGGTAAGGTAATTTAATTCCTCCTAACCCCGCCACTCCTAGCATTGCTACTTGCCACCTCGTAAACGCAAGCATTCGGGTGGGGCAATGCAAGGTCGCTGCATGGTCACAAGGCCCACTCGTGCGATTCGCCTCTACTGCTTCGAGATGAGCTTGGGTGGCCAGTGTATCCCGAAGCTGGAGGAAGCAACCACCGCTTCCATCGGGAGATTCCCCGGGCTCTGCAGAAACACACAAAGGGGAGAAGAAGAGTATTCGGATGATGGAACAAGATCAGTGAGATTAAGATTCATAAGATGCTTATAGATACCATGGTCTCGATGAACCCTAGCGTCGTTGGCCGCCTTCGAGGGAGCGGGAAAGGGATGGGCGTCGTGCTAATCTGCTGCTACTACGCGCTGTGGCCACTCGGCCACAGTGAAGAACGAACACTTGAGGCTTGAGAGAATGGTCTCGATGAACCCTAGTGCCGCCGGGTATTTAATAATAGAGTATCACAAACACTTCCAACCACAAACTGTCCCTGATAGAAAATTATCACAGACGGTTTTTAACAAGAACCGTCTGTGAATTATCACAGATGGTTTTTAACAAGAACCGTCTATGACGTCTGCAATTATCACAGAGGTTCTTATTAAAAACCGTCTGTGATAATTATGTATCACAAAAGGTTCTAGGAATTGCTAATAACATAGACGGTCGCGCTTGTAAAACCGTTTGTGATAATTACATCATAGACGAATCGTCTGTGATGAGGCATTCAGTATAGCCTTTTTTTTGTAGTAGTATGAGATCATCATGGTTTCCTACATGTGTAATAGTATATTTAGGGGCTACCAAATGCTACTCTGTAACTGAGTAGTTGCAAAGGTAGTTTTTGGGTATGCTATAAAACATGCAGAGGATGTGACTGGTCGGATATGCGATTTGCCTCTGCTAACATAATAGAAGAGATATCTCTGGGCCCTTCAATGTGGTCGGATAAAGAAAGTGCATGGCCGTGCCACAAGTTGCCGAAGAGTCAACAACATGGTAGTTATCTGTCACTAGATCGAGAAAGTATTGAATAGTCCATGGATGACAGATATCTCACGTGTAGTTCAACCAGATATCGTGAGGCAAAAGGAGAATACGCAAACAGGTCGTTCAGTCCGACCAGGTAGAAACTGGTCGTATGGAGATACAGATTGGTCGTACATGATCACTAACCGGTGGACAAACTAGTCGTAAGGTGTTATGGACTAGTCGTAACTAGATATGAGTTGGTCGTAAGTGATAAGGACCTGGTCACAGATCATATTGCATAATGTTCGTCCGATATAATATTGCATAAGGCAAATCACTCAGCAAAGGACCGTTCCCCAGGGGCATTGCATCCGACAAGACCATGCCTCAGGGGCACTGACCTCGGTAGACCGTGCCCCAGGGGCATGGACGCGCCTGGTTCGGCCCCCAGGGGACCGGTGTAGGCGACGTGGCGCAGCGGGGGCCATCCGTCCTCAGGGAGCACGGTGGAGATCTAGTCCGGCCCCTCTAGGGGCCGGATTTGGACATGTGTCGACGGCCAGCATGTCTGTTGTGTCATTTTTTGCATTACGACTGGGAGCAAACCATTTTTGTTAATCCCTCCGCCAACAGTGATATAACAGCAAAAAAAAACGAAGTGGGAAAGCTGCCGAGCAGCACGTACGTCTGGTCTTTTTTTTTTAAAAAAAGTACCAGAATCATGAAAAATATAGAATACACACGACCCCAAGTTATAATTATCAAGTATATGCTCCGAACATAGGTAGTGGAGACTACGCATGCATAGTCGATACGTGTCAATCTTCCTTTTGGCTGTGGCCATATCCACGCCGAAACAGAGGAGAGGCTGTAAGATCGAGGAAGCCGACTAGGGGAGGGTGAAGAGGTAGTTTTAAAAATTCTTTAGGCTAAAACCGAGTTTTATGCGGAATTGTAAATCAATTCGGTTTTGCTCAATTTAAACATAAATCAACTAGTCTTGACTATGTGCACCAACAAAGCTAAGTCTAAAGACAATGATTGTAAACCTAAGGAGACAAACAAGCAATTTAATTCTATAAATATAAATTGAAAGAAAGTAAAGCTCAAGAAAGCAAACCACAAGAACACTTGAAGTTTTTCCCGTGGTGATCGGAAACTTGCCGGTTTCCCCTAGTCCACGTTGAGGTAAGCCCAAACGAATTGGACCGGCTCTACAAATTAAGCCTACACCTCGAATCCTCTCGGGGTTGCTCTTCCTCCACTCCGGAGATGGTGAACACCAAGTCACTCACAACCGCCCTGGTCTTTTCACAACCTTCTTTGAGAAGATCACCAGTGCAACTCTTCCAAGCCGTCTAGGTGTCGGCAAACACCAAGAGTAATAAGTTGGAGACACTCACTTGAACGAATCAAACGTCTAAGCTCAATGGATACTAAATCCAACACCTAATGCAACACATGCACTAGGATTTTGCTCTCTAAGCTCACTAAGTGCAACACATGCACCAAAGAGAGGAGAGGGTTTGCTCTTTGCTCAAGGGGGATGAAAATGGCACCAGCACCTCTCCCACAATCGACCACAAGGGGTATTTATACACCCACACACAAAAACTAGCTGTTGGAGGAGAATCTATACAAAAACAGGGAAACCCGGTCTGACCGCCAACCAATTGCTGATCAGACCACCCTAACTCTAACGGCTATAAAAACTAGCTGTTGCATACTCACCCGGACTAACCACCCTCACAAGGGCCAGTCAGACCAGACCAAACAAACACCTCCTCTGGAAAATGCTGACCGGGGAGGCTGGCCATAGGGCCGGTCAGACCGGCCAACATATGGCGGTCAGACCGGTTGCCCGCCTTTCAGACCGGTCAACAGGGGCGGTCAGACCGTCAGGAGGTTTGGACCGGCACTCAGCCTAGTCAAACACCTCAAGGGCCGGTGAGAGCGCCACACAGCTCCGGTCAGACCGCCACACAATTAGAAGGCTAAACGACAGATTGCACTTCGCTTCAACTCAACTCGCAAAACATATTTGCCAATTGATGTGCGATACAAACAAGGGATGAAGGCAAAATTCTCAACAAGTTACAAAACATATTTGCGGACTTTTAGAATCACGCCACAAGGAATTTGGTACATGGACTTAAACCATTTGCGAAATACATTCGCAAACTAAAGTCGCAAGCTACATGCATGAGCCTCAACTATTTACAAAACTCATTCGCAAATATCGGCAACATGCTAAAGAGAGCTAGAGTAAGCACTAAGAGCTATCAACACATGACAAACTCAAGCTACTAGTCAAGACCTCTCTTAATAGTATGACAACCTATACTAGCAATCCGGTCTCCACACCAAACACCGAGACCAGTAAAATGACTAAGAAACAAATCTTTAGTATATGCTAGTCATACCTTTGTCTTGAGCATCCATTTTGGAGTGCTCACTTGATGACAAACGTCTTCACTCCAAGTTCGAATTTTTGACTTGATAATCATCAACACATTAAGATCTTCACTTTATGATATTGTCTTGATGTTCATCAACACATGATGACATCACAAGTTTTCATCATCACGTGACTCAACCTGTTTTACCAACTCATAAAAAATAAAAAATGTTAGTCTACATGACGATTATTATTAATTACGAAAATACTCTATTAACATATAATGATATGTCCAGATTCTTCCGAGGCTCCTTTTGACCCCGGCCGGTAACAACCGCGTAACTAATATGCCTTCCCTTCAACTTGTATTGGTTTCAGTTTCTTTTGCGATATACGAAGGAACCGACGGTGTTCATTCCGCCCATTCGTCTGAAATGACAACCGCGTAATGTCCAGAGGCAGTATTGATTGTTGGTGTTGGGTCCATATACCTCCCCATCCTATATATATATAGCGCAGCGATAATTCCAGCACCTGACAAGTAACAACAATACAAAAGCAACCTGAGTAACATAACACAAAGATGAGTTCATCCATTTGCTTATCTGTGGTAGCTAGCATGTCGCTTCTGCTTATACTCGCGGCAGCCTCGCCGCGAGCATCGGCCGTAGTCCATGGAGTGGCCGGACGAAATGGGATCTTGCGTATCCCTTCCACTGCCGCCCTTGCTCACTGCCCCTCACGGTGTGGGAGTGTCGACATCTCCTACCCCTTCGGGATAGGGCCGGGCTGCTTTCGTCAAGGCTTCGAGCTCACCTGCGACAACACCACCAAGCCTCCCAGACTCTTTCTTCGAAATAGTATCACTCAGGTCACTAACCTCTTTCCTGACAGTAACGCAGTTTCTGCCTCTGCCGTTGGCTTCTTCAGTACCATGAGACAAGGTATGGGCTCCTATAACATGTCATGGGAGGCCCCTGCTAGGGGTGTTACTTTCAGTTCTTTCAACGCTTTGTACGTGGTTGGCTGCGGCGTCGAGGTCTACTTGCTCGATCACGGTACGAGCGACCGCATAGGTTCTTGCATGAGTATTTGCATACATGACAAAAAGATCATGGAGAAGGCAATTGGGGGGGCTTATTATTATGGGATAGGCATGTGCGCCATCGAGTTGCCGTGGGACCAGCGATCCGTAGGGTTCATAATTGGGCGCACCACACCACATTCAGATGAAGTGATCTCTGATGTCAAGGTTCTCTTGTCATATTATTATAGATTTGATGTGAGCGATCTATACTCAAGTAGGGTAAATACAAGCAATGTCCAAGATGTACGACTTAATATTGCCATCACGGACCAACCTAGTTGTGAAAGTGCCAAAATGAATAAGGAAAGCTACGCCTGTAACAATAAAAGCGACTGCCGAAATCTTTCATCTGGAGGAGGCTACTCTTGTTGGTGCTCAGGCGGTCACACGCAAGGCAATCCTTACATTCAGGATGGCTGCAAAGGTCTCTCTTCCTCTCTGAACCATGCATGCACATATGTTATTCACACATTCTTGTTTTGCTATCAATTATATATTCCCACCGGTCACAAAAAAATATCATTTCATAGTACGTGCAATCAAATTTTCTAAACCTTGCTTATCGATATCTTTTTCAATATTTAGATTGAACACGTAAAAATAGTATGCATAGACTTATCTCAAAATAACTTTCATAAAAGTATAATTTTATTAGTTTTTATAAATCTATTACAATATAAATTAGTGATCAAAGTTGTGTTTGGGAACCGTATCAATGTCCAAAACGGCATTCTTTTGTGACCGGATGAAGTATATAACTATAGCATGTTTAATTTGAGGCACTATGTTTAATTGTGGCTAAAAATTTCCCACGTCTCAATAAATAAAAAAAATCCTCAACACCGGCCACTTATTTATTGTGCCCAGATTATAATGGCCTCATATTCAGTAAGATGTGTTTTGGTAGCGTTAGGCCTTGGGTGTATATGCTTCTGTATATAATTCTGTTAAAGAAGTTTAATATTCCAGGTAATGATTGCTGGGCATCCCTAAAACTCCTTTAGGCTGGTTCCAATGGGTGGTTTCTTACTACAGTTTCTTATTGCATGAAAAACATTTAGATACCACCTTCCCAATGCATGATATCCTAGAGTGTGGTATCCTAGGCCTTTGATATAGAGTATTTACTAGTATTTCTACCTAAGATACTGTGTATGAGTGGTATCTAAATAAGATACCAGTCTGCTCTCTCTCTTTCTTAATTACAGTGCCATATCAGACTTTTGCCTATGTGGCAGCCTTAAGAAACTTGTCAAGGTGGAGCATTGGGACCAGCCTTATATTCCTGTTGTTACTTCGCAATCTTGGGTTTCTAATAAAGAAAAACCGAGGCGGGGGACTTTCCTCCTGGCTCGAGAAAAGATTATAATGATCTGGATAAATTAAATCCACATATCAAGGTATACAACTTTATTTTGAAATTAATTATAAAGATCCATATAGTGATGTCTAGCCACACGATTGCACTAGTTTAAGGTTAGTTTGATATTACATATGTCACCAAGAATTGCATATATGACCTTACTGGTGCTACAATACTCTTTTACTCCATTAACATCCGTTGGCACGTTCATTATTCCGGATCATGTTTAATTCTATATACCATGACGCAGGTTACAATCCAAAACCTGAAGAAAACTGCACAAGATCATGCGGAAACATGAACGTACCCTTTCCATTTGGGCTTGAAGAAGGTTGTTCTGGAAATAAAAAAACTTAAACTCAACTGTACATCAAGTAATATCACTGTTCTTGACCAAGGATACGTGCAATATCGTGTGACTAACCTGTCACTTGATGATGGAACTTTGGTCGTTAGCAACATGCTGAATGATACAAGCTCCAACAATCAAGAGATGATAATATCCAACCTTGGATATGATGGCATAAGCATAGGCAGCACTTTGGATGACCTTTTTGATTTCTCTCAAGAAGAAGAAATTATGATAAGATGGGTTGTTGCCAATTTAACTTGCGAAACAGCTATAAAATGGAACACTACATACGCGTGTCTCAGTGCGCATAGCGAGTGCCGAAATGTCAACCGTGGGAACAAACGTCTTGGATACCGCTGCAAGTGTTCTAAGGGCTTTGAAGGCAATCCATACCTCCAATATGGTTGTAACCGTTGTAAGTCTTGCTTGAAACCTGAAACTTTTGTAGGAATTTTGGTGGAAAAGATATAAATACAATCATGGACATAGTTTTTTTTAATGAAATTCCGGCCAAAATTTTTTGCATTATATTTCAAACTAAAATTATTGAAAACTAGATGATATGTTTAGCTGGCGCAATTGCGCGGCTTTGAATATATTTTAATGAGAGTTGTTTTTATAATTGATGACTCTTTCTTAATTATCTTTAAGTTTAAATATGTTGTAGATATAATATCTAATGGTGGTTGTTGTTAGTTGTAGTTAGGGCACACCAAATTAAGGATCACATGTTTATCTTTATTGGTGAGATTTTTTTATATTAGAACATCTAATTGTCATTGCTTACTCGTAATTATGGTCAATGCAATTAAGGCCGCATGTTCTTCTTTCTTTCGAATATCTACCCTTCTTTTTTAAAGCCTCTAACCACGCATTATTAGCATTTATTATATAATAGAATGCACAAAACACAGTATGACGCCAGTGTACTATGAGATAGTGAATTAGGTATTTAGATTAGACCACCGATATTACTTTTAAGACTAATGATGCATATTCCTATGACCACCGTTATAAAACAACTAGCGGAATTACCTATGTGAATTGTGCGGCTAAATATTACGATCTAATTGTTTTTTTTATACAACTCTAATGGACATGATTGAAAATATATTAATCTACACCATTTAATCTGCTCCTAAATGAATAAACGATGCAGATCATTTCCTTTTCCTCTAGATTAATGAGAGAATGTCTATGACTTTTTTTTTTCTAGATTCACTACTAGGGAAAACCTTATCATAGACGGTTCGGAACCGTCATCACAGACGATTTCCGAACCGTCTGAATTTGCTCGTCTGTGATGATATGAGGTCATCACAGACGGTTTTTAAACCGTCTGTGAAAACTCATCACAGACGGTTCTGAACAAGAACCGTCTGTGAAAACGTCATCACACACGGTTTTGAACAAGACCCGTATTATCACAGACGGGTCTTGTTCAGAACCGTCTGTGATAGCCTTTTCTGCTGCAAGAAAAAAACCGAAAATGACTGCTAAAATTTCGGAGGCTGTTTTGAGACCCTAAACGACCTTTTTTGGGGGTTTTCATTTTGTCTGGAGTCTCCAACAAGCTTTCCAACAAGCCAAAGAATGTTGTAATCCGAGTTCGTATGCAAAAGTTATGGCGATTTTACCGGACAGTGCGCGATCTACCATTTATATTTTTGCTCAAACCAAATAACTCAGCATGAACTACACATGCACAGAGAGCCTCCAACAATAAACCATAGCATCACCCACATCACAATAGCATCAACTCAATCCATTCATAGAGTACTAACACTAGCTCTCAGCAATCCACATCACAGAGCAAAGGGAGGAGTAGAGAGAGTGAGGTTGTGGGAGGTCGGGACGACGAAGTGGAGGAGGCTGAGGGCGACGAGGTCATGGGAGGCCAGTGACGACGAGGCCGGGGCAAGGTGGAGGAGGTCGGGGGCGACGGTTCGGAGGAGGCCAGTGACGATGAGGCCGGGGCGAGTTGGAGGAGGCCACGGACGACAAGCTCGGGGGAGGCCGGGGCACAAGGTGTGAGGAGGAGAGATGGCAGAGGAGGAGATGGAGGTATGAGCTGTGAGGAGGAGAGATGGAAGAGGCGCGCAAGGTTAATATAAAGCGAGTTTCGGCAGCCCGCCCCTTATTTCCAAATTTTCGTTTCCCACCCAACAATCAGAGACGGTTCTTGTTAAGAACCGTCTGTGATATGTAACTATCACAGACGGTTTGTAACTAGAACCGTCTGTGTTAATTCATAGACTGTTGTTATCAAGAACCGTCTGTGATAACGGTGATTATCACAGACGGTTTTTTAATAGAACCTTCTGTGATAGTTCACAGACGGTCTTTGTTGAGAACCATCTGTGATAATGGTATCACGAGCGGTTCTCAACAAAACCGTCTGTGAACTATCACAGACGGTTCTATTAAAAAACTGTCTGTGATAGGCTGGTCCCTAGCCCCGACAGACCCAACGCAGACGGTTCCTTTTGAACCGTCTGTGATAATTTCATCACAGACAATTCCAAAGGAATCATCTGTGATGAGGCGTTTTCTATAGCTTGTTTTGTAGTAGTGATTATTGTGGCATTTTCTTGCCCTCAAAATGAATGAGGCGACTTGAATCTCACCGGTTGTATGTGGATATATACAGATATAAAACAGATGGTGTGCGTAGGAATTAGCTAGATGTTTCTTAGGAAAAACAATTACTTTTAATAGCAAGATTTGCTCCAAAATTCATGTCAAACTCCAAACCCTAAAGCTGCCTTCCTCTCACCAAACCACCAGCAGCCAACCCCACCAAACAAACACAAGGCTACCGCCTTGTTACCTCTTCCTACTCGCCTCCACCCTATTAGCTGCATCCAGCATACCATCACCGCTGACATCCTCTTACCACCCTGGCCACTGCCACTGCCTGCCCCTTCTCCAGTTGCCTCGACCTCCATATCCCACCATGCCGCCACAACCCACTTGTTACGGTCGCAAGGCGCTAGCCTCAGTGTTGTTGTCGTCAATCTACTACCGCAGCTGGCCACCGTCACTTCGTTGACCCCCACCTTATCTTGTCACCCTTGCCGATGCCATCCACCATCAGCCACGGGCCGGCTCCCATGGCCGGCCATGAAGCCATAGCTAGCAGCGCACCAGCACCTACATCGCCTTGTCGCACCGTCGCCGGCCTCCACCCGCCCAAACTCAATTATTTTGGGCTTGTTGAAACCCAATAACCCTAAATGAAGTACAAATATTAAGATAAAAATCTAGTGGCACAAAGACTGTTTTTGGTAGAAATCAACCAACTGATAATTATCAAAACCCTAAAAAGAAAACTATTGACACGGATTGTGTTCTCTCTCTAAAAAAAGGCATAGTTTTGATGAAGACTATAATTACACAGGTTGTCCACATGGAGAAGAGTTTCATCCAATAAAGAAACGGTGTGTTACATCATCTAAGCAACAAAGACGTCTTCTTTTAGGTAAGTCATACCATCCCTTTGTGGCACGTTTCTATAAACAAAATGCAAAGTGACTCCATGACTCGATTTAACAAATGTAGATATTGCAATTGGACTTGGTTGCGGCGTTGCCTCCATAATTTTTGCACTTTGTGCAAGAGTGCTAACCACTAAGTGGAAGAAACACATCCAAAAGAGAATTCGGAGTGGATACTTCAAGAAAAATCAGGGACTGCTTTTGGAGCAACTAATCTTAGATGATGGCACCACAGAAAAGACAAAGATATTCTCCTTTGAGGAACTAGAGAAAGCAACCAACAACTTTGATGCTACACGTGTTCTTGATTGTGGAGGCCATGGCACAGTTTACAAAGGGATTTTATCTGACCAACGTGTAGTGGCTATTAAAAAGTCCAAAATTGGGGAGCAAGATGAGATAAACCAATTCATCAATGAGGTTGCTATCTTGTCTCAAATCATTCATCGCAATGTGGTTAAGCTTTACGGTTGTTGCCTCGAAGATGAAGTGCCTTTATTGGTCTATGAATTCATATCCAATGGGACCTTATATGACCTTCTTCACACTAATGTAAGTGTTAAATGCTTGTTGTCATGGGATAATCGCATTAGGGTCGCAGCAGAAGCAGCTGGGGCACTTGCTTATCTCCACACGGCTGCAACAATACCAATTTTTCATAGGGATGTGAAGTCTTCTAATATACTATTGGATGACAATTTCACTACGAAGGTTTCTGACTTTGGTGCTTCGAGGTCTATTTCACTTGATCAAACTCATGTGGTGACAATTGTACAAGGAACTTTTGGTTACTTAGATCCAGAGTACTACCGCACTGGCCAATTAACGGAGAAGAGTGATGTTTATAGTTTTGGGGTGATACTTGTGGAGCTCTTGACAAGAAAGAAGCCAATTTTTATTAATGGTCTAGGTGCAAAACAAAGCTTATCCCATTACTTCGTTGAAGGACTTCAAGAGGGAGCTCTCATGGCAATAATGGATTCTCAGGTTGTTGAAGAGGCTGACCAAGAAGAGATTGATGACATTGCTGCGCTAACGGAAGCATGCTTGAGGCTCAATGGAGGAGAGAGACCTACTATGAAAGAAGTAGAGATGAGACTGCAATTCTTACGAACTAGAAGGCGAAGAACATGCCATTTTTTCCAAGGAGACGGTGAAGAAGAGGCTGAAGTTGTTGATTTAACATACGAAGGCTAATTGCCACGCTAATCATATATGCTAATACCTACGATCGAGTGCCTGATAGAATGCGTGCACATTTTATTGTAGTATATATATTCTCTATGAAGAACTATGTCATCTTCGTGTAGTTCCTTTTGTTGTGAGTTCGTCACATAATTTCTCTATACGTGTTGGGAGTGTTAATTTCTGAAATTTCCTATCATGTATTCACTTTATTTTTCTTACGACTTGCATCAAATATGTTTGCCAATTCTAGTATCACAAATTGCATTTATGTTTTGATTGCGAAATTAGGAAACAATATTTCGTGACAACCATGAACAAAAGACACCGGGCTACGAGCTATGAGTGTGGTGTTTGTTGAGTGTATGCGTGTATTGTACTTAGAAAACACCGGGCCACCAGATGTCGGTTGCTACTCGCCACTTTACCAGTATATGGTGCGTGCTCGGTAACTCAGCCTTGCGTGCATGCCTCGTGCTGCAGTGTGCGATTCTCGGAGGGAGGACCGAGGACGTGAGGCGAGATAGACGTGAAAGTGGTGGCACCTAGCGCGCGTGGTGACGATGAGTGCGCAATGGGCGTTGGCCAACCATGGCGCGAGGCAAACTAACGCTAAGGTGTTGCCCACGCTGCGGCAGGTTCGACCGAAAGCCATACGCCCAACGCACGCTAAGACGCCAGTTTCCCCTTGCGGCCCTGCCATCTTCATGCGACAATTCGGCCAGCGCCGGTACCACGCACGCGACCAACCCACTCCGCGGGCCACGTGAACACACAATGGACTTTTCTAGATTTCTCACGAACATTCTACTCCACAAATTAACTCTCGTACGTACACACTTTTCTTTCGAGTCAGTGTAGACATTGTGTGATTTTGGTAGCGTTGTTCGCCTCCTCTCCTGCTCTGACAAACATGTCATCTCCATCAGCCTGCAGACCAATAAAGGCATCTCCAACAGTTAGAGATAGCATTATCTCTAACATATGTTACATCATCCTTAGAGCATGTACAATGGACTTATGTCAGCCGTCTATAGTCGCTGCTACGTAGGATTTTTGCTGATGTGGATGAAAGAGAATGAAGAGAGAGAAAGATGTTGTCTATAATCATGTAGTCGATTGTATCACGAGAAACAAGAAAAGCATTAAAGATTATGTGTTTTATAAAGACAACTAAAAAGACAGCAGCTGTCTGTACCATTGTATGAGCTGTCTTTAGTGTTGTCTACAGATGACATGGAGAGTTGCTATAGACAGCAGCTGCCTGTACCATTGTACATGCCCTTAGAGACAACATCTCCAATAGATAGTCTCTAGCACACTGTCCAACATTTATATTTTATAATTTTTCTTTGAAATGGGCCTACATGTCAACTAGAGTAGATAAATATATCATATCTTGTTTTGCGTGCACGATCATCTCTTCAGGAAGAGACGACATGTGCTCTCTCTTCTCCATGTAAGATTTTGTAGACGTGGCATAGCTAAGAGACGACAATAAATATATTATTGGAGATGTCCTTAAAAGCACCGGCGATACTACCAAGACAGTTGGCACTGATAGGCACAAAAGAGTTTCTTGTTTTCTCCTTTTGTATGAACTAACCCATGTTCAAAATCTGTGTTTGGTATGTACTGCTTTAGATAAACACAAACCATATATGATCCATTCGGCATCTAGCTAGCTCTTGTCCATTAAGGTAGAAAATATTGTCGCATACTTGTAAGTCGTAATTAATCGCTGCCAAACAACATGTTGTAAGATGCATGTGCGGTTCTCTTACGAGCACCACCACACCTGGCCGTACATGGCGCGGTAGTTCCTGTCTTTTTTGTAATAAGTTCTTGCAATCACTCCAGGTCTCATGGTGATTGCGATTGGTTGACTTGACACCTGTAATCGTTTTCGGTATATTTTAGGGTATCTCTAATAGTCTATTTTGTTTGTCTCTAAGAGATGTCATATAGATTTTTTGATGACATGACGGAGAGTAAAAGAAGAGAGAGTGAGTCAAATCGTCGTTTCGTGAGACGACGGTCGCTTGACGCGAATCGAGGCTTCACGACGAGTGATTTTCTCTGTTGGAGAGCGTCGTCGCTTGCTCACGCGTTGTTCTTCTTGGCAGATCCGCGCGCACGAGCAGCACGTTCCTTCCCCGCGCGCGCGTAAAGGTTTTCCTTCCCCGCGCCTTCCCCGCTCGGCGACTCCTTTCAGGTTCGTTTCCATCGCTCTTCTTCCTCCTCCCCTTCCACATGCTCGTGGGAGGGCGGCGTGGCGGCCCTGTGGGGCGGTGCCTAGGGGTGTTGGTGCGGTGGCACAAAGGGCGGCGACATGACCGCCAGGGGTGTAGAGAACGACGAAGCCAGAGGAGGGCCGACAACGATGTAGATCAGCAAAGGGCGCTGGCGAGCACGGTGGAGGTGGCTAGATACGACAGAAGACACCAAAGGGAAGCTCAATCCCAGCCGGATCCGTTTGGATCCGAGTCGGGGAAGAGCTGATGACGGCAGCCGGCTGGTGCGATGTTGAGACCTAGCGCCGCGCTCAAATTTGCGCTAAGCGCCCGGCCGCCGGTGTCCCCTCTGGGCTCCGGCTGCAGCTCCCCTTCTAGCTCCATGCCACCTGGCTGTCTGGCTCCGGATGACCTTCTCCCTCGCCGGTCGCTGCTCTCCTGTGGCCTGTGGGCTGTGGCCACGCTCCCGCGAGCCCGGACATGCGATTCTGGGGCAATCTCGCTTTGGCGTCCAGCGGCCCCGTTGCCCTGTTCCTCACCGTGAGGAACTACACCCCGCCGAGGACAACGACGGCCGTGGTTAAGCTCCAGGTTGTGCTGATTCCTTCCTGTTATTTCTATACTTGATTTTTTTTTTGTATAGATGACTCAGGTGGAAGAGGTATTGGATTTGATTTATTGACATGCTCCTTGTTTTCCTACTTACTGTTCTATGCTAGGTCTAACACTGAAATTAGTACTGGCCAACATATGAACATAACCAAAAAAGGAGAATGAGTCATCTAGTAATACACATATAGTTTAGAAGTATGATAGTAAATGTTTTGAAGTTTTGCTTGATAAATTCTTATGCTTTCCCAATTCATGGAACACTACTCGAAGTATGTACTGAATAAAGGAAACCCAACTAGTGAGAAAAAGAATGCATACATGCAATGTTTTTTAGCGGACACTTTCCCAGTGAATGAGAGGTTCTTTATTCATAATCTAGCTAGCTGCTAGTAACTGGAATTTGTCATTTAGAAGGTGGCTCGATGAGCACAGACAAGGTGAGTTAAATAGATTGAAAAATACCTTGCTCACTATAGCTTTCCTCTTTCCAGTAACCCTGTATTTGTATAAAAGAGTGATCTTTTTTCATGTCTGGTTGTAACTTTGATGTTGAATTGTTCACACAGATGATTGACAAGTCGTTTGGGTTTGACACCACCGTGGAGGAGGCTCAGGAGGCCATCAACGCTGCTCATGTTGAAGCTGAGAGTGCAGAGAATGGCATTGGTGTTGTGAAGCTGATGGGTCGCAACAGTGGTATGTCTCTCTCCCTATTACAAAGTTGCAGCTGTATCTTCAAGTGATACCTGATCCTCCATATTTTGCAGGAATGTGATTTTAAATAACTAAAGGGATTTAAATTCTACTGATGCAGTGTTTATTGCAATGTATGCTACTCTGGCCAGTCGCGACGTGGTATGTTCTTAACTTCTATCATTCTATTAGCTCCATATATTAATATACATAAGTGTAAATGTCAAATCAAATGACTGATCACTTTGTTCTACTTGTTATCTCAGGATTGTTGTTTAATCCCAGAGTCACCATTCTATCTGGAAGGAAAAGGAGGCCTCTTTGAGTTCATTGAGAAACGGCTCAAGGACAATGGCCATATGCTCATTGTGGTAGCCGAGGGTGCTGGGCAAGATGTCATCGTGAAAAGCATGAATTTTGTGGAAACTCAAGATGCTTCTAGAAATAAGTTGCTTCTGGATGTTGGCCTTTGGCTATCCCAGAAGATCAAGGTCAGATTTCTGGTCCAAACCTTCATTTCCTTGTCAATGTGGGGTCAAACAATTCTCTTTGCCTTGTTGGCTCATTCAAGTATATTAGTATAAGCGGGTAACAATGCCCTTTGCCTTGTTAGCATGAATTTAGTACATTTAGTGTCTTTAGTTGCCAACCTGTATTATGTAACTCAGATCATTCATGTTCACAATGCTATCCATGCATGAGAGTTACAGTTCCTGCATTTAATGTTTAGGTGATTGAGTCAGC
The DNA here is from genome assembly GCA_036346405.1 of Phyllostachys edulis. NCBI lineage: Eukaryota > Viridiplantae > Streptophyta > Magnoliopsida > Poales > Poaceae > Phyllostachys > Phyllostachys edulis. The sequence continues at coordinate 58,534,252 of CM070554.1, forward strand.
GTTTCAGCAAGATCGTGGTCAACCTGGCCCCGTGGAGAACTTCTCAAACAACATTCTCAGAGGGAAAGGATAGGTCACTGTAATGTCTGCTCTGACGGAGCTTCGCAAGATCAACAATTTGCTCAGTGAGATGTAACCATGTTAGGCGTACGCAAAGTCGCCCATTCTTTCTCAACTCTCTAGTTCAGTTATGGCCTGGTAGTAACATGTCAGGTGCCTAGGCCATTTTGTTTAGCAGTGCTTGTGCATTGCTTCATATGTATATATAGATTCCATTTGATTCCATTGAGCCCAATATGTAAGCGTTGTACCTAAGGATCACCTATCAATCTAGTTGGCTCGTGATGAGAGATTACAAGATTTTAAACTCAGTTTTGTTAGGTGGGTTCATGCTGTACTCCTCTTGCACCATCCAGGGATGTATATTGATTTTCCTTTTTATCAGGCGAAGAAAATGACGGCAGTCTCTATAAGAAGGATATCTGATAGATGAAAATTTGGTTGAAATTGTCGATATTGATGATTGCATTGTATTATATGGTGGTGAAATGCATTGTATTGTATTATATGATTCTCATAGTTCTCAGGAACTCATCACTAAGTAGTGGTGATGAAATGGATATGTGAGGATGATCGCATTGTATTATATGATTCTCGTAGTTCTCAGGAACTCATCACCAAGTAGTGGTCATGAAATGCCACCTTTGTACATGAAAGTTGAAATGCAATTCTATATTTGAATTGAAGACGGTTGTCTTCCTATATGGAAACAATAAGGTCTCACTATATGTAAATGTAATCAAAAAACTCATGTAGGTCACAAAGATTGAAGTTAGTGTTGATCAGTATGGTTATTTGATTCATGCAAAGCTTAAATGCTTGTGAAGGTGTTAGAGACAACCTAAAAGACAAACAATTGGAATAGTTATCTCTAATATTGTCTCAACATGACATGAAAAGTATTAGAAACAAGCTAACAGACAAACTATTAGAGATACCCTTAGATGGTAACATCTGACACGGTAATTGATGGAAAGACTCCATGGATCAACGCTCTCACATTGCGGGATGGAATTCTGGCCATACATAAGAATGCTTTTAAATAAATGTGACAACCATGCGGAGCGATATGTTCTGATGTTGATGTTACCCCAAGCTTACCATCATCCGAAGAGGTGAGTTAACCCGGACGTACAATTTAAGGAAGTTAGGGTGATGAACAGGAGCTAAATAGTGTTAAAAAAAGGGGTGATAAGTATCTTGCTTCGTCGATCAATAAGGATTGGATAGCAGTTCAGAGTGACTTGACCTAATACTTTTTAATCTAGCTTGCAAGCATGAACCTCCAAAAGTATATAGCTATATATTACTTGTGCTAAAATTTCTAGTTTGGTACCGAATTTTTTTTATTTAATCCTTTTTTATTAATATTTTAAAGTTAATCTCTCGCAAACTTTATTTCCAATTCCCCTTTGGTCACGCCACCACCAGTAGCGTGGCTAAAACGTTCTGTCACGCTAAATACCGTGGCGTGGCTAGAGATGCCACGTAAGCCCTCGGTCACACGTCGTGACAGCGTAGAGGGTCCGCGTGGCATCTGTCACGCCGGAATCCATGGCGTGACAACCCTCCCTATCACGCCTCGATATATGGCGTGACAATGGCCACTTAAGAGTAGCGGCGCAGCTCATTTTCCCCATCTTCATCCCGCCGCCTCTCTATCTCCCACGCCTCTCTACCTCCCACCGCCTGCGCTCCTCCTGCCGCCGGCCGCCCTCCCCCGTCGCCTGCGCTCCTCCCGGCCGGGTCCTCCGCCGCCTATGCTCCTCCCGGCGCCGGGTCCTCTCCGCCGCCTGCGCTCCTCCCAGACGTCGGGTCCTCCAGTGCCGCCGCCCTCCCGGCCGCCCCCCCGTGGCGGCGCATCCTCCTCGATGCCGGCCTCTCCTCCGCCCCTCACGCCCGGCCCGGCGCCCGGCTCGCCCTCCGCTCCTCACGCTGGCCCTGACGGCGGCCTCACCTCTCACCGGCCCCGACGCCCTTCGCGCCTCCGGCCCGCCCTGATGCCGGCTTCCTCCTCCATGCCTCCTCACGAGTCCCGGCCGCCCCTAAGGTATTGAAATAAGAATGTGTGGTGAATGTGTTCATGTATTGAATACTTTTGTGGTGAATGCCCTAACGCCATTGATGTCTCTGATGCATATTCATGTATTGAATACTTGTGTGGTGAATGCTTTCTTGAAATGATTGATGAATGGTTGCCAGAGAAACTAGAATACATAGGTTGTATATGTATATTGCTCTCAGAATTTTTATTTTCATTGAGCTAGTTGCAAAGATCTTTGTGAAGTATCATGTTCTTATCAAGAACTAACATAAGTTCTTTAGCAAGAACATGCCTAATGTCAATCCAAAAATAACTAGCATGTGTCGGTCCTTATTCTCAGTTTCTTGCTCTAATAATTTATGTCTAGCTCTTGAATGTGAGAACAAGGACATGATAGAATATATGGCAAATATGTAGCAAAGCTGAAGTTTTCATCTTTCTTCATCATTGTCATGCTAGTTAACATGACCCATGTTGCTAATTACTCATTCTAATCCTGTCTTATGGTATCAAAATTTAGGATACCAAAAGGCATTCTTGCCAAAAGGCATGCTTAGATGTGTTACAAGTTAATCTGGAAATCCCTAGCACAAATTTATTAGTACTACGCTAGGAATGGAAGCAGCTAGGTGGCATGTAGAATTCACAATGAGTTTTGACATTGTATCTAGAAGTCTGAAACATGATGTTTCGGTTAGAAACAATTGAGGTTTGTACAATTAAAATAACCCGTCAGCGTTCTGAAAGTAATCAAGCGTAATTAAAGAAATGAAATATAGGCTGAAGGTGAAAAAATATGACTTATCTCCTTTATGATGTACTGATCCATGGATTGTCCTCCCCTATATGGATGTAGCAGAGATGGAAGGATAGAATAGCCTTGTTTCAAATTATAGTTTTGTGGTGCCAATTGAACCTATTCTTCATCTCTTAAAATTAAATCTACTAAACTCCTGTGGAGCAGTAAATTGTTATCAAGTTGTCCTACATGGTTACATATTTATTCATCTAATTATGCTTAGGGGTAGTGCTTATGAAGTTGCGTAGTGCTTATGAAGTTGTTATTCAAGGTGAAATTGATGATGAAAGCATAGCAAATTTCATAAACATCATCAGAAGTACATTTCATAAACATAACTAAATGTGGAGATTCTGCAATTGAAAACATCATCCCCATAGTCTTATGGTTATTAGGCAAATTGTTGTTTGAGTTAATTATCTCAATATCTAAATTTGGTTGTCCTATTAATTGTTGTACCTTTTCATGTTCATCTTATTGGAAATTCTGCATACTTGAATTGGCTTAGCTGAATTTCTGATATAACTTCTGTATGGACCTTTTTCAGCCCTACAAAGGTGTTTTGCTTTTTGGGCCTCCTAGAACATGGAAAACACTCTTAGCAAAGGCACTTGCAACAGAAGCTGGAGCAAATTTTATTAGCATAACTGGTTCTACACTCACATCAAAGGTAATTAGATTTGACTTGTTTGCTTTTTATGGACATTTTTTCCAATTATTGCGGTAAAGCACTCAAAGTTTGATCAACATTCAGTCTATTGTTTTCTTCCATACGTGGGCATATAATTTGGGGTTAACTATTGACCTAGCTTCTTTACTTCATGAAAGTTACCATTAGTTGGAATTCTAACTTCATTGAATTAGCAAACATACTCAATTAGATGTTGTCATTCTACATGACAGATTTATACATAACATCCTACTTGGGGAGTCAGAATGCGATTCTGATACCCATCATCTGTCAGTTTTGATATTCTAGTCTTTCATGAAACGCACTGTGCTATTGTGACTCATGAGAATCAAAATTGATACTAATAGAGAAGTTTGGACACAACTTCAATATGATGTAGTGTTTTACTAGCTACAAGCTAGGACAACAATTTTGGCTTTTGCGAAAAACCTGGAAGATGGCAATAGCATAAATCAGCCTTTCCTGGTTGGTTTTGCTTACAAACTTAAATGTTTAATTTGAATTTGAAGCTCATACCTGCGCAAATTTCCTGTTCCCATGGGCCAAAAGGGGAAAAGAGAGTGAAGAGAAATAGTAGTATTATATACATAGACCATACGTCAAAATCAAAACAGAAAATTCTGCATATGCATTCATGCATATAAAAAATACATCCAACTAGGCAAAAGGGAAGTATGTTTTAGCGTGATTTTGCACCATATACAATTATAAGCGATCTAAATATTCTGTTTATCCCATTCAAGACTTCAAAATTTACCTTCAAGAAGATTTGGCTAGTTTTCTACTGCATGTCAAGGATGTCTCCTGCGTGCCTCATGACCACTAGACAATGCCACTGAAAAGAAGTAATCCGTATTTTGCTCAAGCTCTCACCTTATGTCGTGCAGAATTAGTTAACCGAAAATAAATTATGCAAGGACCTCTATAGAAGAAATGAAATAAAGGTTGACTTACCTCCTTTCTGCATATAAGATTTTCCGAATGAGTGGTTCGTGGTACTCCGAGCGTGTAGCTCTGGCGTACCCAGGAGCGAAGTCCTGGGCGTACTCAGGAATGAGCCCTGAGTGGTCCCAAACACGTGGTTTGGGCGATCTCAAGCAGGATCTTGGCGTGCACAGGCACGTGGATCCGAGGTAGTGTAGAGTCGCACTTTCGAGGCAAGCTCGGCGGTCTCAAACACGTGGTTTGGGTGGTCTCGAGAATGAGATCTCGAGCGTGACTGAGCACGAGAGACTCAGTTAGTGTAGGATTTGGATCTTTTTGCATCTCATTGTTTCTTGGTATTATTCGTTTACTGTGTATGGCCTAACAACCCTCAATAAAGCGTTAGTCTCTGCCAGAGAAATATGAGAGTTACTGATCACAATTGCCCTCCAATCAAAAATTAAACAACTCGAAGACATCATTTAACAAGACGAATTGTTCCATGATTACAGAAACCATCATGTTGGTTTCTGTAACTACAACATAGTACTAACACAGTACAAAACAACAATAAAGTTGTTATTAACCATTAGTTTGTACCTTCAAACTACTGGTTTTATTTTGTACAATGTTGATTGTGATATTTCGCTCATATGGCATGCAGTACTGAATTTGAAATATTTTGTTGGATGTAGATGGACAAAGTTGTATGTGTATTTACTGGTGGGGTGATTAGCCAAACGGGTAGTTCTGTCGACTTCGGCGGCATGGAAGCGACCGTCCTTTTGTTTCGCGAATCACCGGACTTTAAAACTCTTGTGACTAGGATTAAGTCAACCTTTGGATGGGATGAGCCCGAGGTCGTTGTCGGAATGCAAGGGCGATATGACGTAGGGCTGGGTTCTAAGGTGCATGCCTTGTTGGTGCCAATACTGTCCGCTGATGATTGGGACATGTACAAGGAAATTGTGCTCGCATCTCAGGTTCGGTTGTTGGAGGTGGCGGTAGAGAGGATAATCATTGTTGAGGATTTGCCAGACAATTTGGATGTGGTGAATGGCAACACGGAGGAATTAGACCTTGTTGTCCATCATTCGCAAGGCCACCCAATGGAGGAGCAACCTTCCGAAGAGTTCGTTAGTGTGAGTCCTACCAACCATGCCCCCCTGTCGGTGGATCTGCCTGTATCTTCCCTGCAACGTGTTATTGACCATGTGACTGATTTCAATGGCGCTGTAATGAACAACGAGCTTGAGGAGGAGTTGTTTCGCGATGGAACAACCCGTGAAGTGGAGTCTGACGAAGGATAGAGCTCGACCGAAAATGAGGCTCCTGCACTGCTTTTCTCCTCAGACGAAGGCAGGGTTCTTTGCAGTTTAATGGGTGAGGTCCCGTCGGTGCATGACTTGACAACCCTAACCACCTCGCTAGGTTTTCAGATCGACATGACAACATTATACCTCCTCAGTTTTTCAGACTGAACAGACATGACTGTACAGAGAAAAACGTGACAACACTCTGCCTCGCCAGCTTTTCAGACCGAAAAGACAGCACTCTGCAAAGCAAGACATGACTTCTCTCTACAAAGCAAGACATGACTTATCTCTGCAAAGTAAGACGTGATAACACTCTGCCTTGCCAGCTTTTCAGATAGACATGATAACACTCTATCTCCTCAGCTTTTCAGACCAAAAAGACAGGACTCTACATGAAATTAACCACACCATGCCCAACCCTTTGGCTTATAAAAGGAGGTGGAAGATATCTGGGAGAGAACACTACACAACCAAACCCAACACTACACCAGAGCTTGCTTCACTACGCCGGGATGGACAAGATGTAGAAACAATGGGACGAGATCCACGAACAAGCAAGGGCTGCTGGGGCGCGGGACGACCAATCAAGGGCTGCTGCGGTTCGGGTCCGGCAAGAGGAGCTTGCCAGGATGGCAGCTCTCCATAATGAGGCCCCCTGTAGCAACAACCCCTTGCAGAATGTTCCAACTGAGTGTTTGCCGCAACACCTACCAGAGGGGGAGACGTCGCCCCCTGTTGGTGTAGGGACACATGCAGGTTCTTCAAGTCCAAGGAGCGGCTCAGCCTGGGCATGCGTTACTAGGGTTGCGCGAACTACTCCTGTGACTTTTCAGACCGCCATTGGGACACATGAAGCTATCGGCAGCTAGTAAGGACCAGTTACAGTGTGTTTCCCTACTATTTCTCTTTCAAAGTACGCACTAACAATCTCTCCTATCTACCCGTAGTCCCCAGATCCGCTATGTGGCTACCGCAAGTGGATCGACCTAGAGATCCACCCGCATGACCAGTGGACTCTCGACTTCGACGAGTGGGATGCCAAAAGGGCCCGTGAGATCCGGGAGGAGGAGCGCCACAACGATGAGCAAAATGAGCGTATCCGTCGGGGGACGAAAGCTCATCTCGAGGCGTGTAGGCGCAGAAAAGCACGAGGCTCGCGAGAGGGAGCGCGAGAAAAAGAGGGAAATGGTGACCAAGGCCAAAGAGGCCGATGAGGAGTTCAACGCCGAGCTCGCAAGGAAGGGAAAATGGCCTCGGTCCACACAGTAGGTCGGACGATTCCGTACTAGTTCCCGGAAGGTCGAATTTATTTCCATTCCAAAAAGGCGCATATGTATTGTAGGAGTACTTCGGTTTGTTGCATTGTGCATGATGTTGTTTGTTATGCACGTAACCAAACTCTGTGCGCTGTGTTATTCCAAGCTTTATTATAAAGTCTATTTAAATTTGCAACTTCAAATCTCGTTGTCTTTTCGCATTCAATTCTTCGCGTAGCAAGGCATCCAACAACATCAAAAAAAAACGAGTTCTGGAAGTAGGCACGAAATGGTCTACGACCACAAAGTGATGAAGAGCACCACCTATCATTCCAGTAGGATGTCTACGCATCTTTCATCAGTGATCTTGTCTAGCATATGTCCATACTTGTGCCTCATGTTGTACCACAGTCCATATATTAGTCATTTTTCCAAGATGCATTATGTATCACTTACGGGGCCTTGACCTAGAAATATTGTCTTGGTGTTTATGATGATATATATCTGTTGAAGTGTCAAGGTTATCAATCCACAAAAGATTATCGTTTCATATATGTATTTACTCTCGAGTTAAAAGGATGGTGTTATATTTCGGTCACAGATAGATTCTCTATTTTTAAGTTATCGATTGTTAAATGTTACATGTACATGGTGTTATGTATCACAGTAAATTCAATTGTTTTTATCTTTCAAAAGGAAATCCTTTTGTTACCATCTTACCACCAAATCCTAAGGTTCAAAATCCATAAATCAAGTCCAAACTAAATTCAACCATCAGCTGAATTCAAAATTTACAAACCAACTTACCACCAAATCCTAAGGTTCGAAATCCATAAATCAAGTCCGAACTAAATTCAACCATCAGCTCAATTCAAAATTTACAAACCAACTGCAATTACATGTTGGGCCCTATCACACCACACATAAAAGCATGACAGGGCAACATTGTCACGCCATGGGATCTAGCGTGACAAGGAGCGGTTGTCACACCATGGTATCTGGCGTAAGAGATGCCACGCAAGCCCTCCACATTGGCACGACGCGCGGCCGAGGGCTTGCGTGGCATGTTTTGTCACGCAGCTTTCGGTGGCGTGACAGAACGGTTTGGCCATGCCACATGTGGTGGCGTGGCCAAAGGGGTCTGAATTGGAATTAAAGTTTGTGAGGGGTTAACTTTAAAATAAATTTTAAAAAGGGATTAAATAAAAAAAATTCTTTGATACCTTTCCAGTTAGCACAACACCACTAATTTCACCATCTATTTAGTAGTAAGACAGTAGCAGCTCATATTAAATTTCTAAATAATGATTTATCTACTAATAGGATGCTGCTGGACGTGTGGAAAAAATCATACGTAGACTAGCCACGACACATGTGGCAATATTCACAAGCCTAACCTGATTCTTTCCTATAGGTTCTAGCACAGTAGCGCTCTCACCATCGAAGTTGGACTGGAGAACAAGTTCACAGTATTATTCGAGGAAAGAGAAGGCATGTACTCAGTCACCAGCTACGGATAGGGTTTCCTCCTATCATGATTTTTATCAGATCTCTCATTGATTGCTCTTTCATGAGGATTATCAATTGATCGATATCCTCTATTGCCCTAGATACTTTTCATGATTACCTGTTCTTTGCAAGTAACTCACATGATTTCATCTCGAAATGATATCTCATAACCTTCGAGTTCAAGCATTCTCACATATATTAGATTTTTCTTTAAGCCGGGAACATACCGAACTCCCGTCAATATGCGATGTGCTCTATTATACATATCCAATGTAATTGTTCTCACCTTAGTAATTGCATACTACTTGCAATCCGCTAAGTGAACAGTTCCATATGCCGGGCGTAGAGATCCTTCGTCAAACATCTCCTTCGCCGAACATATATAGAAGCAACAACCTAAATCTAATATCCATCCATGAGAAGTACCTGATTGACTAACGACTAGTACGTCTGAATCATCTTTTGCTACCGCCACTGAGCATGCTCCCCTCATTTGCTTCAAACTTGGATAGTCCTTTATCATGTGACATTCATCGTCACATAGATTTCATATATGTGTGCCCTTGCTCTTGCCCTTCTTCTTACTATGACTTTTGCTTTTGCATGTAACACCTATAGCAACCAATGCTTGATCACCTGATGATGGAGAATCTGATGGCTTCTTTAAGGACTCCACTTCTAATAGATATGTCACTGCCTCATTAAAGTTGAGAGTGTTTTTTTCGACAAGAATATTCATCACCAATTGCTCCCATGATGGTGGTACAGATGACACCGATATGACGACCATATCGTTCTCCTCAATTTTCTCATCCACATTCGTCAGTTGTGTGATAAGCTTGTTGAAAACATTAAGATGGTCAACGAAGCGTGTGCATTCTTTCATGCGCAACCTATACAATTGCCGCTTCAGCATCCATTGGTTTGCGAGTGACTTTGTTATATACAATTCTTCTAAGTCACTCCATAATTTCTTCGGTGAATTTTCCTTAATCACCGAGTATTTTACCTTCTCAGAGAGACATAGACGGATTGTACTAACAACCTTCCGCTCCATCACTTTTCATTCTTCAATGAATGTCTTTTCCGGTTTGTCCCCTTCAAGAGCATCGATAAACCCTTGTTGGACAATGAGATCCTTCGCTACACATTGCCACACACTGAAATTTCCTCCGTCGTCAAATTTCTCGGCTTGATTCCACATCGTCGACGTCGATCTTGATTTTGTGTGACTTGACGCTTCGTCGACCTTCTCACAAATTAGATTAATCTGGCCTTGGCTCTGATACCATTTGTTATACTCTAATACCCATTCTTATAAGCAGCAGCCCCTAGATCAGATCAGAGTTGCAAGATACGGCATGAGCGTGCACGATATCAAGAACGAAGTAGATGATGTTGGTGATTGTATTCTTATACGCAGCAGCCCCTAGAGGCAACCATAGAGATGATTGTATCACGTCTATGTTTATGAGTTATAGAATAGATGTTATTATGTTCCTTAGATGAATTATCTTTTATAAAGATTAAATATGTGACTTATTGGTAAAGCTCTTTGGTAATTGTATGATGTCATTCTAAAAGTATCTCTGGTCGGATGTCACTGGTCGAGACACTAGTGACTTATCGACCAACGCATGTATTGATTGATGACCATGTTTCACTGGTCATAGATATGGGGATATCGAATCAATAATGTGAACATATATTAGAGAACATGGTGTTAGATTGACCCATCTTGAGACACTATTGAGATTGTTATGATTTTATGTGTCATCAGTTGGTCTCAAGCAATGATGATGTATAATCCGTAGACCTAAGATCATCAAGGTTTGCTACATGTGTAATAGTATACTTAGGGGCTACCAAACACTATTTTGTTAGTGAGTAGTTATAAGAGTAGTTTTCGGGTATGCTATGAAACATGCAGATGATGTGACTGATCGGATATGAGATTTGCCTCTGCTAACATAACATGAGAGATGTCGAACCCGGATTTCACAATCCAGAATCCTCTGTGAAAAGCATTGTGCTATTCCCTGGATCAGAAGATAGCGCTCACATATACATTACTAGATCATTTCATACATAACATAAACCAAACCATTCATTATATTACAAACATCAGAGTCAATTAGACCGCATCGGGTCAAGTTTACAATGGGGCCGAACAAGGCCAAATGAGTACATTACATAAATTGCGGAAGCAGTAGCGGAAGCAAAAGAGGGGAAGGCACATCCTGCTATAGGCAAGCAATTGGGGAAACCGGTGTACGGCCGATATTATCCAAAGACTTGGACAATATTGGCATACACGAGCATTGACTGAGTCAGCCAGACTGGGGCAAGACTAGAACAACTGCAGACTAAACTACTCTTCATCGCTACCTTGGCCTTCAATGTTTGGATCCTCGTAGTATGCATAGTGTCCTTGATCCACGGGCTCTGAAGGGTTGGCAAAAGAGCGAGGATGAGCACAACAATCGTGCTCACGAGCCAACACACAATGCAATAGATATACATGCAAGGCTTAACCAGGATGGCTTGGGTTCTTTTATTTGCTAAAGCCACATTTTCAATTATTCCCTCTGGTTTAATTTACATGACGCCCTATGCACACATGAAGAGCAAAAACAACACTAGTCCTTGTAGGAAACGTCATTTAAAAAAAACAGAGGGAGTATCATATTTAGAAACTCCTATCACTTAGCATTTTAACCAAATCACATTTTATTAAAGAGAGTGTTGATGACAAGATTTGGCATCTATGATGGTCATTGCAGTGCTGATTGGTCCAACAGTAAGAACTTAAAACTACTGCTGATTCAACTAATATTTTGTTTTGAATTGGAAGGCAGAATGGCTTCAAAGACCTCCTGAGAGGTCCTGGACGACCTTTTCAAAGACCTCCTGGGAGGTCCTAACCTCAAAAACCTCTCGAGAGGTCCTGGACGACCTCTTCAAAGACCTCCTGGGAGGTCCTGGATTCAAAATCCACCCGAGAGGACCTGGACGACCATTTCAAAGACCTCCTTGAGGGCCCTAGGGGACATCCTGGGTGGTCTTGGACAACCTCTACAAAGACCACCGGATGTTCCTGAGAAAATGTCTTTTTTGTAAAGAACACCTCCTCGCTACAGTACTGGAAGATCACCTTGCTACAGTACTAGAAGACTACCTTGCTATAGTACCTTGGTAAACAGTACTCAGAGCAACAGTACTTCGGAAAACCTCCTCGCTACAGTACCTCGGTGAACAGTACTTGGAGCTGCAATACTTCAGAAGACCTCCTCGCTACAGTACCCCCCGGTGAACAGCCTGAGAGGTCCTGGATGGCCTCTTCAAAGACCTCCTGGGAGGTTCTAGAGGACGTCCTGGGTGGTCCTGGAAAACATCCGCAAAGAGCTCCAAGGAGGACCTGGACGGTGGTCTTTGCAAAATGACCGAAAGGGTGATCTTCGCAAAACATGAGGTCTTGGCTCAAAAGGGTGGTCTTTGCAAAACATCCAAGAGGTGGTCTTTGCAAAGCAGAAGGTCGTGAGGACAAATAAAAGCGCAGCCAGGACCTCCCCAGGAGCACCACCCACGTGGCTTCATCAGAGCCGCCCAAGACCTCCCCAAGAGCACTCACGCTGCTTCATCAGGGGCGTTCAGGACCTCCTCAGGAGTGCTCACGTGGCTTCATCAGGGCCGTTCAGGACCTCCTCAGGAGTGCTCGCGTTCCTTCATCAGGGTCGCTCAGGACCTCCTCCGGAGTGCTACGCGGTTCATCAGGACTGCCCAAGACCTCCTCAGGAGTGCTACGCGGCTTCATCAAGGCCATTCAAGACCTCCTTAGGAGTGCTCGCGCGCCTTCATCAGGACCGCTTAGGACCTCCTCCGGAGTGCTATGCGTCTTCATCAAAGCCGTTCAAGACCTCCTCTGGAGTGCTACGCGATTCATCAGGACCGCCTAAGACCTCCTCAGGAGCGCTACGCGGCTTCATCAGGGCCACCCAAGACCTCCCCAGGAACACTCGCGCGCCTTCATCAGAGCCAACCAGGACCTCCTCAAGGAGCGCTACGCGGCTTCATCAGGGCCGCCCAAGACCTCCCTAGGAACACTCGCGCGCCTTCATCAAAGCCACCTAGGACCTCCTCAAGGGCGCTCACGTGGCTTCATCAAGACCACCCAAGACCTCCCTAGGAACGCTTGCGCGCCTTCATCAGAGCCGCCCAGAACCTCATCAAGGGCGCTCACGTGACTTCATCAAGACCGCCCAAGATCTCCCCAGGAACGCTACACGGCTTCATCAGGGCCTCTCAGGACCTCCTCAGGAGTGCTCACGCGCCTTCATCAGGGCCGCTCAGGACCTCCTCAGGAGTGCTACGTGGCTTCATCCGGGTCGCCCAGGACTTCCTCAAGGGCGCTCATATGGCTCCATCAGAGCCACCCAGGATCTCCTCAGGAGCACTACGTGGCTTCATCAGGGGCGCTCAGGACCTCCTCAGGAACGTTCACACGCCTTCTTCAGGGACGCTCAGGACCTCCTCCGGAGTGCTACGTGGTTTCATCAGGGCCGTTCAAGACCTCCTCCGGAGTATTACGCGGTTTCATCAGGGCCGTTCAAGACCTCTTCCGGTGATCCCGCGCGGCTTCATCAGGACTTTCCGCGAAGGCCTCAGGACCTTCCATGAAGACTTCCTCAAGGAAACTTAGGTGTTTGAATCGGAAAGATTTATCAGTTATAGAAAGTTTAGAGATCAGGTGGTAACTGAAATCATATCTGTAAAATCTTGTTCAGTTTTAGGAGTCCTGATCTCTTATGGCTAAGACTTGCCGCCCTTTAAATAGAAGAGGGTCATGGCCGATTGAAATCATCACCAATCGATCAATACAATTTGCATCTACTATTTTTTTCTACCATAGTTTCTCTGTAGTCCTGTTTTCTTTTCGTTCTTCTCTGCTTTCCTGGCCAGGTTCAAGGATCTTGTCAGGACATCGCCGCCGCCTCAACACCACGACTAGCTCTGCCTAGGTGTTGTGCGCTATGGTTTCTCGGCCAGGTTGAATCATAACGTCGCTTGGGTTCAGTCTTGCTGATTTTTATCAAATCGTGTGTTGGTGCTCCGTGTCATATTTTTGCGCCAACACAAATTGGCGACTCCGCTGGGGAATCGATCTATTCTCTAGCCATGACGAACGGATCCGAAGTCGACACCGACAATGTCATTGTGCCCACCATTGAGGAGCTAGATGAGGAAGCACAGCGAGAATATGAGAAGCACAAGATACAGTTCGAAAGGGTGTTTGCTTCGTGACGAGACAATGCGTTATCCGGAAAGGAGGAGAATTCACACCTATCTACATCAAGCCTGAGGTAATTCCCACTGTGAGTAATGCGTCTCTTACTGAAGAGCAAGTTGCTTTGATGATTGATTAGCAAGTAGGTTCTTCCATATCTAATACCTTGGATAGGTTGCTATCTAATCGTCTTAAGGCTATGGGTCTTGAAGTGCAAAGTGAAAAAGATCTGAAACAACCCGTTTTGCCTCATGCTAATGCTTACAATATTAGCCATGATAGCAGCATTCAGCATGGCTCCTTGTTTGTTAACGCATTGGCAGCAGGTATACCATCTCAAGTTATACCACATGGTGTGCCGGTACAACATATACATAGCCGAACTAATGTGTTAAGTTCGATTGGTCACAGTGCATCATCGCATGCCATTCCAAATATTGCTATACCCGAATCTGCAGCCCCTGTGCCTTCATCATATACAAATGCTAATATGGTCAATTCGGGCGCACCTAATATTGGCAATTACACTAGCATGGGAGAAAATTCAGCGAATTTGCAGGCACCTTTGTACCGCACTGTAGCATATAGTATACCTCCAGTGCCACCTCAAGGTTCCGGCATTCCATATGGTCCACTACCTGCTAGTAATTTCAATAGTGCTTCGCAACATACAGCATACGCACAGCCAAACCATACTACATATGCCCATGAGACACCACAACCCAATGTTTTAGGCCACAACAACCAGTTGATATGACATCCACTCGGCCTACGGCCGGGCCATATATGGGGACTGAAAATGTTAGAGAGAAAGTGGTTAATGTTTTGAGAGAGCAGTTTGGGGTGGAGCCCAAAGGTAGGGCACGTGTGTATCAAAAACCATATCCCAATTTCTATGATAATGTTCAGTATCCCAGAGGAATTAGAGTGCCTGAATTTATTAAGTTCACTGGAGATGATGATAGAATCACTTTAGAACATGTTGGTCAATTCATCTTGCAGTGTGGTGAAGCTGGTGCTAGCGATGCATTAAAACTGAGGTTGTTTTCTTTATCATTGTCTGGCCCTGCATTTACCTGGTTTACTTCTTTGGCACCTAATTCTATTTATACGTGGTCTCAATTGGAGCAAACATTCCATGAATATTTTTATACTGGAGACACTGAGCTTAGATTATCACATTTAACATCGGTTAAACCGAAACACAATGAGCCTGTTACTGATTACATTTGAAGGTTTAGAGATACGAGGAACCGATGTTTTAATTTGACAATTTCTGACGGAGACTTGGCTGATCTAGCTTATTCGGGTTTACTGTCTCAATTAAAAGAAAAGCTAGAGAATCATGATTTCCTAGATGTTAATCAAGTATTACAAAAAGCTCTGGCACAAGAGAGCCAAGCTAAAGAGTCTAGAAACTTTCAGAGGTCAAGTGATAAAGTAAAAGTCGATCGTCCTAGTGTTCATATGCTTGAGGATGAATCTAAAAATTCAGACGATGATGATGTTGATGTGTGTGTGGCCGAATGGGACTGGTCCTCAAAATCTAAACCGTTCGTTTGCTCGGCTCTAAAGCCGGTTCCACAAAAGAACTGGTAAGAAGAAATTAAGTACACTTTTGATATTGCTAAATGCGATAGGATCTTTGATTATTTGCTGCAAGAGAAACAAATTAGATTGCCTGACAAACATGTTATACCAACACCTGAAGAATTAAAAAGTCGTGCATATAGTAAATGGCATAATTCTTATTCTCATGCCACTAATGATTGCAATGTTTTTCGTTGACAGGTTCAATCGGCCATTAATGAAGGACGATTGAAATTTGCTGAAAGTCCGAAAATGCAGCTAGACCACAATCCCTTTCCTATCAATATGATTGATTTTGAGAACAAGAAAGTGCTTGTTTGGCCATCTCAGGCTAAGTCTACAAAAGGCAAGAATATGATGATAGGAGAGAGAGGCACAGGAACGTCGAATTCCGGGGCTATGCAAAACGTTAGGCCAAAGATGATCAAATTGAAAAGCCCGAAAGTTGATCATTGGAAGGTTAATAGAGGTAGAAGCAAGACCATCAAACGAGTTGAAAGGTCGAAGCCCACATTTAAAGAGCTTCTGGCTAAGTATGAGGGTGGCAAGGTCAGCCGAAATGGTGCTAGTCGGCCCAATAATTTTAAGCAACCAAGATCACTTACAAAGCAAAAGTTTGATGGTCGGGATCGTCGTCGGGAGGACTTCCGTGCAACAGTGTCGTATCCTCCTTTTGGGCCGCCAATGCCCATCCCATGGGGTCCTCCTCCCATTGGTTTTCCTCCTTGTCTACCATGGGGCTGGTGTGGTCCATGGATGCCGCCTTCGATGCCTTTTGGACCATTTCATCCAGGGTGGACAGCACCAAGAAGACCTGTGTTTGATAGGTTATCGCGTCCTGATAATGACTGCTTTGATCAAATAAATCGGTCTTACAATAGGAGGGATAATAAAGTGGTGAGGAAGGTGTATCGTGTCAAGAGTAATGGTAATTTGGGAGAGGTCAGATTTGAATTCAAAGACAGAAGAGCCGATCATCGAAAAGGAAGGAAAGCAAAAACAATCGGATACCGTTGTTTCAAGTGTTAGCGATAGGAATTACACGGCAAAGAAGGCGGTACATGGTTCAAATCTGACGATGGCGGCGTCTCAATAGCCATGAGCGATTGCTATAGGCTGCGATGCCCATGGACACTAGGTCGGCCATAGTTGCAACTACGGTAGCAGCCGAACAAACCACGTCGCGTGCTGATGTTGAAGCACCAAAAACAGTGGGAAAAGTTAAAGGAAAAATATCTTTCTTTGCTCGAGCGAGCCACAACCCATTGGTGTCCTCTCGGTCTTTCTCATTCCCAAAAGAGAAGGTTGCAGCGGCTACGCATGCAAGAACTTAGAGAGGCTCAGGCGGAGAAGATGAGAGACGAATTATTTAATGAAATAAAGCCTATGGTACCTGTCTGAAAAAAGTGGAGGATAAAGTCAGTTGAAACACCAGTTCAGACACCTAATGATGACGAGGATGATTTGCTGGATTATGAGGGATCTCCAATGATTAAAGATGATACTCCGCCTCGTGAAGGTATGGATATTAATATGGTATTTACATTGCCTTCAGAGTTTCGGATTGCTAGTGAGGAGGTTGCCCAGTTGTGTCTTGGCCCTAAAGAAGCCATTTTTGAGAAGCCCAAGGAATCGAGCCGACATTTGAAACCATTATATGTTTGGAAACATATCAATGGTAAGCTGATTTCTAGGATGTTAGTTGATGGTGGGGCTGCTGTGAACTTGATGCCATATTCAGTTTTTAAGAAATTGGAGCGAGAGGATAGTGAGCTTATGAAGACTAATTTGATGCTTAATAGTTTCACGGGTGAGTCCACGGAAGCTAAGGGTGTCATCTCTATGGAACTTACTGTTGGGAGCAAAACTATAACTACGGCCTTTTTCGTCGTCGATGTGCAAGGTAATTATAGTGTTTTATTGGGTCGTGATTGGATACATGTGAATCGCTGCGTCCCTTCTACCCTGCATCAAACTTTAATGCAATGGATTGATGATGATATAGAAGTGGTTCAAGCGGACACATCGGCTTATGTTGCTTTGGCCGATGCTTCATCTGATTGGCAGCATGGTGATGTTCAATGTTTAACGGGACTAGACCTTTCCAGTTATGATTATCTTAGTGTTACTAAAGATGGTTTTATACCCGTGTCTGTACAGCCGGCCTCTGTAGCTCGGCTAAGTAATATGATGTTATAAATGAATAAAGAAAGTAGTTTAAAATGGTTGCAACAGCGTGCAGAGCAATATCGATAAAAAAAAAACGATATTTATGAAGCTATTGATGATTTTGATGAAGTACAAAAGTTGGGGCAAGGTTTCTCGTCGGCTAACCCATTAGAGGAGGTTGATATAGGCGATGGAACTATTCCTATGCCGACGTTTGTAAACAAAAATATGTCTGTTGAGTACAAGAGCAAAATGATGAAATTGCTTAGAGAGTATGTTGATTGCTTTGCTTGGGAGTATCATGAGATGCCAGGACTCAGCCGGGAATTAGTTGAGCATTGGTTGCCTATTAAGTCTGGTTTTAGGCCTTATAAGCAGCCACCTAGAAGATTTAATCCTGATATATATGATTGGATCAAAGAAGAAATAAGTCGATTGTTGAAGGCTGGTTTTATTAGGCCATGCAGGTATGCTGAATGGATTTCTAATATTGTCCCGGTTGAAAAGAAGAATACTGGTAAGTTGAGGGTATGCATTGATTTTAGAGATTTAAATAAAGCTACTCCTAAAGATGAATATCCTATGCCTATAGCCGACATGTTAATTAACGATGCTTCAGGACATAGAATAATTAGTTTCTTAGTTGGTAATGTTGGTTATAATTAGATTTTTATGGCCGAAGAAGATATGTCTAAAACGGCTTTTCGTTGTCCCGGTTTTGTTGGTTTGTTTGAGTGGGTTGTTATGACTTTTGGTTTAAAGAATGCTGGAGCTACTTTATCAAAGGGCTATGAATTTAATTTTTCATGATCTACTTGGTGTTATCCTAGAGGTATACATTGATGATGTAGTTGTTAAATCGGATGGTATGGATCATCACTTAGCCGATTTATGTCTGGCCTTTGAACGAATGTGTCGGTATGGTTTGAAAATGAACCCACTCAAGTGTGCTTTTGGTGTGTCAGCTGGTAAATTCTTAGGATTTATAATACATGAGAGAGGCATAGAAATAGACCCTAGCAAAATAGAGGCTGTTAAGAAAGTAAAGGTGCCACAGTGTAAAAGGGATATGCAAAAGTTCCTAGGAAAAGTGAATTATCTGAGGAGGTTCATATCCAATTTGTCTAGCAAAGTTAGTGCATTCACTCCTATACTTCGGTTAAAGAAAGAGACCGAATTTACTTGGGGGCAGAACAACAACATGCATTTGAGGAAAATAAAATGTAATTGTCTACACCTCCTGTGTTGAGGGCGCCTCAAGCTGGGATGCCGTTTCGGCTATATATTCTTCTTGAAGAAAGCGTCATTAGTATTGCTTTTGACCTAAGTATCAAATGGCAAGGAATATGTGATTACTTACTTGAGTCGGCGTCTCTGAGGCGAGGCGAGGTATGTATTTATAGAAAGATTATGTTTATCCTTGTATTATGCTTGTACCAAGTTGAGGCATTATTTGCTATCGAGTACTTGTGTTGTTGCATGTCAAACCGATGTTATTAAATATATGTTGCAACAGCTGATTTTAAGTGGTAGAATCAGAAAGTGGGCTTATGCATTAATAGAGTATGATTTGGCTTATGAATCTTTGAAATCTATGAAAGGCCAAGTGGTAGCTAATTTCATTGTTGATCATAGGATTGATAATGAGGTAGAGCTGGTTGATTATTTATCTGTGCGTCCATGGAAATTGTATTTTGATGGCTCGGCTTGTAGAGAAGGGCAAGGTGTTGGCATTGTTTTAGTTTTGCCTAGAGATGTTGTTTTCGAAACATCGGTTCACTTGGAATATTTTTGTACCAATAATCAGGCCGAGTATGAAGCTCTTTTGATAGGATTACAAATTTTAGAATCCATGGGTGTAAAGAATATAGAAGCATTTGGTGATTTGTTATTAGTTGTGCAGCAAGTTTCTAAAAATTATCAATATTTTGATGGATCGTTGAATATTTATTAGGAAAAGTACTTAGAAATAATAGCAACTTTGGATGATTTTACTATTGGCCATGTTTCTAGAGAAGAGAATATTAGGGCAAATGATTTAGAACAACAAGCATCTGGTTATCGGGCTAAAAGAGGTAAATTGTTCATGATAGAAAAACCGATGCTAGAAGGTGCTACAATTTGTATAGCCGAATAGCATGATGGCAGTTCGGATGCTTTGAAAATATCATGTTTTGCCGAACCTAATGACTGGAGAAAGCCTCTAATTAGTTATTTAGAAAACCCTAGTCAATCTGTTGATAGAAAGCTTCGGCGGCAAGCATTAAAGTATACGTTGCTTGATAAAGAGTTGTATCGCCGAACTATAGGTGGGCTACTTTTAAAATGTTTAGGTTCGGATCAATCTAAAGTTGCCATGGGTGAGGTGCATGAAGGTATATGTGGTACACATTAGTCGACTCATAAGATGAAGTGGTTATTAAGAAGAGCTGGTTTCTATTGGCCGACTATGTTGGAAGATTGTTTTAGATATTATACAGGGTGTGAGTCATGTCAGAAGTTTGGTGATCTGCAATTGGCACCCGCTGCTATGTTGCATCCTATTGTTAAACCATGGTCGTTCCATGGTTGGGGTTTAAATTTCATCGGCCAAATACACCCTGCATCTTCTAAAGGCCATCGTTTTGTTTTAGTAGCCACTGATTATTTTACAAAGTGGACAGAAGCTGTTCCTCTTAAAAACATGACACATAAGGAGGTGATTAGTTTTATTTTGGAGTATATTGTTCATAGATTCGGCATACCACAGACTTTAACTACTAATCAAGGTTCATCTTTTATGTCTCATCAAGTACGTGAACTCGCCGAGTCGCTTAGAATCAAGCTCCTTAATTCTTCACCCTATTATGCTTAGGCCAACGGTCAGGCCGAGTCAAGTAATAAGACCTTGATTAAGCTCATTAAGAAAAAGATAGAGGAACATCCTAAGAGGTGGCATGAAGTGTTATCTGAGGCATTATGGGCTCATCGTATATCTAAGCATAGTGCTACAAAGGTAACACCGTTTGAGTTAGTGTATGGGCAAGAGGCCGTTTTACCTATTGAGGTAAATCTGGGTGCCCCTAGGTTGGCCAAGCAAAATGATTTGTCGGCCATAGATTACCATAACTTGATGATGGATAGGATAGATGAAGTTACAGATGAGAGATTAAAAGCTCTGAGGGAGATTGAAAAGGATAAGGTAAGGGTAGCCAAGGCCTACAATAAGAGAGTGAAGAAAAAATCGTTTCAAATAGGAGACTTAGTTTGGAAGACGATTTTACCTATTGGATCTAAAGATAATAAGTTTGGGAAGTGGTCTCCGAATTGGGAAGGTCCATATGAAGTGGTAGAGATCATTCCTGGAAATTCTTATATGGTGCAATGTTTACAGGGAGATAGGCTGCCTAAGCCCTTAATGGCAAGTATTTGAAAAAGTACTATCCAAGTATTTGGCAAGATGCTTAAGAAGCACACATGGCCGATGAGTTGTTTATCATCGTCCTGAGAAACATACATATGGCCGGTGTTTAATCATCGTCCTGAAGTGAAATTGAAGATATTATTGTTTTGTGGCAAACATGTTTGTTTTACCAAAAAATAGGGGGCATGTGTTGATGACAAGATTTGGCATCTATGATGGTCATTGCAGTGCTAATTGGTCCAACGGTAAGAACTTAAAACTACCGCTGATTCAACTAATATTTTGTTTTGAATCGGAAGACAGAATGGCTTCAAAGACCTCCTGAGAGGTCCTGGACGACCTCTTCAAAGACCTCCTGGGAGGTCCTAACCTCAAAAAGCTCTTGAGGGGTCCTGGACGACTTCTTTAAAGACCTCCTAGGAGGTCCTGGCTTCAAAATCCACCCGAGAGGACCTGGACGACCTCTTCAAAGACCTCCTTGAGGGCCCTAGGGGACATCCTGGGTGGTCCTGGACAACCTCTACAAAGACCACCGGATGTTCCTGAGAAAACATCTTTTTTGTAAAGAACACCTCCTCGCTCTGATCTTGTAAGATCACCTTGCTACAGTACTGGAAGACTACCTTGCTATAGTACCTTGGTAAGCGATTACTCGAGCAACAAGCTTGGAAGACCTCCCGCTCTGATTACCTCGGTGAGCAAGTGCTTGGGGCTCTGATGCCGAAAGACCTCCTCGCTACAACACCCCCGGTGAACAGCCTGAGAGGTCCTGGATGGCCTCTTCAAAGACCTCCTGGGAGGTCCTAGAGGACGTCCTGGGTGGTCCTGGAAAACATCCGCAAAGACCTCCTAGGAGGACCTAGACGGTGGTCTTTGCAAAATGACCAAAAGGGTGGTCTTCGCAAAACAGGAGGTCTTGGCTCAAAAGGGTGGTCTTGGGTGGTCTTCGCGCGCCTTCATCAGAGCCACCCAGGACCTCCACAAGGGCGCTCACGTGGCTTCATCAAGACCGCCCATGATCTCCCCAGGAACGCCACGCGGCTTCATCAGGGCCGCTTAGGACCTCCTCAGGAGCGCTCACGCGCCTTCATCAGGGCAGCTCAAGATCTCCTCAGGAATGCTACGTGGCTTCATCAGGGTCGCCCAAGACCTCCTCAAGGGCGCTCTCGTGGCTCCATCAGAGCCGCCCAGGATCTCCTCAGGAGCATTACGCGGCTTAATCAGGGCCGCTCAGGACCTCCGTAGGAGCGCTCACGTGCCTTCATCAGGGCTGCTCAGGACCTCCTCCGAAGTGCTACGCGGTTTCGTCAGGGCCGTTCAAGACATCCTCTGGAGTATTACGCGGTTTCATCAGGGCTGTTCAAGACCTCCTCCAGAGTATTACGCGGTTTCATCAGGGTCGTTCAAGACCTCTTTCGGAGATCCTGCATGGCTTCATCAGGACTTTCCGCGAAGGCCTCAGGACCTTCCATGAAGACTTCCTCAAGGAAACTTACGTGTTTGAATAGGAAAGATTTATCAGTTATAGAAAGTCTAGAGATCAGGTGGTAACCGAAATCATATCTGTAAAATCTTGTTCGGTTTTAGGAGTCCTGATCTCTTACGGCTAAGGCCTGTCGCCCTTTAAATAGAAGAAGGTCATGGTCGATTGAAATCATCACAAATCGATCAATACAATTTGCATCTACTATTTTTTCTACCGTAGTTTCTCTGTAGTCCTGTTTTCTTTTCGTTCTTCTCTACTTTCCTGGCCAGGTTCAAGGATCTTGTCAGGACATCGCCGCCGCCTCAACACCACGATTAGCTCCGCCTAGGTGTTGTGAGCTGTCGTTTCTCGGCCAGGTTGAATCCTAACATCGCTTGGGTTCAATCTTACTGATTTTTATCAAATCGTGTGTTGGTGCTCCACGTCATATTTTTGCGCCAACAAAGAGTAATTGTGCAATATTTATAACAGCGAAGGTTACTTCCACCTTATGCTTATTTTGATTAGGGTACATCCATCTTATTAACAACACTGGGTATACCCAGGACAAACCAAATTCAGGGTCACATCGGCCCGACGAGTTTTCATTCCACCTACAAAGTTTTATAAATAGAACTAACTCATGTAAGTTTCCATGCCCGCCTTTAACCGTAGGCATGGCTGTTCGAACAGTTTATACTCTACAGAGATTGTATGCTTTATCCACAAGAGATAATTGACTTGTTATGTACACATGTTTCCTTAAACGAGTGAATCAAGGGAAATTATCACAAGGCCTTTACAATGCATCCCCTAGTGTTGGTTTCACCCGCTAAGGTTTCACCTGAGAGTGGTTACGTCTCTACCCCTCACGTCAAGCATGCCCCCAGACCCCCTCTTGCGCCACACGACGGCTTTCGCCGTGCAACCCAACACGTGTCCACGACGACTTACGCCCACGGCACGGCGTAGCGGGTCCTCCAATGGTGCAACTCGCATTGGTTGATACAAATTATTTAGCTAGGTCAACACCATTATAGACTTGTAGTTGTACTGTTTTACATTGGGATCGAGGTCATCACAGGATTAAGTCCTTAGAGTCATCTAGGCGGTTCATTCCACATATCAACAGTCCTTGGGCTACATCAGGACCCAACATCATACCACCATCATACCACCCGCCCAGATGTGGTAACAAGTTATTAGGGTTTTTTTTAGAAGCATAAATTAGATTATCTCAATATTCCAGTCATTTACCCGCAATGACTGTCCAAAACCATTTTCATGATTAAAGGATGATGATTGGGGCAATTTATACCCCGGGTACTTAAGCAAGACTAGCATGCACTACTACAAAAAAGGTCTTCACAGACGGTTTCGTGAGCCGTCTAAGTTTATGGGTCAGTAATGACATGAGATCATCACAAACGGTTTTTGAACCGTCTGTGAAAAAAGCTATCACAGACGGTTCTTGTTCAAAACCGTTTATGATAGTCTATTTTCAGAGACAGTTCTAAACAAGAATTGTCTATGATACGTAATTATCACAGACAGTTCTTGTTCAGAACCGTCTGTGATAGTTTTTTCTATTGCAAAAAAAATCAGATGTTGATCCAAACCAATCAATTGCTGGACAGTAGTTTCCATATGCAACCTCTAGCAAGACAACTAAAAGCCAATTAAAATTCTGATGCCAAACACATTATAGGAAAGGGAAACCAAAATGTTTCACAACATCCCCTCCGAATGGGAAAAAAGAATAAAGTTACAAAGTTAAACTAGCTAGAAACCATCTGTGCCTCCAAGCTCCTGAAGAACTCATCGGCTTCTTGGATTGGTTCAACACTGCTTCTCTCTGTACCTCACCAGCATATCACAAGCTGTTCGTGCATGTCGTCCGAGTTCAACTCAAGCTCGTCGGTAAGGAGAGACGACTGAAAACCTCCGGCGGCGCTCCGACCTTAGGTAACACGAAATTAAGATAATTTTTTACAACAAACAGCCAACAAATTATGTATGTTTTGGGGATGTACATGTACCTTCTAACAGTCTACCTCCTGCAGCAGACAAGAGCTCCTTCGCATCCCTCCTCCTCCTCGTCGGCTGTGTCTCTTCGCCGAACCACGATGGGGAATCGAGGGTAGTCGCCGGAGCTCGGCGTGGGGAGGGGAGAGGGAGAGACTGATGGAAAACAAAGCTGGGGTGGCTATAATATATAAGGATAGCGCCAAAACATTTTGTCTCATGCACACGCGTTCAAAATTTTTTGAAATCCTGTGCTGCGGATCACAGACGGTTTCATACAAAAACTGTCTGTGACGAGATATCACAGATGGTTCGTATCACGAACCGTCTGTGATAAGTATCTCATCACAGACGGCACTTAATACGAACCGTCTGCGATTTTACCATGGCTTGAAATCACTAACTCTCATCACGAGTTAGTGATTTTAAACCATAATAAAATCAAAATACTATCACAGATGGTTTTAATACAAACCGTGCATGTGATGAGGACGATAAGTCCTGAGCGGTTTGTGTTGAAAACCGTGCGTGAAGCATCCTGAGCGGTTACGAACAAGAACCGTGCGTGATGCTTCACGACGATTTTCAACCTAACCGTCTGTGATATTACTTCCTGAGCGGTTTTAAATGCGGCCCGATGCTTTCGGGCGGTTAAGCTAAACCAAAACCGTCTTTAATTGTATTTATCTGAGCGGTTTTGGTAAACCGTCTGTGATAAGGCGTCTAGTATTAGCCTTTTTGTAGTAATGATGTCGCTTAAGTACAACCTATAACTAGTAAAGTTGCCACATAGTTACTAGGGTGACAAGGATTTAAGGGTTTCAAATGTCAAAGGATGGTGTGGTAGTGTTAATTATCAAATTGGTATTTAACTACCTTAAAGATTTGTTATACATTTGCATAATGAATTAAGCATGCAATTTAATAATTTAAAAGAATATAATTTGCATAAAATGTAGGTTCAATATGTTCAAAGTATTGACTCACTTGGTTCTATGGCAAGAGTGTCTTGGTAGTCTTCAGCTTGATCAAATTGGAGCTCTCCTGTTTCTTCGAACTCTACTCGGACGATCATGTCGGAAAAGAACAAACAAGCCAGCAAAACAAATAAATACTAAAGAAATAACAAATGAACTCCAAATTTAACAAAGCTATTGCTAACATAAAGGTCTTGAATTTAGAAATTTTTAGAAACAAATTTCAATTAAATCGGAGTTAAAATGAGGGAGAACGGGTCCTCCGAAGTTTGAGTTTGAATTAAATCAGAAAAATGATTAGAGGAGAGAGAGCTTGTCCCTCTGACATGCGGGACCCAATGCGTAGTGGCTTGTTCCACCACACAGCACATGGATCAAGTCCGCGTGCGTTGGTCCACGGGTCCACCGAAGTGCTACTTCGCAATCAATGGCCTCAGGTCCATTTGTCAAGGAGACAACAGGGAAACAAAGTTGATTAGCTTCATTAAATTAAGTGACGGGTCCACGCGTCACTGAAACAGACGACATTTAAACCAGCAGTTAACGTAGCTAATCAAAGCTTAGCCCTCAAGACAGAGATTTGGTGAGTTAAAGAAGCACTCTGAGGCGGTCGGTTTAGACAAAAGCAGGGAGCATCTTTGGCGCTCACGAGTAGCAACAGCGTCGGCAAAGCGGCGGCGGCGAGGACCACCAAAATGGGTTCGCATGGAGGTAGGGATCCCATGGGCGGCAAAGGAGGTCCGGCGCGACGGCGGTGCGGCCAAGGGAGGCGACGGCGCACAGGTCGCATGCGGCGCCGATGATGGGGTGGTGCGGGGAGGAACCTGACGTGAACATGAGCTACGCTCGGAGGTGGGGAAGGTGTAGTAACGCTCGGGGAGGCTCGGGGAGCTCCGAGTAGGTGGGGTGACGATGGTCGTGGGCGCCAATGGAGGTACGGTAGTGGTGGAGCTCTATGGCGGTAGAGAAGAAGAATGGAGGTAGGGGATGGCAAGAGGGTGACCGGGAATGCGAGATGACGCACCTAGCTCGGCGAAATACTCACCGGTGGTGAAGATCGAGTGATGGAGGTCTTTCGGTCGGCAATGGAGAAGATGGAGAAATCTGGCGATTCACTGCACGAAAACCAAAATTGTTTGAGGGGAAATGTTTACAGTGCTTGGGAACACGACGAGACACAGGTGGTTAGGGGAGGGGATCACCGGATCGATAGGAACGCGGTGGTGGAGTGACGGCGGCGCCGAAGGTGGAAAAGGAGCTCGCTTCCTTCGATTGCACTGAGCGAAAGAGAGGAGGAGGGGAAGAATGGTGACATGGCTGGGGCCTTTTGTAGCCAAGCGGGAGAAGAGAGACGTTGGAGGGCTCTTGATGGCCGTGCGGAGCGGGCGGCATGGGCAACGACAGGACGGGGGTAGGCGCTGGAGCGACGACGAAGGGACACTGCTAATGTGAGGCATAGGCGACGAGGATGAGCAGGTGAGGCAGCGCTAGCAGCATGGACGACGGCTTGGAGGGACGGCTACCAGCCGCACCGCGTAAACCTGGCGATGAGGGCGAAGCGGTGATGCGTGTCGCGTCTTACCAAGCGGCATGGGCGCCAGGGAGAAAAGGAGGGGGATGGCCAGAGGATAGGGGAGTGTTCAGGCAGGGCACATGGGTGGCCTTGTGATGTGGCCTGATGCACAAGCAGGTGAGGACCGGCGGGCGCAGCAGCAGCATAAGATGGTGTGAGGATGGTAGCGTCTGGGCGCATCTTGGGACGAGGTGGCAAGGGGTAGCTCGGGCCAGCTAGAGGGAGAAAGGGCAAAGAAAGTGGGCTAAGCCCTGGAGAGGGAATGGGCCAGGCCCAAGGGATTTTGAGGATTTTGAAATATGAAGTTTTGAAACTTTCAGAGAAATTTGATTGAACACCTGAATTCAAATCAAATTTTGAGATTTTGAAATTCTTTACAAGAATGAAAAATGGGATGCACAAACGAAAACCAAAACCAAATTTAAACCATCCCCAAAAATGGGATGTTACAAGAGATATCTCTGGTCCCTTTGATGTAGTCGGATAAAGAAAGTGAATGGTCGTGCCACAAGTGGTCAAAGAGTCGATCATATGAAGTCATCTGTCACTAGATCAAGAAAGTTTTGAATGGTCCATGGATGACAGATATCTCACCTGAAGTTCAACTAGATATCGTGAGGCAAAAGGAGAATACGCAAGTAGGTCGTTCAGTCCGACCAGATATTGGTCATATGGAGATACAGACTAGTCATGAGCTAGTCGTACATGATCACTAACTAGTTGGCAAACTGATCATAAGGTGTTATGGACTGGTCGTGAGTAGATATGAGATAGTCGTAAGTGATAAGGACCTGGTCGTAGATCATATTGCATAAGGTTCATCCGATATAATATTTATGTCTATTCGAGAGTCGTTATGTCCTGTTAAAAACTGCTACTGACTTGTAATCGGAAAGAAGTTTCCGAGTCATAACCGATTGCTTATGAACCTACAGAGTCACACACTTAACGGATTTGAATAAACTAGTTCAGATAGGATCCAATATGGGCTTTTACAAGGGGATGCAAGGGGTTGTTGGGACACATGAGTTACACCACTGAAACCTAGCCACCACATTCCCTAAGACCCTACCATACGCGCTGGTGCTAGCTCATCGGTGTATGGCGTTCCACCCCTAGACGTGTGGATATCGTAGAGGCGCTGCTGCGATTGCTGCTGCACTGATAGAGAATGATCCACGACCTACACAATGAACATGATAGGTTGCTGGAGGAGACAATCAGTGTCAATAATGTTGGACGATCGACTACGACCACTACATCGACGCGCTCGACATTGGATTAGGCTGCCCCAACTTTTCTTCCGCTACACTGCGCGTCTAGTGGTAATGATCTGTGATCTCTTACTTCTATGGCTTTCTGGTTTCTGTGGTAAAATTTTTTGAATTGCGTGCTAGTGTAGCCTACCCGTATCCCTACAGATGAATCATGTAGAGAGAACCTAATAACAGCGACGAAATAATTATGACGAGAGAGAAATAATCTAGTACAAGGGATTGTCCCTCTCAGACAACCCTCTCGGACCTTTTAGGACTCTCCAATCCTTTCCCTACATAAGAATCTAGTGCTAAAGAATAACCTAGCATCTAATCCTTTCGTGCGTCTCTTACTTTGGATGAGTTGGTTGTGGCTTGTGTTCCATGACCACCCCTCACGGCTTTGTATAGTCCTCCTAGTTCTCCTCCAAAATGACGTAGGAATCCTAATCCTATTAGGATTTATATAGAAATCCTAATACCACACTTCTCTAAATCCTAGTTTATTAGAATATGAGTTGCCATACTTTAAAATTTCTAGCTTGGTACCTTTTCAGCTAGCACAACACCACTAATTTCACCATCTACTTAGTAGTTAGACGGTAGAAGCGCATATTAAATTTCTAAATAATGATTATCTACGATTAGGATGCTACTCCTACATATTTCCTAAAAGACAACTACTTGACGTGTGGAAAAATCGCATGTAGAAAAATCGTACGTAGACTGGTGACGACACATGTGACAATATATTCGATTTTTTGGCCATATTGGGAGCTTTTCACCTCGTATTCACAGGAATGACCATCCCCGATTATTTTATTTTGCAAATATAGCACCGTTGTTGCACGGCCGCTGTTCGGGAACGCCTCCCCGGCCGCCACGTCAGCTCATTGTCACCCGGCCGCCATGCGGCAACGCTCCATGTGTTCGGGATTAGGTTTAGGCCGAAATTAGGGTTTAAACCAGGTTTCGACGATGTTTCTAGGAATTTTAAAATATAGCAAATGAGTTCAAAAAATTATGAAATTTTATGTGGATCCTCCTGACACAGTGTACTTACTTATGTATATTTTCTATAATTTTATTCATTCAGAATTTTTATTTTCTAAGCGTGTTAAAGATATGGGACTTCAGTTTATTGATTGAAATGTTTCAGCCAAGTGGGAGATATTGGATTTTTATGTGGCTTTCAATATTTATTATGGTTATTGTCTGCTTCAACTGAATGTGGAATTGTTCATATTATTGATGTATGTGATAGTGAATAATTTGATGCGGAATTTAACTCAAGGAATTAATACTCGATGTGCTGAGGATGGCTGTGCTGGAATATGGTAGACATATTTCTTGAGATCGAGTCTACTGGAATTTAATATGCATGCGTATGATTAATCCAAATACAGCACATGGCGGAATAGCTAGGTTTGTTTTGCAGGATTCGCTCTGCAGGTTGTTGACCCACATGATCAAATTGGAATTGATCTCGTAAACAATATGATCGTGGTGCATGACTCACACATGTATGCTTGGGACTAATATATTTTAGACTCATAAAATGGTATGTCTGGTCGTGGTTGGTGACATGGTTCAGGAGTCTCACGATATACCAGAAGCAGGTGAGTCACTTTGTAACACCTGAAAGTGGAGTCTATAAATAGGTCCCTACCCTCTAGTCTCATTATGCAATTATAAGCGGCACCACGAAAAAGGTAGAGGAATAGAAAGTAGACCAAAAAGCCTCCACAAAATCAATATAGGGGTATCAGAGCTAGAGGCGATACGCACGGCAGACGCGCTGCCGGGTGCTTGTTGTCTGCTCGGAGGCAACACATCGCTGCCTAGTGCTCTCTTCCTTCATAGGCACGCGCAGCAGCGTCAAGATGGATTTCTTCATCCGATGTCAGAAGCGTTTGTCCGCGTCAAAAGTGACATCGGCTGTGTTCTTGACGAACGTGGATGTCGCTATCTCAATCGTCGATCTGCACACCATGAAGTAAATGCGTCCATCTGCTACAGTCGGCGTGTGCCTGCCCAGCTGTTTACGTCGCGTTGCTGTAAGGGCATCTCCAATAGTGTATTTATTGTCGTCTCTTAGCTATGCCACGTCAATAAAATCCTACGTGGAGGGGAGAGGGGAATGAGAGATAGCACAGGTCATCTCTTCCTGAAGAGACTGTCGTGTACGTGAAATAAGATATGATACATTAATCTACTCTAGTTGACATGTAGCCCCATTTCAAAGGAAAATTATAAAATATAAATATTGGAGAGTATGCTAGAGACTATCTATTGAAGGTGTTGTCTCTAAAGATGATATAGCATATGTTAGAGACAAGGTTATTTTTAACTATTGAAGATATCCTAAACAACGCGGAATCGATGTCTGTCCAGCAGATTGATTTTTTTTCTTCTTCCTGGATCCGCTACGAAGGAAGCAAATCCGCTTCGTTCATCCGCCAGCATTTCTTCGTTTCCTCGATCGGCGCGCCTTGCAGCTTCACTCGACGAGAGATCTCATCCTCGATCCGCACTCGACAACATCACTCAACGTGAAGGAAAAGCAAACTTTCCTTCGGCTGTCAGGAACACCGAGATGTCTGAAGAGTTTTGATGAAGAATGAGCTGGGAAATGAAGTCGGTGAAGAAGATAACGTTGGCGACTTGATGAAAGCTGAAACAACAATGGCGATGAGACTACGAACACGGCAAAACTCAATCCAGCGGAGGAGTCGATCGATAATTACTATTAGGCCTTCGTTTATCGTCATTCTCATGTCTTTGAGAGTTTACACTGTAATTTTGAACTTCACTCTTTAACTCTTGTAACTTAGTTAAAACCTCAGGTATAAATACCTGGCTGGCTAATGGAAAGAGGACATCAAAAAGCAAATATTTTGTTCCATAGCTAGCTTGTTAGAGTATTGCTACGGTAGAACACTTTCCCCAATCTCCTTCTAATCAAACTTGGTAGGATCCGAGTCAAATTCAGTCGGGAATCTTTAAGGTCCTGACATGCTGACCATGTTTGCTTTAGTGCTTCACGGAATTGATCCCAAATATCATACTGGAGGGTAGAGTGAAGGTACCTGAAAATGCGCTTGACGGCTTGGCGATGGGAAGTCCTCAGACACACCTAAAACCTCACACAGAGGTAGACCACGAAGTGGATGTCCGATCTTGAGGCCGTCAGGTAAAGGAAGGAGCCGATCATGTTGCAGTACTCGCGTTGATCCACAGCTTCTCCTTCCTTGTCTGGATCCAAAACAGTCGAAGTCGCCAAGGGAGTAGCGATCAGCTTGCAGTCACCCATCTCGAAGCGCTTGAGCAGATCCTTGGTGTACTTCGTCTGATGGATGAAGATCCCTTCCTTGCATTGCTTGATTTGAAGCCCTGAAAAGTAGTTGAGTTCTCCCATCATACTCATCTCAAATTCCCTGGATATGGTCTCAGAAAAACTAGAAACAAGAGCGTGAGAAGAACCACCGAAGATAATATCATCTACGTAAATCTAAACAAGCAAGAAGTTATTGCCATGCCTAAGAACGAATAGAGTCTTGTCTACCTTACACATCTCAAATTTGTTCTTAAGCAAGAAGGTTTTAAGTCTATCATACCAAGCTCCAGGGGCTTGCTTAAGACCATACAGGACTTTGGATAGCTTGAAAACATGATGTGAATGCTTAGGATTCTCAAAGCCTGGGGTTGCCTAACATACACTTCCTCTTCTATGTAACCATTTAGAAATGCACTCTTGACATCCATCTGGTGCAGCCTAAAGCCCTTAGATGCAGCAATTGCAAGCAGAATGCAAATGACTTCTAATCTAGCAACAGGAGCAAAAGTTTCATCAAAATCTAACCCCTCAACTTGGCTAAAACCCTGAGCTTCCAATCTAGCCTTGTTTCTAACCACAGAACAATCCTCACTTTGTTTGTTTTTGAACACCCAACGGGTTCCTATCACACATGATCACTAGGAGGCTCTACTAGGTTCCAGACCTTGTTGCTCTTAAAATTCTCTAACTCCTCATACATGGCATTAACCCAGCTAGAATCAGATAAAGCATATGATATATCGCGGGGTTCGAAAGAAGCAACAAATGCAGAATGGGAGTAGAGACTTGGATCGTGATACCTGGAGCGAGTGACTCGCTCATGAAGATGGCCAATGATCTGATCCAGAGGATGATGCCTCTGAATGTGAAGTGGAGCACCCGGGGGAGATAGCATCTCTTCGACCTCCATAGGTACTGCTGATGATGAAGATGCAGCAGGAGCCTCAATTGGAGGTGAAGTAGTCGAAGCAGGTTCTTGAGCTGGAATAGGAGCGTCAGCAGCAGGTGGGAGAGCATCATCGACTCCATCATCATCTTCCTCTACAAAAATTCTGTCTGTTGCATGTGTATCACCTGAAACGTCTGATCTAGCACTAGGGCTAGTCTCATCAAAGGTGACATTGCATGTCTCCTGGACAATGTTAGTCTCAACATTAAAAACCCAAAAACCCCTCAAATATGCAGGATAACCCAGAAATAAACCATCAGAAGTTCTTGACTCAAATTTATCTAGGTTTCCTATCTTGAGAATGAAACACTTGGCTCCAAAAACTCAAAAATGAGAAATAGAGGGTTTTTTGCCAAGCCGAAGCTCATATAATGTCTTGCCCAAAGATGGTCTCAAGAAGACACGATTGGCAATATGGCAAGCTGTAGCAATAGCTTCGGGCCAGAACCTCCTTGGAGTGCTATATATACTCATCTAGCATCGTCCTAGCTATTTCGACTAAGGTTCTGTTCTTCCTTTCCACCACGCCATTTTGTTGAGGGACGTGTGGAAAAGAGAACTGATGCTCAATACCACGCTCAGCACAGAAAGAGGCAAATGACACATTCTTGAACTTCATGTCATTGTCACTGCGAATCGCTCTCAGGGCACCAGGGAGTTCAGAAGCCAAGCGAAGAACAAGATCATGAAAATGATCAAAAGCGTCATCCTTTGAAGAAAGAAAGAACACCCAAGAGTATCTCGAAAAATCATCAATTATGACAAGAATATACCATTTACCACCGACTGACCGAACACTAGCAGGACCAACAGTATTCATGTGAAGCAACTGTCTCGGTCCGTCAGTCATGACCATAGTCAATGAAGGGTGTGAGGTGGCAACTTGCTTGCCATGCCTACAGGGCGTACATACAGCATCCTTGACGGCTTTGAGTTTGGGCAAACCTCTTATGAGATCAAGGCTGCTAACTCGCGTTAGATGATCAAAACTAATGTGCCCCAAACGACGGTGCCAAAGCCAGAACTCAGAAGATATGCAATCAAACACTTGAGAGATCCAGCAAGTGATTCAGAAAAGTCAGCTCCAAAGATTCTACCAACTCTAGAAATCCCAAAAACAAGCTCACCAGCAGAATCAAGCACACGACAAGCATTTTTCTTAAATCTAGTCTCATAGCCATCATCAAGAAGATGCGAGACAGAAAGCAAGTTGTACCTTAGCTTGTCCACAAGAGCGATGTCCTTCAGGATGAATTTGTTGTTCACCCTAATCGATCATGTTCCTTCAATTCGCCCTTGTGTATCGTCTCCAAAGGTGATGAAGTCATCACCCGTCGACTGCGTGAAGGAGGTAAACCATCTTGAGTCTCTGGTCATGTGATGTGAACAGCCGGAGTCAACGAACCACGTGTTCTTCCCCCTTCCGCGGCGATCCTGAAAATCAAGGCACAGAAGATCGATGTGTCTCAATACTAGAGTTAGTTAAACATGACTTGGGAACCCAGTACTGAGACACACGTCTGCGAGTAGTATACAAAGCAGAATTGCTATCCTTGATCCTACTTGAGGTTCTATCATGAGCAATAGTTACACGAACATGAGAAGCATCCTGTCTAGGAACATGATGATGATGAGCATGTGAAACAAAACCTAGTCCAGGCTTTTTTTCTAGATGACCATGTCTCATGAAGGCTCTAGGTTGATAAGATAAAATTCTAGCAAGATTTTTCTTAGCATTTTTCAACCTACGCCAACAGAACTCAAGCAAATGCCCATCCTTCTTACAATAGGTGCAATGGTACTTGGTACCACTGGGAGAAGCACCTTTTGGCTCAAAAGATGGTTGGGCAAAACCTGCAGATTTGAAAATGGTTTTTGCAGGTTGGGTTTTGAACTTAACTAAGCCATTTTCCAAGACTTGAATGATATTTGGTTTGGACTTGTCTTGGGCAAAGTCGTATCCTAACACTTGCTTCTTATAAGGAGTTTTGGACTTGTCAAGAATCATGTTTAACTATTTCTTACGCTTAGAGAATTTTTCTAATGTATCCTTAAGATAAGCATTCTCTTTTCCAAGATTAAAACATAATTCACAAGTTTTGGCCTTAATGGCTCTAGCATGCTTCTCCTTATTAATAGCAACTTCAAGCTTAAGGGCTTCACATGAAGCACAAGGAGCAGAATCAATTTTGTCCTTAAGCTTGGCATACTTGGCTCTAACTACTTCTAATATGTCTTTTACTTCATATTCACGTTCTAAGCAAAAAGTGCAAGTGCTAGACTCAACCTTATCAGAAGCGACCAATTTACTATATTCTAAGCATTTTTCACATGGAGTAGATTTAACTTCAATTAACTAAGTCCTAGCATTTTCTAGTTGGTGCAAGACAACATCATGAGCAGTTTGTAATTTAGCAAGTTCAGAGTGTAAAGCATGGTAGGATGAACATTCATCAGCATCAAGATTATTAGTATTCACAAGTTCTAGTGTGAGATTATCAACTTGTGACTCTAAGTCCTTATTCCTAGCCATGGTGAACTCTAACGCCTTATCCTGGCTAAGTAGTTGCTCAAAGATGGTATCACATCTAGCAGAGAGGACTTCATAAGATGGAGGTACCTCATCGATGTCATCATTGTTGACAGAGTCGGCCATGAAGCACATGCCGGTGAAATCTTTTGCCTTCCCTTTCTTCTTGTCTTGAGGGAGCTCCTCCTCCTTGTCCTCCTCGCTCTCATAGATTGCTCTCCAAAAGCGGCAAGAACCCGGTGAGCGGCCTTCATGAGCTTGGCAACATCAAACTTGGACTTGTTCCCTTGAGGCTTCCTCTAGGCTGTCTTCTCATCCTTGTGATTACCCTTTCCTTTTAGCTTGGGGCAGTTCGCCCGGATATGGTGGAGCTCTCCACACTCATAGCATATCACAGGGCCGCCTCTCTTCTTGTTTCTCACATTGTTATAGGCCCGTGTGAATTTTTTGGCTAAAAGGGCTAACTCAGCCTCAGTAATACTCTCAAGTTCCTCTTCATGGATTGCAGATAAACAGGCAAGTGAAAATCCAGAGGAAGACTCAAAAGAATTATCAGAAGTTCTTTTAAGAGGGTCAACCACCAAAGCCATGTTCTCCTTTTTAGGATAACTAACTCTCTTGATCTCATGAGTCTTGAGCTTGCTATAGAACAGCTCCAAAGAGAGATTGGAGAGATTGACATTCTCCTCAATGGCAGTAGCCTTCATCTCCCACTCCTTCGTGTTGATTGCAGCCAAGAGATGGGTGGCATTCTCAAACTAAGAATACTCGATGTCTACTGCTCTCAACTGATTAATCACCTTATTAAAGCGAGTGAATACATCATCGATGCTCTCTCTAGGATGCATCTCGAACTTGTTGTATTCTCGCTTGAAGACCGTCTGGCGTACTTGCTTAATTTGGGACAAACCCTCATGGTAGGTTTTGAGGGTGTGCCAAATCTCGTATGCGGTCTCAAGATTACAAATCCTGTCATACTCCTATCTACCAAGCCCAGCATATAGGAGATTTTTTGCTTTATAGTTGTTAGCCAAGAGGGCTGTTGAAGCCAGCGTAGTAACCTTGGGCAAAACGAGCGGGGCTCGAACAACCTCCCATATGGCTTGACCTTCGCTCTGAAGGAAGACACCCATGCAATTCTTCCAATAGGCATAGTGGAGTCCATCGAAGATATGCGGCTTGGTGGAGTACTTCTCAATCGCCAAGTCCAGTGACCGGTTAAGATCAAGATTGAACTAATCGGGCTCTGATACCACTTGTTGGACTGAAAAGGCGACTAGAGGGGGGTGAATAGGTGCACGATCTCTTTTTCTCCTTGATCGAATTCAACACTATTTTCACACCAATAGCTATGAAAGCTATGAAAATCAATGTACAAGCATAGTGGAAGACTTGTATTGAATCCTATCAAAACCCTGAAGCAAAGGGACCAAAATCACCAAGAACTCAAATCCAAATGAACTGGGCGGTCAGACCTCTTTATACCTAGCGGTCTGACCTCTCCATGGGCGGTCTAACCGGCCAATGGTTGGCGGTCTAACTTCCAGCCCAATGAACAGTAAAATCAGCTCGAACTCAAAATCACAAATTGGTCTAACTTTTGATCCACAACTCCAAACTTCACGAAACTTGAAACATACCTTCTTTAGGATGTCAGGAACCTATTCCAATCAACAATTGTGAAGATAATTACCAAAGTTTTGACCTTTTTCCGTTTAAGTGAAGGTTGCTTCAAAACCAAGTCAAAACCAAAATATGATCTAAAAACTTGCTCGTGGGTAGAAGATGATCAAGATGATCCTAGATATATTCCCACATGTCACAGCAAGCAGAATCCAGATCAAAAACCAAAGAAAAACCAAAAGATCAAAGAAAACCCTAAAATCAAAAAAGAGAGAACAAGAACAACAAGAGACTCATCTTGAGAAATCTTGCTTGGATTGATTTGAGATTGATGTTGGTTTACAGCCACTCCATCCAGAAGGACAAAAGTTCAACACATGAGCACACAATCAATCCAACTCTCTAGAACCCTAACCTCTCCACTTTCCTCTCCCTAAACACAAACTAGGGTTTCATGAATACAAGGGGTTGTGGGGGTGCACAACCAGCACCCTCCTCTACTTATAGTGGAGGCTAACTTCTAGAAGGATATCTCTAATAGGCACCTGTTAAGTCCACACACAAATGGATTTCACTTACGCACGTATTTCAAAGCGTTGTCTTCATCTTCTCTTGACCTAAACCACTTCTCCTTGCGCCGTCTTGTGCTGTGGTTTAGCCAAAAGCCACCAAGGCGGTATTTTGGTGAAGTTACTAAAATACCCCTTCTTGATCCTTTTTCAAAGACCGAGTCCAATCTTTATGAAGCAATCTCATACTTCGCCACGTGTAGGTTGATCAACGACTCTCTTCATGTCGGCAAGTCTCTCCCATCCGGCTCTTACCGAAACCACCATGGCACTTGCACCGACCCCCGCACCGCTTGATGCAACCCGTCGCACTAAACTTCTCGTTGGGCCATCCTTGTCTATTTTGAGCCATGCTTGAGTCCACTGACTTCACCCGACATCCTCGATCGTTCTGAACCTCAACTCTCTAAGCCTAGTCCCGATCATCCTCGCCGTTGACCGTCATTGACCTCCAAGCGTCCTACACAACAATAGACCAAGAAATCGATTCCGGGAACAAGTTCTTTGTAACTTGACCCACGTTTATCAAAACATGCATCATGCAACACATATGCACTGAAAACAATGAACTTGACCTAACCAACACACATCGCCGCCAAGATGGCCAACGACAAAGTCAAAACCGGTCAAACCGCCACCCATTGGTCGGTCTGACCGCCCTCTGGCTGGTTTGACCGCCACCTAGCCGGTCTGACCGCCCAGCAAGGGACTTAGCCAAATTTCCACCCTGGAAATCCGAAACCTCTCTGAAATTTTCAAATGAATAGAACTTTTGACTCGAAGCTTCAAAAATTATGAGACCAAATGTAGAAAAATCCCCTCTCTTGTCTACACCCTCTATTTTTGGCCTAGCTCCAAACTCAAAAGTCATTTATGGCCGGTCAGACTACTGTCCATTGGCCGGTCTGAGCGCCAGCCACTAGACCCAAGGCTTGGCCGGTCTGATCGCCACCTTGGCCAGTTTGACCACCTGGAACCTGACAGAAACTGAACTTTGCCAAAAACGAGTGTTTCAACAAACCTTCAACGTCATTGCCATTTATATCATCATCCTAAGATCGTGAGCATATCCTCATGATATCCACAGTTTCAAGCCCAAGTTTCAACAAGTTTCAGACAAAAGAGTTTCAACAAGTTTCATGAAGTTTCAAGAAGTCACGTGAAAATATTTTAACAGTTTCAGTTTCTAGTGAGTTTTGCGTATTTCTAGAAGTTTTCTGAAGATTCCAAGAAAGTTTCAAGCCCAAGTTTCAACAAGTTTTAGATTTTGGAACTCAAGTTTCAGACAAAAGAGTTTCAATAAGTTTCAGCAAGTTTCATATTTTGCAACTCAAGTTTCAACAAGTTTCACACAAAAAAAAAATCCCATCATGAGGCTGGGCAACCGCTCGCCGCGACAGCTCCGCACTTGCCGGGACGTTGCGACCGTTGGCCTTCCTACCTACCATCGAGCTCACCATCTAATGGTATAGCATCCAACCATCCATCGCAATGGATGGCATGGCTTAAATATTCTTCGCCCCACACTCTCTCACACAGTTTCAATTAAGTTTCACGAAGTTACAGCCAAGTAATAGTTTCACTAAGTTACAGCCATATTAAGAATCAGTTTCATTCAAATTCACAGCAAGTTTCAATGAGTTTTGAATCCTGAAAAATTAAATTTCAACAAGTTTCAAACATTGGGACTTGGAGTTTCAGTGAGTTTCAAGTCCGAAATTTGAGTTTCAAATCTGAAACTTCAAATTCCAAACATTTTCAATCAGTTTCAAATCCTAAAACTTTAAGTTACAACTACCTAAAACTTGAAATTTCAGTGAGTTTCAAATCTCGAGAATTTAAAATTCAACAAGTTTCGAACACTAAAACAACAAGTTTTAACTCCAAGTTTGAAATACTGAAACTTGGAGTTTTAGTGAGTTTGAAGTATGAAACTTGAGTTTCAAATATGAAACATCAAGTGTTAACAAGTTTCAAACCTGAAACTTGAAGTTTCAATGAGTTTCAAATCTCGAAACTTTTTTAGTTACAATAAGCTTTAATCCAAAAACTTGAAGTTTCAATGAGTTTCAAATTTTGAAACTTTAAGTTAAAACAACATGAAACTTAAAAGTTCAATGAGTTTCAAATCCAGAAACTTTAAGTTTCATGAAGTTTCAAAGATGTTTTAGCAAATTTCATGTGTTTTAAAAATGTTTCAACAAGTTTCATGTGTGTTTTAGCATGTTTCAGAGATGTTTCAGCAAGTTTCATGCATGTTTCAACAAGTTTGAGAGAAATTTCACAAGTTCCATTTGATATTGGAAATTTCACAAGTTTGAGAGAAATTTCACAAGTTCAGTGAGACATAGTTCAATGCATTGTACTTTTGCATACATGTACTACATGAGCACATGTGTATAATATACACGAAGACAACAGTGAGCTAGAACTGGCACCGGTGACCAAAGAGGAGGACGTCGAGGTGGCGATGATGATGGATGCACACCGGCGGTAAGGTGGATGTTGGCGGAATCCGCCAGCCAGCCACAAGGTTGTCACACGCAACGCCCAGATTTATCCGCTTCAAGCCTCGTCGACGTCACCTAGATCCACCATGGCTAGTGACAAGGCAAGCGACAGGATCCACCGCCGATCTTGAGGAAGACTACTGGATATCCACAGTGAAGGAGTAGGGGAGGGACAGATTAGGAGGCGGCGGGGTTGGGGACGGTTGAATCCACCACCAGTGATGAGGGAGACGGTCGGATCCGGCAGCAGAGGAATCTGGGAGGGCCTGATCCGGAGGCGATAGGGTTGAGGACGGCCAGATCCACCGCTGATGATGAGGGAGATGGCCGGATCTGGTGGTAGAGGAGTCGGGTGGGTGGCGATGCATAGAACAGGGTCATGGTGGGCGAAGCGGTGCACGCTTGATGCTGGTGAGCCGATGACGAGCAACCGCTGGTTGGGGCTGGACGGGGACACAGAGAAGGCAGAGGCAGTGGTTGCAAGGGACACCATGGGGAGGTTCTTGGGAGAAGAGGATTAAGGGAGAAGGCGAGCAAGCAAAGATAGAGAGAGAGAGGTGGGAGGTCGGGGAGATAGAGAATAAAGCGAAGGAAGAAGAAGTATTGGCTGTCAATCCCATGAATACATTAGGAAGACCTTTGCTTTTTGGATATTACCGATCAATGTATACGTGAACGGTTTAGAAAGTTTTAGATGCATTGTTGTGTAGTGTATTATCTTGCAGTTCATCCTTCTAGGTATTTATAGTTTAGTTTCGGATATTTCATTAATCGTGTAAAACTTTTTGGTGCAATAAATAAATTAATTAGATAGTTTTAAATGTATTGTTGTATGGTGTAGTGTCATGTAGTTGTGTGTAGTTTAGTTTGGAATATCTCGTTAATCGTGTAGAATTTTTTTTGGTGTAATAATTGAATCAATTAGATAGTTTTAGATGTATTATATAGTTTTGGATATGTCGTTAATCTTTTGTGGTGCTGCTAATTGCAAAGTTAGTTTGCGGTATGCTTTTTTTTTACTTTTTATCTATGTTTCATATTATTAATAATGTATGTGGATATCATGGGGATATGCCCATGATCTTAGGATGATGAAACAATTGGCAATGTGGCTTTTGGTTTGAAGTTTCAAGTGTTTTCGACAAAGTTTCAGATCTGTCGGTCGTGGCCCCAATCGGCTTTTGTGCTGAATGTTGATATAAGTGGTGATTTGATTTTGGGATAGGTCATATCCATGTTTGTTAATGCATATGTGTTGCATATTGCATGTTTTGAGCTAACGTGGGTCAAGTTGTGAAGAACTTGTTCCCGGATTCGTGTTTGCTTGTCTATTCTTTGTCGCAGTGGCTTGCGTGTCAATGACGGTCAGCGGCGAGGAGGATCGAACTAAGCTTGGAGAGCCGAGGTCGAAACGATCATGGATGCGGGTGAGTCGGTGACTCAAGCATGGCGCAGAATGGGCGAGGATGACCGAACAAGCGGTTGGTCTGTTGGTTGGATCAAGTGGCGCGGAAGTCATTGCAAGTGCTCAGTGGGGCTGGTGGGATCCGAACGGGAGAGACTTGACGACATGGAGCCGTTGATCAACCTACACATGGCGAAGCAGGCGATTGCTTCATGATCTGTGGACTCGGTCTTTTGAAAAGATCGAGAAGGGGTATTTTGGTAATTTCACCAAATACCGCCTTGGTGACCTTTGACTAAGCATGGCGCGGATCGGCGCATGGTGAAGCGGTTTAGATCAATTGTGATGAAGACGGCGCTTTGAGATGCGTCGCGTGTGTGTTCCGTTGTTGTTGGGCCCTAACGGAAGCCCGTTAGGGTAAATCATCTAGAAATTTTTTTTTAGGGTTTGTTGTTGCCCTATAAAAGGAATAGGTGATAGGATTTTTGGGCTTTGCCGCTGGGGTTGGCATGCTGTTGAGCATTGTTGAATAAGCCACTGTAGAACAGGCCTGAGAGAAAACACATCTGTGGCGGCGTTCTTGGCGTGACTTGTAACCTGGTGAGCAGGGAGAAAAAATCTGCGCAGCGCCGATAGAAAAAAAAAAAGCTTAGCGGCGCTGTACCCCTATGAAAACCAGATCTGGGCAACACTCTTGTATCCCATAAATCGAAGGATCGGCTGCAGCTGAATCGGCGGTTCTTGGGCGAAGAAAAAATCGAAATCTTGGCGGCGTGCTTATTGATCTTGTGTCTCCATTGATGCGAGTGCAAGGAGATTTTTATTCTTGGGTTCACGGCGTCTTGTTGTTTTGGTGCAGCTCGGTAGTCCTTTTGCTCTGATTTTTGGCTTGTTTATTTGATTTGGCGCCATCAATCTTTGGCTGCTCAATGATGCGAGAAAGGTTTCTGTTTTCAATTTCAGCAGTTTTGACAGCTGTGTCAGATTAGTTTAATCTCTTGCTTGTCCGCCGTTGAAATCCAGCGCCCGGAGCAGCCTGCATTAACCGGAGCCCTGTGGCGGCTTGAATCCTTTTGCTGTTGTTTTTTTTTTATTATTGCCGTTTCTCTGCTTGATCTTGTGACCGATTCACGGAAATCGGTGGCGTCTCGAAGTAAAAACCGAAGCGTGGGCGGCGGCGTGTCCCATCTAGTTGTTTTGGCTAGCGTCTTGTGCGATCAACCGAATCTGATTTTGGGGCGTGTTGCTGCTGGGCGGCGGCGACATGAGCTGGTCGACTTTGGTGAGATCTTGTGCTCTCCCGGAAAACACAGAGCCAAATCTGGTGGCATGCTGTAAATCCGGCGGCAGCCTTGAAATGATCGGTTTGATGCTATTGAATCTTTATTGCTATGTTGAATTGACCGAAACTATTTGGTTTCTATTTACTGCCTTTTCTGCTCTCTGGTTCGGTAGCTTGTAGTGCTTCGGAAAAATCAAAGTTCGGGGTTTGTAGTTTTAGTTCTTTTTATTCTTTCTACTGCTTCTCTGTGCCTTCAGTCGGTTCTTTGTCTTGTGCGTTTTGCTTTGAACTTATTATTTTATTGCCCTGGCTTGTCATCAATGAAGTTGGTTCTTTTGGCTGTTCTCTTTGATGCAACGGAATCGATCTTAGCTCTTATTGCTTGGCCTGTGCCTAGCAGAAAATAGCAGATTAGGCGGCGGCCGTTTCGGCGCTTGAAAAATTGTAGAGCCCTATGGCCGCTGAAAAGAAAAAAGGCAGCCGGCCGGCGGACTCTTGTGTAAGTTTTGACTGCCATCAAACCACAACTTCTGGTTGCACTTCTTTATTCTTTGTCTTTGCTATCAATTGGTCCGATTTGCTTGTTCAGTTTTATTCTATTGCTTTCGGCTGCCATTACTTGACTAACTTTAGTCTTGTGCTTGAGATGAGATCGAGCTCAAGTGTTTGCTGCTTTGAGTTGATTAGGCTTTTGCATTGGGGTTTGATCGGATTCAACACAGGTCATCCGCTATGCTTGTATACAGATCTTCATAGCTTTTATAGCTATTGGAGTGAAAGTTGTGTTGAGCTCGATTGAGGTGAAAAATAGAAAGCGTCTATTCACCCCCTCTAGTCGCCTTCCGGTCCTACAATTGGTATCGAGCCAAGTTTGCTCTTTTGTGATCTTTATTGATCTTTGAGTATGGCGACTAGTGTGAGGACTTGTGAGTGTTTCCTTGCATCTTGTCGTGGTTCTTTTACCAATGGTGTTGGCCGTAACAAAATATTTGAATGTATGATAAGTCTAATAGCGATGGAGGAGGAAGTCTCCTGTGATATCTATGGCAAATCCTTTTGTTTTGATTGTCCTAGTTTAGGGGATGAGTCACTTTTAGAGCTGAGGAGAAGAAGCCGATGGGCGTATGCACAGACTTTGAGGATGAACATGATGGAGAGGATTTTGATGATGAGCCTTTTGATGATGATGATGACTCTTGAGGGCGATCCCTACTCAAGCTAAGCAAGGTGAGCAAAGAAAAACTCATTGATGGCTTGATTTCATATGAATACAAATTACATGCTCTTAGGAAGAAAATGAAATTGCTAAAAAGAAAATGGTGATTTGTCTCATGAGCTTGCGAATTGAAAACCTCCATGAATGCTTATGATTCATTGCTTGTAGACATGGAGAACTTGAATAACTCTTTTGCATGCCTAAAATCTGAAAATGAATTGTTGAAATTAAATGCTTCT
Organism: Phyllostachys edulis; assembly: GCA_036346405.1. NCBI lineage: Eukaryota > Viridiplantae > Streptophyta > Magnoliopsida > Poales > Poaceae > Phyllostachys > Phyllostachys edulis. Next base: position 58,578,253 of record CM070554.1, read on the forward strand.
ATGCCATGTGATTCTTGTGTTGCCTTACATCATGAGCTTGATAATGCTAAGTTAGAAATAGGCAATCTTAGATCTATGGCTAGAAATGATTATGATTCTTGTGTAGGCATGCTTGCTGAAATTGAGAAGCTTAGATTGACTAATTCCATGCATCTTGAGCAATTAGAAAATGCTAGGGTGAGATTATTGAAATTGAAGCTAGGCCTTGTAGCATGTGCTTAGAACATGAAAAATTGCTTAAGGATGGTTTAGTCTCTTGCAAGAATTGTGCTTGTTTAGAAACTGAAATTGATGCTTTGAGCGCATGCTTAATTCAAAGCATCATTAATTTCTTGCACATCTTGCATTTCATTGAAGAAGCGAGTTGAGTCTTTCTTGCGATGATATGGCGCCAAATCTTGTGACTCTTGTATTTGCCTTCACTCCGAGATTGATGTTTTAAAGATCTCTCTTGCTTCTTTACATTGAGTTGAAGTCTTCTTGTGCCAAATGTGAGTCACTTGATGTTGGTTTTTGTGGCATCGCTTTGGATAGCTCTTCTTTGGTGAGTTCGACTCTTTCGGACTCTTCTTGTGTTGTCCAACGTATTTCTAGAGACAAAGGTGCTTCTCTCTCAAATGGTACTAAATCTTCAAAAGAGAAGTACCATTGCACCTTTTGTAAGAAGAATGGACACACTCTTGGGTTTTGCTTTCGCCGTTTGAAACATGAGCGTCGAGTGCGTCGTTGTACCTCTAGGAACACACATAGCCTTTCTCATGGCATGTGTAGGTCTAGTGTCGATACGAGGATGAGTCATGATGCTAGTTCTTCCAGGACTTCTTCTTTGAGCGACAATGGTGCTTCGTCCTCTCGGACCGTGTCTACTAGTAGACCTCTACACCATTGCTCATTTTGTGGGAAGAATGGACATCATGTGGATTTACTTTTCGGCGTGCAAAACATTTGCGTCGAGCTCATGCTTCTAAGTCTCCTAGTGGGCATAGTCTTTCTCATGACATGCACACTAAAGAATAACACGAAGACTCGATTTGTTGATGGCTTCTTTGACACCTTTTCTAGTGGTGTCGGATAGCACCGTGGACATGGTTTGCATAGTTTTGGTTTTGGTCCACGAGCTACCCGAGGCGGGATTTCGCCGTTGTCCAAGAGGTGGACCTCGTTTTGTTCATCGAGTACACACCCACGGCGAGGTTGTGTGAGTTGCTTTGATGCTTCTGTTGGTTCTCATCATAGTGCTTTCAAGCAAGGCCATTGCCGCTTTTCTAGAGATGGACCTCATTTTCCTCATCGAGTTGTCCACTCGCGGCGTGCCTTCAAGGATGAGATTGGATCTTCTTGCATGGACCATCATTTGCATCATGCTAACTCACATAATGTTTCGACTACTTCTGGTGGTGGTGTGTCCAAGATTTGGGTTCCCAAGCATTCGTTCTCTAACCCTTCGGGACCCAAGACTCAGACACCTTGCCTTTCTCATGTGTAGGTACCAAGAACACGGGTTGGAGAACATGGACTTAAAGGATTCTGATCTTTTGCTTCATTACTTGATCGAGACACTTGATGGTTCTCCACTCCAATGATGGCCTCCAAGAGGCATGTGTTTTAATAATCGGCATCTACACCTGTTTTGTGAGCAATCATATACCTTCATGCCCTTATCTTCAGGATTATTCATACTTGGCATGTTGTGCTTGCTTTGTGCTCACTTGTACCTTATTGGCATGTGTTAATCCTTTTATATCTTTTGTCATGCCTTTGCCTTTACCTTGCTTGTATATCCATGTATCATATTGTTGTTCTTAATTTTCATGGGTGTATGTGCTTGGTTTTGTCTTCAAGAGCTTGTATTGATTTCACACATTTATCATATTGCTCTTGTTGATTTTTGCCTCGTGTATCCACATGTTCACTTGATATCCATGTTAGCATTCATCATTCATGATTTGTTCTAAAATGCTTTATGCTTACATGGTTATTGTGCCTTACTGTTAATTGTGGATGCATGAGTCTTGCCATAGCTTTCACTAGCATGCTTTATTTATGACTGTACATATGATGTATGATTTGCTATGTGCTTGTTTGCTTGCTCCTATGCCTTATTGTTGATTAAGGATAGTTTGAGCTTTGTCGTGTCTTGGATAGCATGTGTTGCAATTGATTTGTCTATTTCCATGCTCATATCTTAAATTATTGATTATATGCTTTTATGAGTTTTGGATCATTTGCTGCTATTCTTGCTAGTCATGTGTCTTGGTACTGTTTCCCTAGATATTGTTTCACTAACCTAATACCAAGGCATAGACTTTCTCTGTCTCTTTTGTGTAGTCTTTTCAGTTGAGAAGAAGAACATGTGGTCCAACAAGTGCTATCACCTCAAGTTGTTGGTTCTTCTTCATTGGTGCCTTCAATTATGACTATCACTTTTTGGAGACAAAGGAATTTGAGATGAGGATGATGGGTGAGCGCAACTACCTTCTGAAGCTTCAAGGAATGGATCTTCATCCATCATGACTACATCTCACTGCCAAGCAGTGTGACTCAGGTTCGAGCTTTTATACCTTACATTTCTGTATGGTATCCCTAGTCTACCTTGCATAGCATCTGTTTTGTATCAGGTGTTGGGTTTGTTGAGTTCAGGGTAGATAGGAGGCTCTGTTCTAGCACGTGTCTTTTCTAGGCACTCTTCTTATCCCATGATTTGCTAGGATGCATTCTTCTCACACCTAGGTCGAGCTTGTCTCCCAATCACTAGTGTTAGCGTGGTTTTTGAGTTGCTGTAAGCTTTTTAGTGTTGGTGTTTCGCTCCCTAGCTTTTCGAGTTGCTGTCCCTAGAGATCGTGTGGTTGAAGTCTTTGTGCTATCTTGTGGAGTTTCTGGCATTTTTGGCAAGTTTCCCCTCAAAGCTTTTTTGACCCAACAAGGTTTGCCACCTTGAGATGCGAGTTAGGGATAATTTATCCCTATGGGTTGGTTTGAGGGGGAGTTGTTTCTTTTCGGAACTTTCTTAGTTCTTTTCTGAACCTTTCTTGTTCATCTGAACTTTCCTCGTTCATTTGAACTTTTGTGGATCTTTTCTGATACCTTCTTCAAGTGGTATCTTCTTTGGATCTTTTTGATCCTCTTGATCTTTTTAGGCTTTTAAGTCTTTTGTGCATCTCATTGTACCATATTGCATACATATGAAAAATCCAAAAAGATGCATTGTAATATAAGCTTTACCACTTCTTTCTTTTAATTGATGAAGCTTTGCTTATTACCCTCTTGAGCTTTAGTATTTCAATTCTTGCTCAAGATTGTGTCTAGTTCTTTGACTTGCTAGAATTATCATGCTTTCACATGTGCAGCAATGTCTTTGCTAATTGAGCTAGAATTTTTAAACAACTTGAACTGAAAATTGCAATTTGTGGATCTTTTAGCTAGTTGCACAATTAGTGATCCTTTTGTGACATTAGCCCTGTCAAAATTGCTTTGTTAGCTCTGGAATCTAGAATTGAACATCTTTGAGCTTTCAGTTCATTAAAGAATCTAAAAAGCGACCCTTGTGCAAAATGAAAAATGATCTCTTTTGTGCGAAAAAAGCTGATCTCACCAATTCTTTCTCATGAGGCGGCTTGCCATTGTACTAGGCATGAACTCGGGAGGAGTTTTGGATGACTTAGACCACTCTTTTAAGCTTTTTGTTGCTTCGGATGGTCGCAGTGAGGCTTGAGATCTAGCACATGGCTAAGAAAATAATTTGTCAAAATTGGTTGAAGCTTAGGAAGAGGTTGTGGATGGCTCCTAGTCCAAGACCTTCTTTACTAAGATAAACCTTTTATCAACTTGAATATTAATTGCAAATGAAAAATAGTTGAAATTTGGGCTTTTGACAAAAATTGAGCTAAATGATTCGATTCAGGACTTTTTGTCTCTAAGATGGTCTTTGCTAGCTTTTGGATCTCACAATGACATTCTGATATGGCTATTATCACTTTAGGATAACTGTTGTTGAACTTGCTAATTTTGAAGCATTGCTTAATTTAATCCAACAACATGTGATATATTGAGCTCATTAGCCTAGCTTTGCTATATATGTCTTAACATGATCTTGCTAGCTTTGTCAGGCTTGTTGTATCTTGAGTAATGGTAGAAATGCTAGCCTGTTCAATTGAGTAATCTCCAAAGCTTCTTTTACCTAAAAATTGAAAAATCAAAACAAAAATGAAGCCACCCCATTGCATTTCATGCATGCTCTTTCTTTTGCTTCTTCCTTACTTGTGCATTTCTCATCTCTGGATGAGAGGAAGGGATGATTTCTTGATGAATCCATTGTCAAAGGGGGAGAAGATATAGCGAAAATGTAATGTTAATAAAGAGCTTTTTGGTTATGGGGGAGAAGGTTTGAAAGGGGGAGAAATAGAGAAATTGAAATTTCATATTCTCTCTTGTAAATTGATGATCATTGTGAGAGGGAGCATTCATATTGCATTCTTTTGGTCTTATTGCCTTTTCTGAACTTGAATAGCAAATCTTGAAGCCTCACAATGATCTAAGGTCAAATAGAACAATTGTTCTTTCGTTCTTTCATATGGACCTTAAGTGAGATTTTTGTCGATTCTCTGGAATTGGAAGCTTTTGTGCTTTCTTTTGCAGTATCTCACTTGTTAGTGCTATTACGAAGCCAGCTTGGTCATTTCCATTGCTTTTCTTGCATTTGGACCAAGTTGTGCCTTTGTCTTGTAAATGAGTATTTTACTTTTCAAACCACAAACTTACATTTTAGAGAGATTGCCAATGTGTTCATCAAGGGGAGATTGTGGATATCATGAGGATATGCCCATGATCTTAGGATGATGAAACAATTGGCAATGTGGCTTTTGGTTTGAAGTTTCAAGTGTTTTCGATAAAGTTTGAGATCTGTCGGTCGTGGCGGTCGTAGGCTTTTGTCTTGAATGTTGATATAAGTGGTGATTTGATTTTGGGATAGGTCATATCCATGTTTGTTAATGCATATGTGTTGCATATTGCATGTTTTGAGCTAACGTGGGTCAAGTTGTGAAGAACTTGTTCCGGATTCGTGTTTGCTTGTCTATTCTTTGTCGCGGTGGCTTGCGAGTCAATGACGGTCAGCGGCGAGAGGATCGGGACTAAGCTTGGAGAGCCGAGGTCGAAACGATCATGGATGCGGGTGAGATCGAGTAACTCAAGCATGGCGCGAGAATAGACGAGGATAACCGAACAGGCGGTTGATCTGTTGGTTGGATCAAGTGGCGCGGAAGTCGTTGCAAGTGCTCAGTGGTGCCGGTGGGATCCGGACGGGAGAGACTTGACGACATGGAGCTGTTGATCAACCTACACATGGCGAAGTAGGCGATTGCTTCATGATCTGTGGACTCGGTCTTTTGAAAAGATCGAGACGGGGTATTTTGGTAATTTCACCAAATACCGCCTTGGTGACCTTTTGACTAAGCCGCGGCGCGGATCGACGCATGGTGAAGCGGTTTAGATCAATTGACGATGAAGACGGCGCTTTGAGATGCGTGCGTGTGTGTTCCGTTGTTGTTGGGCCCTAACGGAAGCCCATTAGGGTAAATCATCTAGAAAGTTTTTTTTTAGGGTTTGTTGTTGCCCTATAAAAGGAATAGGTGATAGGATTTTTTGGGCTGCCGCTGGGGGTTGGCATGCCTGTTGAGCCGCTGTTGAATAAGCCACTGTAGAACAGGCCTGAGAGAAAACACATCTGTGGCGGCGTTCTTGGCAGCAGCTTGTAACCTGGTGAGCAGGGAGAAAAATCTGCGCAGCGCCGATAGAAAAAAAAAGCTTAGGCGGCGCCTGTACCCCCTGTAGAAAACCAGATCTGGGCAACACTCTTGTATCCCCGCAAATCAGAAGGATGCGGCTGCAGCTGAATCGGCCGGTTCTTGGGCGAAGAAAAAAATCGGAAATCTTGGCGGCGTGCTTATTGATGCTGTGTCTCCATTGATGCGAGTGCAAGGAGATTTTTTATTGCTGGGTTCACGGCGTCTTGTTGTTTTGGTGCAGCTCCAGTAGTCCTTTTTGCTCTGATTTTTGGCTCGTTTATTTGATTTGGCTGCCATCAATGCTGGGCTGTTCAATGATGCGAGAAAGGTTTTGTTTTCAATTTCCAGCAGCTTTGACAGCTGTGTCAGATTAGTTTAATCTCTTGCTTGTCCGCCCGTTGAAATCCAGCGCCCGGAGCAGCCTGCATTAACCGGAGCCCTGTGGCGGCTTGAATCCTTTACTGTTGTTTTATTATTATTATTATTGCCGTTTCTCTGCTTGATGCTGTGACCGATTCCTGGAAATCGGTGGCGTCTCAGGAAGTAAAAAACCGAAGCGTGGGCGGCGGCGTGTCCCATCTAGTTGTTTTGGCTAGCGTCTTGTGCAGTCAACCGAATCTGATTTTGGGGGCATGTTGCTGCTGGGCGACGGCAGCATGAGCTGGTCAGCTTTGGTGAGATGCTGTGCTCTCCCCGGAAAACCTGGGGCCAAATCTGGCGGCATGCCTGTATATCCGGCGGCAGCCTTGAAGTGATCCGGTTTGATGCTATTGAATCTTTATTGCTATGTTGAATTGACCGAAACTATTTGGTTTCTATTTACTGCCTTTTGCTGCTCTCTGGTTCGGCAGCTTGTAGTGCTTTCGGAAAAATCAAAGTTCTGGGGTTTGCAGTTTTAGTTCTTTTTATTGCTGTCTACAGCTTCTCTGTGCCTTCTGGTCGGTTCTTTGTCTTGTGCAGTTTTGCTTTGAACTTATTGTTTTTATTGCCCTGGCTTGTCATCAATGAAGTTGGTTCTTTTGGCTGTTCTCTTTGATGCAACGGAATTGATCTTGGCTCTTATTGCTTCGGCCTGTGCCTAGCAGAAAATAGCAGTTCTGGGCGGCGGCCGTTTCGGCGCTTGAAAAATTGTAGAGCCCTGTGGCCGCTGAAAAGAAAAAGTAGCCGGGGCCGGCGGCCTACTGTGTAAGTTTTGACTGCCATCAAACCACAGCTTACTGGTTGCACTTCTTTATTGCTGCGCTGCTATCAGTTGGTCCGATTTGCTGTTCAGTTTTATTCTATTGCTTTCGGCTGCCATTACTTGACTGACTTTAGTGCTGTGCTTGAGATGAGATCAGAGCTCAAGTGTTTGCTGCTTTGAGTTGATTAGGCTTTTGCATTGGGGTTTGATCGGATTCAACACAGGTCATCCATTTGTGCTCAGATCTGATCTTCATAGCTTTTATAGCTATTGGAGTGAAAGTAGTGTTGAGTTCGATTGAGGTGAAAAATAGAGAAAGCGTCTATTCACCCCCCCCCTCTAGTCGCCTTTCCGGTCCTACAATGTAAGCATTGAATTTTTCAGGTATGGCGTCCGCAAGAGACGCTGCGTAGTGGCCCTACAAGTTGCTTCACCCAGACGTTAACGCGGATCACCGTAGCCACCTCAGTATCGTCCACCCCCAACCTGGCGAGGCACCCATTGAGCTTAACACGTTGCGGCTGCCACGCCCATGAGAGCATGGAGGGTCAACCCACGTTGGGTTCCTAGGTACGTGTAGTTGTGACCCTCATTTACTCAATTTCAGCCAGACTTGTGTGGGTGGACTCACATATGTTGTTAATCCATTCGACGCATGTTGAGAGCGGTAGGCCTGCTTCCACTAGCGAGGATGGTGGAGGCGACGTGGGAGGATGACCTGGACGTCCATACGTCGAGGTGGTTCCCGTACAACCGGTGCCTCCTAACGGTGTTGGTTGACCATTGGAGGATGGAGACGCACACGTTCCACCTTCCGTGCGCGGGCTTCCGCCTGGCGGCGTATGACGTCGCGTCGATGTGGCACAAGGACCTACTCGCGAGGTTCCAGGGATGCTTCCACCCGACGGCGGGTACAGGGAGTTCACTAGTACGCACAGGGTGACGCTGAAGTGGCTATGCTAGTTCTACGTAAGTATTTATAACTCTTGTGTTTCCACTCCAGTTGTTTTGTTCAACTTCCTAATGAGTCCTTATCTTCCTGCAGCCACAGCATATGGCACAGGACGCACCCAACTACATAGTGAGGAGGCACTTCGAGGACTACTTGTTGTGCTTGTCCGGGTGGGTCATGTTCTGCGGGTCCCACGGTGACAGCGTCGACAAGCACATGATCCGCTATGCACAAGAGTGGGGAACATGGAGTTGGAGGAGATCCGGCCGCACACTTGGGCCGAGCAGTGCTATGCGTGATGTACCGTGCCTATGAGACGCATGCCGGAGGGTTCGAGATAGCTCCATCCTTTCCAGATGCTCACTCCTTCTTCAGTTGTGGTCCTTTGAGCGTTTCCAGATTGGATGACCGCAACTCGACCTCAGAGCCCACACCATCGCTGTGTATGCCACCGACGGTGACATGGATAGCCCGACCAAGGTACGGTGTGGTGTCGCCGATGGGTAAGTTTTTCAACCCTTGGTCTGCTTCATAATTTGCTTTAATTGCATGTGTTCAAGTTTTGTTGTTCTATTCCACTGGTCAAATTCACACCGATCACTACGCATGTGTCCTACCCGGACTATGTTGTGATGTTCGACCAGTTGACAGATAACCACATCATCTAGATATTGTACACTCCCGAGAGGGTGTACGCACGCGCACCCCAAGGCATATCAAGCTTGTGCTAGTGAGACTCTTGGTACTGGCTCACGCAGCGTCACTTGGTGCACAACGTCTTTGTGGAGGAGTACTACTGTCGGGACCCCGGGTATGCAACCCCAGGACCCTCTGTGTATTCTGAACTAGTCCCGTGATCAGTAGCTAGCTCACACAGTTACAACATTGGTGTAATCATAACCACCCAACCAAACAAAAGATGAAACAGACAAATTAATAATATTAAGCAAAAGGGACCTTATGGTCAAGTCTTACAACGGTTGCCACGCAGGGCTAAAGAGAACAAAGTAAACTTGCAGCGGAGAATAAAACATCTGGTGGAGGTCACCCAATATGCCCACCGGCAATCGAGTGAGGGACGCGACCTAGTTCGCATAGTCTTCAAAGAAGTCTTCTTCATAAAACTCTGAGTTCACTGGTTCACCCTCCTCTGCCGATTTAAACAGAGGGCGCAAGGCCATGAGTACTTTGAATGTACTCAGCAAGTCATAGAGAAATGTATGCAAGTAATATTTATGAAAGGCTTGACAAGGATAGCTTTATGGCTATTTTGCGGAAGCGATGTTGACATTAAATACAATAAGTAGATTGCAAAGCACAATTTAAAAGATTAATACATAAATAAGCAATTTTCTTTGAAACAACTAGTGAACACCCTGTTCACTTTCCAACCATCGACCATCAACAAGATTCGAACAAACCATTCCAACATTTTCGATAAAATAGTTTAAGCCGTCCAAAAATTCTAGGAAAATTCACAAAAATCCCTTGAATTAATTAGGACTTAGTGAAAATATTTTAAGCTTAACTATTGCTTTTAGTTTTCATCAATTAATTATTTTTAACATAAGGCCAAAGGAAAAACCAAATTAAAATCCAGCAAAACTCAACTAAACCAACTTTAATTAGTTGAGGTTTTAATTAATTCAAATTAAACTGCTTTTGAAATTCTAAATTACAATTTAAGCTAGAGCAAATTAATAAAACCAAATGGTTCCTTTTAAGGTTTTCAAAATTTTCAAAAAGCCCGAAAATAGGGATGTTACAAACCTATACCCTTAAAGGAATCTCGACCCGAGATTGAGATGACTAGAGAATAGGTGCGAGAACTCGGCCTTGAGATCCTCTTCACGCTCCCAGTGGCTTCTTCTTGGTGTGATTGCTCCACTGAACTTTGCGAAGCGGAGGATCTTGCTTCTTGTCTGCCTTCGAGACACTTCCAAGATTTTGATGAAATTTGCTCCTTGTAGGTTAGATCTTCTTGCAAGTCAAGCTGCTTCTAACGGCATCTGCTCTTCTGGCACTCGCAGGCACTTCTTCAACTGAGACACATGAAAAACACCATGCACGTCTGACAACTGAGGCGGGAACTCTAACTTGTAAGCAACTTCTCCTCTTCTGGCTAGAACTGGAAAAGGTCCAATATATCTTGGTGCGAGTTTTCCACTGACTCTGAAGCAACGCATCCCTTTGAGAGGTGAGACCTTCAGGTACACATGATCTCCAGGTACAAAGGCTAAATCTCGGCGGTTATCGGCATAACTCTTACATGCAGTGCAGGTACATTCTCGGCTTTTCTCGATCGACTTAACTTGATCTTGACCTCCTTTAGGATGTCTGGTCCAAGTACTTGCCCTTCGCCTGACTCAGTCCAATACAAAGGTGTTCTCGCACTTTCTTCGTAAAGGGCCTCAAAGGGACATCTGTAGACTTGATTGATGATTTGTTGTTGTAAGAAAACTCGCATAAGGTAGCATTAGGTCCCAACTAGTGCAGGTTCTCTAGGCGCGGGCTCTTAACATATCTTCTAGGATTTGATTTACCCTTTCTGCTTGACCATCATGCGAGGATGGTAGGTCAGTCTTGAAATTCAAATTAGTGCCCAAAAGCGGTGTAACTGCGAGAATCTTGAGGTGAAGCGGGTTCCTCGATCGACCACGATCTTCTTTGGTACACCATGCTGACATACTATCTTGGCCATATACAATTCTGCAAGTCTATCTCCTGAGTAGGTGGTCTTGACTGGGATGAAGTGAGCCACTTTTGTTAGGCGATCGATAATTATCCAGATAGAATCATATCCAGCTTTAGTTCTTGGCAGACCGGTGATAAAATCCATTCCGATTTCTTCCCATTTCCATTCAGGGATGCTCAAAGGTTGCAAAAGTCCAGCAGGCCTCTGATGCTCAGCTTTAACTCGCTGGCAAACATCACATTGTGCAATATACTAGGCCACCAATAGAATTCCTTGAGGTCTTGATACATTTTAGTGCTTCTGGGGTGAATGGAGTACAAGGTTTCATGAGCTTCCTTGAGTATTAATTGTTTGAGTTCATACGATCGGTACACAAATACGCTTGTCAAACCATAGGACACCTTGCTCATCTTCTGAAAATCTTAAGGATTTACCCTGCTTCATGTTTCTCTTGATTTCCTTGATATCTGTATCTTCTCCTTGAGCTTTCTTGATCTGATCCTGAAGAGTTGGTTGCACTTCTAGGGTAGCTAAGTAACCTTCTTCGACTAACTCAAGCCTGAGCTTTTGAAATTCTTTGTGCAATGCTGGCTGACCTTCTTTGATCATCAGAGTATTGCAGTAGGTCTTTCTACTTAAAGCATCTGCTACAACATTTGCTTTGCCTGGGTGATAATGAATTCCCATGTTGTAATCCGTGATCAATTCCAACCATCTTCTTTGTCTCATATTCAGATCCACTTGGGTGAAAATGTACTTCAAACTCTTATGATCCGTGTAAACTTCACGGCGATTACCGATGAGGTAATGGCGCCATATCTTTAAAGCATGCACTCTGACCCAATTCTAAGTCATGAGTGAGGTAATTGACTTCATGAGGCTTCAATTGGCGTGAAGCATATGCTACCACTTTCCTTTCTTGCATCAAAACACAAGAGACCTTGACGAGATGCATCACGAAAAAATCTAAAATCTTTAGAACATCGAGCGAGAATCGGCCTTTGGGGCGGTGGTCAAGCGCTTCTTTAATTCTTGAAAACTTTGCTCACATTCGGCGTCCAAGCAAATTTCTTTTCTTTTTTGACAATTGGGTAAGGGTCTTGCTATTCTTGAGAATCCTTCTATGAATCGGCGGTAGTAACTTGCCATTCAGAAACCTCGACTGAGGTCTTGACTTGGGTGACTCGAGTTGAGCACATCCTTGACTTTACTAGGGTTGGCGGTGACTCATACTGCGGACATGAGCGTGTCCCAAAAGGTAACTTCCTTCATCCAAAACTCACACTTGTCAAATTTAGCATAGAGTTGATGATCTCTAAGCTTATTGAGAACCAGCGAAGGTGCTCTTCATGCTCTTCTTCACTCTTAGAGTAGACTAGGATATCGTCAATAAAGATAATGACAAACTTATCCAGATACTCCATGAATACTTTGTTCATCAAGTTCATAAAGTAAGCCGGTGCATTGGTTAATCCAAAAGACATGATGTATACTCGTCTGAGTCCATATCGGAGTTGAGAAAGTCATCTTGGTATATCTTCCTCACGAATCTTCAACTGATGGTAACTTGACCTCAAATCTATCTTGGAGAACACTCCGGCTCCTTTTAATTGGTCAAACAAATCGTCAATCCTAGGCAGAGGGTACTTGTTCTTGATGGTGACTTCATTAAGAGAGCGGTAATCCACACACATCCGCTGGGTACCATCCTTCTTGGGGACAAAGATCACTGGGGCTCCCCAAGGCGAAGAACTTGGTCGGACAAATCCTTTATCTTGCATTTCCTTGATTTGCTTCTTCAGCTCGACTAAGTCATCAACCGGCAAACGGTAGGGTCTCTTGGAAATGGGTGCGGTCCCCAGAACTAGGTTAATGACAAACTCTAGGTCCCTATCCGGCGGCATTCCAGGTAACTCATCCGGAAAGACATCTGGAAATTCTCGACTCTAAGCACATCTTCCACGAGATAAGGCACTAACACTGCGCAGACTAAGGTTCCATCATACTTTTACAGAAGCGGCTTGAACTTTACTTTGGTTCCATCTGGGCGACCAACGTGATGCTTCTATCACCACAATCCAAAACGCTTGGTGATCGAGAAGCCAATCCATACCCAAAATCACATCTAGGGATTTGGCATTGATAATTATAAGGTTGGCTAGAATTCTACCCTTCTATGGTTACTTTAACCTTAGGGCGCCTTTGGTTAGTACTCAACTCCGAACGGTGTACGAATCAACATAGCATTTTTAAGAGTCGAACCTTTAGCGATGCTTTGCAACAAAACTCAGAAACAAATGAATGGGTAGCTCGAGAATCAAACAAAAGCTAGGCAGTGTTGAATTTACTAGGAACTTACCCAAAGACGACGTCCCGGGCTATCTGGGCTTCTCTACCATGACATAGTTCTACGGCCTCTTCCAAAGTCGAGGGTCTTGGTGGTCTTCTTTGGAGTCTGAGGGCTCCATGTCTGCTCTCCTAGCATGGGGGTTCTGGTTGGGGTAGCTCAAGGTTGAATCGACCGGTGATGGACCTTGCTTTTCTTGCGCGATTCTTGGCATAATGTCCCAAGCTAGCAGACAGTTAAACAGTGATTCTGCGGCGGGGTTGTTGTTTCTTGGCCGCTAGTTGTTGGTGTTGTTGTTGAAGCTGCGGAATCACAGGGTAGTTGGGCGAGTCTTCTTCTGCAGGGTTCGAAGGTGACGGGAGGAATGAGAATGAGTTTGGGTATTGTGCATTAGTTCGGCCCTCTGCGAATGACCTTGATGAGTACCATGCTGCATTGACTTCCTTTTATGGGATTCCACCAGTTCGCGACGCGACTCTTCTATGAGCATGGCCTTGTTTACTAGCTGCTGGAAATTGGCATAGTCGTTGCCAACGACCTGAACCTTCAAGCTAGGGTTGAGTCCTCGCTTGAAACGCTTCTGACGAGCATCATCGGTGGCAACATCCTCAGGGGCATAACGAGAGAGTTGAGTGAACTTGTTGAGATATTCACTCACCGATGTGTTCCTTGTTTGACTCACGAAACTCATTCTTCTTCATTTCTACCTTTCCGTCGGGGATATGAGAGAGGCGGAAAGCTTCAAAATTCAGTCAAGTGATGTTCGTGGTTTTCATGGGCGTATGATAGTTCTCCCACCATTCTGCGGCGGTGCCTTCCAGTTGGTGTGTAGCATACAAAACTTTCTCACGGTCATCACACCGGGTAATGGCAAGCTTCTTTTGGTGGCGCAACCAATCATCTGCATCCAAAGGCTCGAGGAGGCTGGAAAAGGTAGGTGGATGGGTCCTCATAAACTCTGCCGACTTTGGTGATGATAAGTGGGTGGGGGTGGAGGTGGCATGGCATTTGCTTGGTTGTTACAGTTCGACCGCGGTGAAGCGGCGGCAGCCGTCTGATTCTGTTGAGTCATCATCTGGTTCTTGTTCTGCATCATTGCATTCATCAACTGCGCCTGTGCTACCATGAACTGTCCCAAACCCTAATCCGTTGTTGCGGCTGGGGTTGGTGGCGTAACGGGGTCCACTTGTTCTTCCTGACTTGCCGAGTTGCGGGTTTGAACCATCTGCACATATCTTCTTGGGTTTAATAGATGAGAGGAAGAAAGCACGATAGGAAAGAGGGAAAAGCACAAAGACGAGCCAGACAAGGGAGAAAGACGGAACAACCTAATTGGGGAAGGTCGGTTTAACCCAACGAACAATAGCCGGAAAGCTATAAGAGGCAACAAAACTCGAGCCACTGATTCTATCGATATTGAAATTAAAAGGGTAACTGCACTACTAATCTATCTTAGGTAGGTGGCGACGCTAAGTAAAGCTCGATTCTATAGATAATTGAGATAAGAGGGTCACTTTACATTCAGAAATAAAGTTCAGACAAGATAAGAAGTCAGACTTGAGAATAGAGTAAGGAGAGATTAGCATAAGATGAGGAAGAATAGAGTAAGATGAGAGGAGAATACTACTCAAGTTAGTTGTTGGTTTGATTTATAAAATAAAATTTTGAAATCTTGACTAAACGACCATGCTAACTATGGTTACGTCCTACAGTCGATATGGCTCTGATACCACATTATCGGGACCGGGTATGCAACCCGAGGACCCTCTGTGTATTACGAACTAGTCCGTGATCGATAGCTAGCTCACACAGTTACAACATTGGTGTAATCATAACCACCCAACCAAACAAAAGATGAAGCGGACAAATTAATAATATTAAGCAAAAGGGACCTTATGGTCAAGTCTTACAACGGTTGCCACGCAGAACTAAAGAAACGAGTAAACTTGCGGTGGAGAACAAAACATCTGGTGGAGGTCACCCAATATGCCCACCGCAATCGAGTGAGGGCGACCTAGTTAGCATAGTCTTCAAAGAAGTCTTCTTCATAAAACTCTGAGTTCACTAGTTCACCCTCCTCTGCTTGGATTTAAGCAGAGGGTGCAAGGCCATGAGTACTTTGAATGTACTCAACAAGTCATAGAAAATGTATGCAAGTAATATTTATGAAAGGCTTGACAAGGATAGCTTTTGGCTATTTTGCGAAGCGATGTTGACATTAAATACAATAAGTAGATTGCAAAGCACAATTTAAAAGATTAATACATAAATAAGCAATTTTCTTTGAAACAACTAGTGAACACCCTGTTCACTTTCCAACCATCAACCATCAACAAGATTAGACCAAACCATTCCAACATTTTCGATAAAAGCTCTACACCTTGCGTGAAATCACCAGGCATGTCCATAACCGGGGGCACGGCTATTCAAATAGTTTTACACTCTGTAGAGGTTGTACAGCTTTACCCACAAGACACGAATTCTCTAGTTGGTTTGGCATCCGTCGATACCATTGCTCACTACCTTAGGTAAGCGATCTAGAAACGCGTGACAAGGCCTTTACAAAGTTCTGTTTTGACTTCGATTACGTTAGCTAAGGTTTCGCCTCCATCGGCCCCCTCTTGCACCGTTCCCAACAAAACAAAACCGAACCAAGACATTGCTAATTAGTCGGCCGGGTCTATCCCAATCTAGACATGTGGTTGTACGGTTGAGGCCCGATCAATGGTTCAAGGTTAAGTCCTTAGTTGGTTGCTTTCGACGAGACGGTTCCACATTCCAAGTGTGCGTTACGGCACCCACTTTTTCCACCACCCACTCGTCCGAGCATAAATCATTTTCGTTCAACCTGGCCAAATGACCACCCTAGTCATGGCATAACATCTTTTAACAAAAGTGGCTCCGCCACGGTTCCATAATTTCCTTTAGTCAAATTCATCATTTTGGGTTCAACCTAGCCCAAGGACCACCCTAGTCCTGGCACCACAAATTTTAGTAAGGTGACAACAAATGTCGTGGTCTCACACAGGACCACACTTCGCATTATTAGCAACACAGGTCGTTACTACACAAGCCACAAACCATGTGCGCTAGGGCAAATCAACATTTATTGAATCATGATATCGAGACCAAAGTCTACTAGAGCATGACTAAGCAATAAAGCGTGCCCATGTTGGTATTACAATAATGTCCAACTAGTAATTAACCATCCTAAGGTGTCCAAGGAGTTATGTCATTCAAGGATACATGTTGATTGCAATTTATCAAGGAGGCATACGGCAATTAGGTAATTAACTAAACCCGAAACCATTTATTATAAAATTAGCCATGCATGTTTATATAAAACAACATACTTTTATAAAGATGGGTTCAACATGATCAAAGGTCTATGACTTGCCTTCGTTGAAGAGTAGCGATTAGCCGATTAAATGAATTCTGCGAAATCTTAGAAACTCCTAACCTATCTGTGAACAAAGCTAAATAAATAAAACAACTCCAAATAAAATCCAAATAAAATCTAAATAAATACCAAATAAATACTAATAGGAAGGCAAGAAATTTAGATGAATTTAGAAATTTGAATCACTCGAATCGGAGTTCGAATGAGAAAGTTATGGCCAAAGGAAGATAGGAAAATACATAAAATCAAGAAAAAGGATTTTCCTGATTTCTGGAATTATTTTCTAAAGAAAAATCGATTTATTGCATAGGTGGCGTCGTGGGAGGGTTTTCGGCGAAAATAAAAAGAAAAAAATTACGACAAGCGGGGCCCACTTGTCACGAGAGAGGTGCATGGTGGACCGGGTTCACTTTGCTTCCCAAAGGGTGTTAGGGGTTGGGCGCCACGTGGGCTTGCCACGCGTGCCACAGGTGACATGGCGCCGACACACTGCTGGCCCAGGCTCAAGGTGGCGGCCACGTCACGCCGCGAGAAAAACCTTCAGCTGCGCGTCGTGGCCTTCTGGCGCCACGGCGACAGCGAGGCGCCAAACAGCGAGGAGAGGGGTTGGTCGCCTGATCTCGAGGGCCAGGAGAGAGGCGAGCGAAACAAAAAAGCAAAGCAGCAGTGCGGCTCGGCAGGAGGCAGCGGGGCTCGGTGGCGCTCCGGAGGCAGGGAGGCGCGCATGGTGCGCCTCGGCGCAGTGATCTGAGGTGGTGGCAACAGCGGCGAGGGTGCTTGACGGCGGTGGCGGAGTCTTCTTGAAAGCACCACGGGTGGCGCGAAAAACTCCGATTGCGGCCGAGCTAGGGTGAGAAGAGAGGAGAGGAGGAAGAGAGAGGAGGCCGGTCTGGTCTTGGCGCTTAAATAAGCGGCAGGGGTGCGGAGGAGAGGATCAACATAAGCGTCGAGTCGGCCATTAATGGCGGCTTGACCAGCGTGACATGGGGAGGAGGTATGGGCGGTCAGGCGTGGCGGGCGGCGCGGAGTCTGTGAGGCGGGAGGTGACGTGTGGCGATTCTTTAGGTGGGCGGCGACGCAGGCATGGCGGCATGACGCGGCGGCATGGCGTCTGACGTGGCGTGGTATTTATGTCGCCGGAGGAGGAAACGACCAGGCGGTGACAAAGCGAACCGTGGGTCGGTGGCGTGAGGAAGCCGCGAAGCGACGTGGTAGCGAGCAACAACCGTCGATTCGATCGGACGGCGCCAAAGGAAGGAAGGCTGTACTTGGACATAACTGGCCAGCCGTGCAAGGAGAAGCGAGGATGGGCGGGAAAAGCGGCCCAAAGCCAAGAAGGAAAAAGAAAACATTTCCGATTAAAGAAATGCTAGAAAAGCAAAAGCAATTTTAGAAAATAGTTTAAGCCGTCCAAAAATTCTAGGAAAATTCACAGAAATCCCTTGAATTAATTAGGACTTAGTAAAAATATTTTAAGCTTAACTATTGCTTTTAGTTTTCATCAATTAATTATTTTTAACATAAGGCCAAACGAAAAACCAAATTAAAATCCAACAAAACTCAACTAAACCAACTTTAATTAGTTGTGGTTTTAATTAATTCAAATTAAACTACTTTTGAAATTCTAAATTACAATTTAAGCTAGAGCAAATTAATAAAACCAAATGGTTCCTTTTTAAGGTTTTCAAAATTTTCAAAAAGCCCAGAAAATAGGGATGTTACAACTACGCACACTGGGTGATGCGGTAGTTCGGACTACGACAGCAGGTCCCAGTGCCCTGAGGGGAGCCGTTGCCGCCAAACGTCCATGGGTAAGTTAACGTTTAGTTTTGACGTAGCCTTTGCCTTGCGTACTTACAAATTTTTTATTTTGCTCCTATGGACCAGGAAGGGAGTATGTGGTAGCAGTTCCTAGGTTGACAAGATGGTCCCTTGGGTGACGTAGTGGCTCCACGCCTCATAGAACATAATCCAGGAGGATGCTCCCTATGACCACCGGACATACGAGGAGTACATTGAGTGATACTCCACTCGGACGAGGGTTTGTTGCGTCAGGGTCATGGACGACCCACCACGACACAAGGCCGCGACGACCGACACATACCCCACCCAGCCGAACTCTGCATTCCATTGTGTGGTACGTATTGAATAGTCCATACTTCTTATTTACTTCTCATGTTTTCGGTTTCTAACTTGTTATTTTTGTGTAACAGAATGATCTAAACTGGGAGGTGTACATGTTGGCGAGCTCCATGCGTAGCATGACGATCGGGGATAGCATCACCATGACGGGGAATGACCTTAGACACGCCATGGACTAGATCATGGGGAAGACGAGGCAATGCATCGAGCTTACATCATGTCGGAGGCCGATGGACATGCTGGACCCACTAGTGTGTGGACGAGAGTGAGCCATAGTGCGTCACTCCCCACGGCTCCCCACTCGAACTTGCCGGACGGGTCCTCATGGCACCATACCAGGAGTACCCTAGCACAGTTCGTAGGTACACCTGAAACACTCACATCTGCTTGTTTATTTCGAACACCACTATTTACTAACGCCAATTTCTTCTGACGGGTCTGACGAGGATCAAATAATCCTCATTTAATTATTTATCTGTAATTCATATTATGATAATAATGTCGTTATATGGTTCTTGAGTATACCCCTTAATATTCATAAGGGAGAAGCTGGAGGTTGTAAGTTCTTCTACGACCACCACATAGTCGTAAGTCCTTCTACGACTACCCCATAGTCGTAAGTCCTTCTACGACTATGCCCTGATCGTAAGTTCTCCTACGATCAGTCTGAGGTTGTAAGCTCTTCTACAACCACCACTTGGTCGTAAGTTCTTCTACGACCAGTCTCTAGTCAATAAGGCTCACAGACATGTGGGCCTAGTCAATCAGGGAATCTTATGTACCATATCTAAGGATATGAGCAGTCAATTACGCTATTATTCTCTGAAATAATAGCACGATTAAACTCTCTGTCATGGTGATAACTGCCTAGCGACGTAGGAACGTTACTACTCCTATAATAATCTCTGATACTTGGCTACTGTCTGAAACATTAAAAGCGGCCTTTGAATTTGGAGAAAACCATGACATGCTCAAGTCTTGTATAAAAGGTAGGATCATCAGGAGGAGAAGAGGGAGGAATTAGGAGCACAAGACGCCTTACTCTAATCTTTCTCTTGATCTTGTAATTCAACATACTCAATACATACACATAGGAGTAGGGTTGTTATTCTCCCTAGAGAAGGCCCGAACCTATATAAAAATCCCTATGTTGCCTTTCTCTACATGATTTGAGTTTAGGAGACCCCCCAAATCAAACAATATTTACGTAAGTTCAGTTCTAAAACACCGACAGTTGGCGCCGACCGCGGGGATCTTCGAGTCATCAGCTTTCCTTCGCTCTTTTCCAACTCTAATGCTCTCATGGCAGGAGAGTGGAATGAGGAGAACTGGTTCGACTTGGCCAATTATGCAGATATCGACATGGATGTCGGTTTCGACTACGAGCCGAGTATTGCATCATCCGATGGTGATGTCGCCTCCGGAGATCATTCTCCAGGAGACCATATCACCGATGGAGTTGAGGAGGGATCCTTATCCCCTGCAACATTACGTCCGGATGAGGAACCAGCTTCCTCAGAGGGCAAGGGTCAATCCGACCTTAATCAGGACTGTACCAAGACAGGCTCAGAGCATAGCGAGGTTCCCCTCCAAATGTTCAAGTCCGTCTAAGGCGGTCAGACACCGCACGACAAGTCACAGGAGGCAATCGTGCAGGCTTCATCAGCACCTAGTGGTAGTCTCTCTCAGGTTAGCCCCACAAAGGATGGGGTAGAACATGTTTTTCCTGCGGGTTCGACTATCCCATTGCTGAGCTGACCTACGGATGGAGACGGTTATAACCTGGAATTCCCCTTCCTGGAGGGGTTTGCTCCAAGTCGCCAGACGGTGTCTTTCTACTACTCCTTGAGTGAGGAGGCCTTAAGCGCAGGTGGAGATCATCAACGGGAGGTCTTCGTCCTTCTCTCAGGTGATGATCGCTCTCCTAGAGACAGGACTGAGGATGCTCCCCAACGATCACACGTTGCGACCCCTCATGGCAATGACGAGGACACCTCCAACGATCAACAGAGTCAACACTCTGATGATTGTGAAAGAGATTCTCGAAATACTCGCACTTCATTGAGGCAAGCTCGAGGCTCAGGTATGGACATCCCTGAGGCAACCCGACAGAGAAGAATTGCGGCTCAGAGAAATCCATCTGGGCACGTTCACTATCAGTCGAAGGAAGCTCAAAAACTCCAACGCATCAATGATCTTCTCGAGAACCAATCTCAAGAACTTGCTCGAATGTCTGGCTACGACCTCTTTGCCGAAGAGATCGCACAAAGGGTTTGAAGCACGATGGCCAAGCTTGAGCACACTCGCCGACATCAACCTAGAAGTCGTGGTGGTATGACCTCATCTGCTTCTAGTCGTTCAAAAAAACTCACCGCATGGAGATCGCCGTGACAACCGATCACAACGCTCTCCTAATTTTTGCCCCAGTTGAAGGAGAGTTCCTCGAATGCCTGATGACCAACAAGCTCCCAAGAGAGGTGATCGTTCATCACTCCAACACAGAAATCTACGACAGCAGATGGAATACGAAGAGTATTTTCCTCGTAAGGTTGAGACCCACCACACGTCGGGTCCACCTATGACTGGGTATCGACGTGTACGATCACCTGGTGACGTCAATCCTTCTTTTTTGCAAAGAAGGCGTCAAGAAGTCATTACCGGATGTCAGGCTTTCTCACCTGACCTCCGAGCGGTTCGCTGGCCGCCTCGATTTCAACGAGTGAACATGGAGAAGTTCGATTGATCTCAAAACCCCATTGAATTCCTCCAGATCTACACAACCGCTGTCCGAGCCGCAGCAGGAGGAGAGCATGTAATGTCAAATTACCTTCCTACTATGCTCGAGGGATCTGCTCGATCGTGGTTGTTAAATCAGCCACTCGAGTTGATTTATTCATGGCAGCACCTCTACGACCTCCTACCTACCATCTCCCTAGGAAGGAGGACGACCTGCACAGGATGAGACAGAATGACCACGAGACTCTGCGCCAGTTTATTCGATGATTGACCGAGGTTAAAATTCCATTTCGAGGTTTACGATTGATACGTCATCGAGCTTTCAAGCAGGGAGTCCGTAGTAGAAGGATCACTAAGGATATCACCTTAAATCCTCCCTTGCCATCGTAGAACTCTTGAGATGGTCGTCGATATGCTCTGGCTATTTGAAGCGGTCGAGTGGAATAACACTATTGATCGAGATGATAAAGTTCCTCAAGAGGTGGGCGAAAGCGGTAAGAAGAAGGATAAGAAGACCAAGAAATCCAAGAACAAGGCAAAAGGCCAAAAGCTTCAAGCCAACAGTTCCAAGGAGGTCTTGGTCGTAAGCAATAAAAATCCTCAAGGCAAAGGTAAGCTCCCCGAACGGAAGAACAACAAGCCTTGGTGGTGTCCTTTCCATAAAAAGGAAGGTCATGACCTTCACAACTGCCAAGTTTTCCAACGAAAACTCGAGAACTACTACAATGGCAAAGGACTACTCCCTACCCTCGAAGAGGTAGGACAAGCGAGTGATCGTACGCTGTTGGACGACAACAAGGAGATGCCATTCCAAAATCCCAAGCACACCATTGAGCATGTCTATAGGGGATCATTGGCGTACGAGTCAAAACGATAGCTTAAGACTGTCGAACGTGAGGTAAACTCTATTAACCCTCCTCTTGTCAATAAATTACCGAAGTGATCGAAAGTCACCATCTCCTTCGAGAAGGTTGACTGTCCGATCCCTTCCACTTGACCAGGTCGCTTTCCAATCATGGTCGAACCCACCATCAACAACTGTCGAGTAAATCGAGTTTTGATTGATGGTGGTAGCTCATTAAACATTTTGTTTACGAGTATCCTGGACGAGATGCAAGTACCTAGGACCAAGGTAAGACCGGTACGATACACTTTTCATGGTATTGTACTGGGGTCTTCGGCCAAACCTATTGGTCAAGTTTCTCTTCCTTTAACATTTGGTTCTCCAAGTAATTTCAGGACAGAGAAGATCTCCTTTGATGTGGTCGATTTCGATACAGCATATAACGCCATACTCAGACGACCAACTTTGGTAAAATTATTAATCGCTACTCATTGTGGGTATCAATGTCTTAAGATGTCAGGTCCCAAAGGAGTGATCACAATTCATTGTGATAAAAAAGATAAGCGCTGCGTGTGACCGTCGATCCCTCGAGATGGTTGGCGGAATCTGGCTCGAGAAAAAAAAAAGCGACCTTCAACCAGCGGTGAAGCCTAAAAAGCGCACCTAAGCCGAATGACCAGGTCAAAGAGGTTCCTTTGGATCCAGAGGAGCACTCGAAAACTGTTCGCATTGGGGATACTTCTGACCCCAAATAGAAAGACACCCTCATCGCTTTCCTTCGGGCAAACGCAGATGTCTTCACGTGGCAAGCATCCGACATGCCCGAAGTCCCCAGGGAAGTGATTGAGAATAGGCTAGCTCTACAGCCTGACAAAGTACCCGTAAAATAAAAATTACAGAGATTTGCCCCTGATCGACGAGATGCTATAAGGTCAGAATTGGACAAGCTACCTAAAGCAAGCTTTATAAGAGAAGTCAACCACCTAGAGTAGTTGACCAACCATGCAATGGTTAGGAAGTCTAATGGCAATTGGCGAATGTGTGAGACTTCACTGATCTTAATAAAGCTTGTCCAAAAGATGATTTCCCTTTACCTCGTATCGATTAGTTGGTTGATTCTACTGCTGGTTGTGAAACATTAAGTTTTCTAGATGCATATTCTGGCTACCATCAGATTAATGTGTCTAGAAGATGAAGAAAAGACCGTGTTTATTACTCTATTTGGAACATTTTGTTATGTCAAAATGCCATTTGGTTTAAAAAATATTGGCGCTTCTTTTCAACACTTGATGCAATCGACTTTTTCACCTCAACTAGGCCAAAATTTGGAAGCCTATGTTGACGATCTAGTCGTAAAAAGCATCAAATGGCTTAATCATGTTTCAGACTTGTAGGAGACATTTGACAACCTCAGAAAACACCGCCTGAAACTCAATCCTGAGAAGTGTGTGTTCAGAGTCTCTTCGGGAAAATTGCTTGGATTCCTGGTCTCTGTACGAGGGATCGAAGCAAATCCTGAAAAGATAAAGGTCATCGTGCAAATGCGCCCTCCAACCACGAAGAAAGAAGTCTAGAAACTCACGGGGTGCATGGCGGCTTTAAGTCATTTCATCGCACGACTAGGCGAAAAACAACTACCTTTCTTCAAACTTCTAAGGAAGCACGAGGGTTTCGAGTGGTCGGAAGAGGCAAACGCTGCCTTTGAGGATGTCAAGAGATATCTTACGAGTGCTCCTATTTTGGTTTCTTTGAAACCAGAAGAGACGCTCTTAATTTATCTAGCTGCCACGCCACAGGTAGTGAGCGCAGTACTAGTCGTAGAGCGTGAAAATATCCAACGACCAGTTTACTACGTAAGTGAAGTTTTCCACGGGCCTAAGGAGCATTACCGTCAAGTCCAAAAACTTCTCTATGCCCTCCTCATGTCTTCGAGAAAACTGCGGCATTATTTTCAGGCGCACAAGATAATTGCGTCGTCTGAGTTTCCCTTAGGAATGATCCTCCAGAATAGGAAAGCAGCGGGACGCATGTCAAAATGGTCAGTAAAATTTGGGGAGTTCGACCTCCATTTCATGTCCCGAACGGCCATTAAATCCCAGATCTTGGCAGACTTTGTCGCCGAATGGACAAATCTGAACACATTCGGGATCTCTAATCTGATACCCCGTCGATGGACGATGTACTTTGATGGGTCACTTACTTTAAGTGGCTCAAAGTGGGGTGGTCTGGAATCTCTAACGGAGAGACCTTAAAGTATGCCATTCAATTAAACTTTCGGACCACTAACAACGTGGTGAATCTGAAGGTTCTTGGCTAGCATACGAGAGTAAGGCCTTCGCGATTCGGCGACTACTCGTGAGAGAGACTCTCAACTAGTCATGAATCAAGTCGAGAAAAGTACCGGTGCTCTAATCCAACCATGTCTCGGTACTTATCGGAGGTTTGAAAGCTTGAAAAGCATTTTTCGATTTCGTGGTACAATTTATCCCTCGCAAGGATAATTTTCTCGCAGACCAGCTTGCTCGTCTAGCTTCTTTTCGATCACAAGTACCAAAAGGAGTCTTCTTGGAATAGCTCTAGAAGCCGTCTCTGGTTGAAACACCAGAGACAACTCCTATTGAGACAGCCTCGCTAGAATACCAGGATACCTGGATAGATCCCATCTATGAGTATCTTCAGACGGGTACCATACCCGACGATGATCTCGAGGCGGATTGCTTATCCCAAAAGGCCAAAATGTATACTTTGGTCAAAGGAGTCCTCTATAAACGAGGTACTCAAGGGGTACTCATGCGATGCATATCGTAGAGAGAAGGACTAAACCTCCTTCATGACATACACGAGGGCATCTGTGGAACTCATGCTTCCTATAGAGCATTTGGTCGGCAAAGCCTTCGATAAAATTTTCTTGTACTTGACTCTCTCGATGCCAAAGAGTTGGTTAAGAAATAGGTACAATGCCAGTTTCACAGCAAGCAAATACACCAACTAGCTCAGGCATTGCAAACAATTCCTCTATCTTGGCCTTTTGCGACCTGGGGTCTTCATATCCTAGAACCGTTCCCAAAAGCTCCAGGAGGTTTCGAGTTCCTTTTTGTGGCTATTGATATGTTCACAAAGTGGATCGAAGCTGAACCTGTGACTGGGATAACAACAAAAGTGACAAAATGGTTCATGATGAGAAGCGTGATCACTCGGTTTAGGGTCCCAAGTCGAATAATCACAGATAATGGTAAGCAATTTTCAAGCGCAAAATTTTAAGAATGTTGCGACGAGTTGGGTACCAAGCTATGTTACGCCTCTATTGCCCATCCCTAAAGCAATGGGGCAGTCAAAAGAGCGAATGGCCAAATAATGCAGGGAATCAAAACTCGAGTCTTCGACCAGCTTGTCAAGCGCTAGGGGGCTTGGGTACAAGAATTACCCTCAGTATTATGGGCAGTTCATATGATTTGCTAGTCAGACTCTGGTGAAACACCTTTTTTCCTAGTTTTGGTCTGAAGCCATGCTTCCACGAACTAAAGATCAGTCAATAAGGGTCGAAACTTTCAGCGAGTCAATCCAAGAACAACTTGGCGGATGACATTAACACCTTTCGAAGAAGAGAAATCAAGCCTTAATCCATTCAAAGATCTACCAAAGAAGCCTGCACAAATACTACGATCGTAAGGTCTAACCTCGCAGCCTTGCTGTATGTGACTTGGTATTGAAGAAAATTCAATCCCGGTCTAATCGGAACAAGCTTTCCCCCAAGTGGGAAGGTCCTTACACAGTGGTCGAAGTTATGCGACCAGATTCAGTACGACTAGCAATGGAAGATGGCAGAATTCTCTCCAATTCGTGGAACATCGACCAGTTACGTAAATTTTATGTGTAACCGACCAATCCTACAATAAAGCATCAGATTCTTTCTATCTTTATTGTCTTACTTTGAGTAGCGCTTTGACAATTTTTCAACTACGACAACACCCTGGTCGTACGTCCTACTACGACCAGCACTCAGTCTTCCTTTACACTAGTCAAAAGGATGGTAACATCACCTAGTCGAAGTCTTTCCTTTCTGCACGTGGTTCTGCCCACTAGAAGGAACTTCCTAGTGTTGACTCATTCCTCCCTTTTGCTGCCAATACAAAGGACTTGAGTTCAACTCACATGGTCGAAATATTTTTCAAGCCAACTCTTAGTATCTTAGATTATTTCTTCATTCATTTTTGAAAAATAAACTAAGCAGAGTACACTTTTTCCAATTTGCTCGACTACTTTTAGTACACTCGTTTTGTTTCAACTGGTCAGAGGAATAGACAACACCTAGTCGAAGTCTTTCCTCTCTGCACGTGGTTCTGCCCACTAGAAGGAACTTCCTAGCGTCGTCCTGTTTCTAACTCTTGCTACCAGAGCGAACTTACCGAGCGCACTAGAATAAGTTGAACAAATTTTTAAGGTACTTCAGACGTTTGTCTAACTCAAGTTGCCCGTTCTTGATTTGATTAAACTGGTCGGAGAAGGTAACATCGCCTAGTCGAAGCCTTTCCTTTCTGCACATGGTCCTACCCACTAGAAGGAACTTCCTAGTGTCGACTCGTTCCTACACTTTCAACCAGTGCGAGATAATCGAGACCAAAAAACTACAAGTTAGATAAACCTCTCTTTTTAAGAAAACCCATTTCACACTATTTGCTTGGTTTATCTAAATAAACCAAGCAAATAGTCGGGGCTAGGATAAAGTTATTAATATGACTTCAATTCTTAGTCTTAATCTCATTTTCCATTCATTATCTTATGAGTTACTAACTACTCGACAAGATGATTTGCAGGAAGAAGAAAGGATAATATATATCAATAGCAAAAAACTTGTTTTTTACAGGACTCAAGTACAGACTACTCTGACAAGGGAGATCCTATTTGCATCTCCTCCGTGACTTCCTCGCCGATCGACTACATTTCTTCTATCAACCGCTCCGCTTCTGCTTCAGAGCAATCGAAGTCAGCTTTGATAGGTTGCAGATTAAGATTGGGGTCATGAGCCTTAAGTTTCACCAAAACAAAACTTATTGTGCCCTTGACCGCCTCTTTAATCAAATCGGCTTGGTTGGTCTTCAGAGTGGTCACCAACTCTTGCAAAGTTCTAACTTGATCACCAATAGTACTCGAGTGAGCAATCATCGTGTCTTCACGAGGAGTGATCCCCTCAGCATGAAGCCCACCGAGTACATTGTTCAGAAGAGAAATGTTGTCTTGAAGGTTGATCTTCAAGAACTTCATCTCCTCCTGATTACGAGTCGAAGCCTCACGGAGTCGTTTTATTTCGACTGCATGCTCTGAAAAGAATATGACCAGTCAGATAAAATGACCTCGAAAGGAAAATAAAACCAATCACAGGTAAAGACTTGCTTACCTGCTAGTCGAGAATCTAACTTCTTGACTTCATTGTGGTGAGAGGCAATGCTCTTTACATAGCTCTCCTCCAACGATTGGACCTCCCGATCTTTTTCTTTGGCGATGCGGGTAACCTTGTGTAGAACCAAGGTCTTTTCTTTGACCTCAATTACGAGCTTCCCCACTTAGACCTCTTTGTCTGAAAAGGAATAAGAGTTAGAAAAAGAAAAGAAGGTCGTAAGCGGTCATAAGTTCAGCACTTGTCATTTATTAGTCCCTGCAATTTTTCAATTGCAGAGTTTGCCTCCTGAAGCTTATTCAGGAGGTCTTCATTCTTCTCGCTTAGCTTTTTCGTCTCGGCTTTCTCAAAGTCGGTGTAGTCTTGTGAAACTAGACGAACAGAAATATCGTCGTTGAGACCCTCCATGAAATGTTCCTATCTTGCTTCATCTGTAGCTACATCATCTGGAGCGTAACGGGCAAGCTGGTTGAACTTGTGGAGATATTCGTTGACAGTATGGTTGCCTTGGCGCAATGTACGAAACTCCTTTTTCTTTAAGGTCACCATGCCAGAAGGAATATGTGCACTATGAAATGCCTGCACAAACTCATCCCAAGTGATAGCCTGGGCATTGGCGTGAGACTGAGCAAAATTGTCCCACCATTCAAGTAGGTGCATTGGTGGTGAGAGGCAAAGCAGGACTCTCTCCGGTCCTTTGCACAGGCAATGTCCAACTTCTTGCTGATTGCCCGAAGCCAGTCGTCTGCATCCATCGGATCAGTGCTACTGGAGAATGTTGGAGGACGCATTCTCATGAATTCTGATAAGCTGGCTCTTTGCATTGGTGGAGGTGGCGGTCTTTGCTTGGTCTTCTTTGCTACTTGGGTGTTGTTAAGTGGTGAGCTAGCGAGTCAATCAAGTGAGGCCGATTGGCCATCATTTGTCTCAATCGAGTTACTTCTTTGGGGTGGTGGTGGAATTGGGTTGTTCTGATGATCTTCGTTTGCATTGCCCTGTCCACTTACATTCCTACTGCCAGAACTACGAGTGTTCACCATTTGCCAGAGCTTGAAGACTTTAGACAAGATGGGAGAGGGGAACTAAGGGGGATAAACTTATAACAGTCACCAAGAACCAAGAAAGCACACAAGAGCAATTTTTTCCAAATAACCTTTTATTTTATTAATATTTTAGAGTTTGGTTGTGGCTGCCACAAAGGCACGACAGCTCACAATTCATCTAAGTGTAAGGTAAAAACTAACCAAAAGGTTAGGATCTAAGACCAAGGTCTAAGCTGAAAAGGTATAACTATCAATCCTCTGCCTCTTTGGTGGTGGTGTCGAAGACTCTATCCGAACAGAGGAAGAAGCGTCGTCAGCCTTAAGCAAGGCTAACTCCTCTTCTGCCTCCTGCAGTCTCTGCTGAGTGGTGCGAAGCTCATCCAAGACAGACTGGTATGAATAGTCCATCGCAATTGACAGCTCTACTTGCATGGTCAAGTCTAGAAAATCCTCCTCTCTGGTGGGGAAAAAGGAGTTGCGTTGTCTGTTGGGGTAGTGAAGCGGGTAGAAGTGGAAATGGGAGCGGTTAAGCTCAAGTTCGTAGAGTCGTCGTAGCCTGCGGATGGCCTCCTGTGTTGCATCTTGAATGTCGGCGAAGAAGGAATCACGGAGCATCAGAGCGTCGAAGACGTGCAACGGTACCTCACTGTGTGCATCGACGTAGAGTAGCACCTCTACTCTCCACCTCTTATGGGTACCCACTGTATAAATGTATCCCTTGTAAACTGGTCTCTCCTAAAACTCCAGCTCTTGCATCATCTTCCATAATGATGCTGCGGAGTAGCTAGCGTAAGCACCACGGGAAATGGCTCTGGGCTCTTCATCCATCTACAATTTTGAATAGACGAGTGTTAGTAAACAATTTTAGAAAGAAAGGTTAAGTAGGACACCAGAAAGACAAGTAAATAATACTTTAAGTTTTTGAAAATAAGTCCTTAGGGCTTGTCCATTCTATCTAAGGTTGCGACCTACAGTCAATATGGCTTTGATACCATCTTTGTCGAACCCGGGATTAAAGGATCCCAGATTCTCTGTGTTTACAACACTAGTCCAGGAACAGCTAGTGTACACAGTTCACAAATATGGTAACAAGTCCACATCACGCATTTTATTGATAATATCAGAGTATTTATTACAAAAGGGCACTTGTCCTAAAGAAAATTACAACAGGAAGCAAAAGATAGTAGTAGGCCAAACGATACGCCACAGGCAATAGTCTGGGGGCGCAGCCTAGCCGTCCAAGTCCTCCTCATCCACAAAGTACTCCTCCTCTGAGATTATTTGCAATAAGCAAGGATGAGCACTACTACAGTGCTCATAAGTTACACCGATCAAATGTGATTTAATGCATGCATAAAGGATATTTCAAGGGAAGGCTTATAGGGTTCTTTTTGCATAAAGCCATGTTTCTTTCAAATATTCATACTAAGTTCCAAAGCAGTTATTCTATACCTAAAATTCATTTTATAAATTCTCAAGTTTTATAGTAGGATAACCTCCATATGAAATATAGTGATGGATACCCTCCTATCACATGGCTAACCACCCAAATTCTCAATTTGATAAACCATTTATGTCAAATCCATTTTTGAAATCAAAACCAAAGTCTAACTTTGAGTGGCAAATGCTAAACATGTCCATGACTGTGGATACAGCTATTCGAATAGGTTTTACACTCTGTAGAGGATGTACAACTTTACCCATAAGAGACAATTTGCTTTTGATGTCGGACAATACACGCTTCCTTAGGCATGCGACAAAGCAATTATCACAAGGCTGTTACAATGCTCTACCCTAAAGTTTTTATGCACGCTAAGGTTTCACTTCCATCGGACTATCCATCCTCCAGAAGCACCCTCTTGCGCCAGGTGGGAATATTGTCTAACCAACACCCACACAACACATGGCACAAATAACAGTAGAGTATGGCAAATTATTAAGCCTAGTCCTGCCCATTCGGGACATGTGGTACTAAGGTGGAGTTTAGCAAAAGTGGCTCTCAGGCTGGTCCTTAAACAACTTGGGCAACATACCAAAACCCTGGACTTGATCATTAAAAAGATTCAATCGTATGCATAAACCTGCACCAGCCTGACATCCATTTTGCCCAAGTTAAAACCACCTTTGATTTTATTTTTGTTTTTGAAATCATTTACAAAAGAGTCTATGGTAAAACAATACCATGGCTTATTTTTAAACAGATTTGAATTTTTGGCCAAATTCCCCAAATTAAACATTTTGGTCTAAGCATGTCTTAGCATAATATTTTCAAATGATCCTAGTTCATACTAATGTATCAACCAGGTTTTATCTATGGTGACAAGATGTGTAGTTCAATACCAAAATTGGCCATACAAAGGATTCTAGGAATATCTATGAATTTAAAAACGGGTATTTAAATAAGCATGCAGTACATAATTTAAAAATAGAATTTAAATAATTTTAAATACTGAGATTCAAATATGATCAAGAATGTAACTTGCCTTGCTCAAAAGTCTGGTTGTTGATTAATTCTGGTTCTTCGGACTCGTCGAAATCTAAACGTGAAAATAAGCCAAATTCAAATAAAATTCAAAAAGAACTTCAAAAGAACTCCAAATGAAATAATTTTGGTTTAAATAGCTAGATTAAGATTTTAGATAATTTTAGGAATTTGAATCACCTAAATCGGAGTTCGTATGAAGAAATACGAGCTCCTCGAAGTTCTAAAACTAAATTAAACCCTAAATTGGATTTTCTAGAATTATTGAATTAATTTTCTAAAGGAAATTCCATTTATTGCATCAAGATTACCTGATAGTCGCAATGATCTATGACAAGTGGGCCCCGGTCAATGGTGAGTCCATGACCAATCAATGGTCCATAGTGAACCCTGCATGAAGCGATGGCAGCGGGGTGTGTGTGGTCAGTAATGCGAGATGGCGTGGCGCCGTGGGCTCCACGTCGGATGAAATTCTTGGCGTGGCGATGACATAGGCGTCTCGTGGTCTGCGCCACGTAGACTCGGCTGCTGCGGCCTTCGGGTGATAGCCTCGCGGCGTTACACACCGCAGCGAGTGCGGAGTGTCGCGCCAAATGCGAGAGGGACAACGAAGGACTTGGTGTGCTACCTTGGAGCGAAGGGGCGATGCGTTATGGTCATCGGTGGCGAGGTTTAGCGATGGTGGCGTGGGGTCGACGACGAAGAAGGTGCTCCGAGGGTCTTTGAGATTTAACGAGCAGTGTCGACCGGGTGGCCCACACGAAGGCTGACACGTCGGATCGAAGCGGCGGGCGTCGGCGGCAGCGGCGGCGACTGGCGGCGAGGCGCCTAGGGCTCCGGCGGCTTCGAGCTACAATTCCGGCGGCTAGAGAGGGGTAGGAGGGCTAGGGACTGGGGGAATGAGTTGCGCGGATGGTTGCGGAGCAGGGAGTTCCTTTTATAGGCCCCGGGGATCACTGGAGCGGCGAGGACGTGCGCGACCGTTTTGTGCCAGCGTGGTGGCGAGGTAAAGAGAGATTAAGGAGGTTTAAGGAGGGGTAAATGGGCGCTTTGAGTGAGTCAGAGAACGTGGGTTTGAATGGCATCAAGTGCGCACAAAAAGGGGAAGTAACAGGCGCTTTTAAAAGCTCGGGCGAGGGCGGCAATGGCGGCGTCGCGAGGAGGAAGAGAAGGGCGGGGACGACGACACTGTTCACGGTGGTCCCACCGGTAAGCGAGAGAAAGAAACAACAAAGAGACGGGTGATCCTATGGCCGTTGGATCGGGATCCAATGGTCAGGATTGAACGGGACGTTAAGACGTCCGAAGGTTTCGATGAAATCTGGCCATTCGTTTTTGATCCGACGGCTGGAACGGATGGTGCGAGCGAGCGGGCCGTGTGCACGTGGAAAGATGGTTTGGGCCGGCTGAGTTTCAGCCCAAACACTGTGCTGAGGATTTTAATTTATTTACTAATTTATTTAATCCTGATAATTCAAATAGGTTTTAGAAAATAGCAAATAACATCCAGAAATTATGAGAAAATTCACAGAAATTCTCAAAGACATTCTGGACTTAAATAAAATAATTCCAACTTAAACTTGGTAATAGTTTTTGCAAATAAATTTGTTTTGGCTTTAAATTAATTAAGGAAAAGTTTTTAGAAAGTCCAGAAAATCCAAGGAAAATAATTTAAGTTTTATTTTGCCAAAAGGGAAAATTTGGGATGTTACAAACCTACCTCCCCCCTTAAAGGGAATCTCATCCCCGAGATTCAGACTGGTTAGCAAAGAGGTGGAGATACTCAGCTTTCAAATCCTCTTCTCGTTCCCATGTGGCCTCTTCTTCTGAGTGATTACTCCACTGCAATTTACAAGAACGAATGACCTTGCTTCTGGTGATACGCTCTGCCACATCAAGAATCTTGACTGGATATTCCACATAGGGGAGGTCTTCTTGCAGATCGATATTCTCAAGGGAAGTTTGCTCTGTTGGTACTCGGAGACATTTCTTCAACTAAGATACGTGGAAAACATCATGGACTGCTGATAGTGATTCTGGTAGTTCAAGCTGGTAAGCAACTTCACCTCTTTTTCCTAAAATCTTGTACGGTCCAACAAATCTTGGTGCATGTTTTCCTTTGGTACGAAATCTTTTTACACCTCTAAGTGGAGTCACTCTGAGATATACGAAATCTCATGTTTCAAAGGATAGATCTCATTCACCAGGTGCCATCCGGCAAGCCCCTCTTTCTTCAAGTCTTTGATGGCTTGAATGTAGGAGGCGATCCGGCCAAGATCCTTAGGAGTCAAATCCTACGACGAATCCTTCTCAGTTGGACTTTCAGCGAAGGAGAGGTCGTCCTCACTAGTCGTCTCCTAGTAAAACCACTTCTTCTTCCATCCCGGCCACGACGACCAGGTAAATATCTGAATGTACTCCTTCAACTTCCCATCGTGGAGCTTCAGACTACAGCTACCGACAACTCCAGCTAGTCTGGTCAGTCCATAGAAGTATTGGAACAACTCCAAGTCAGCCGGAATCTCCAAGTAGGCCTCGCACAAGTAAACAAACACACCTAACATCGTGATGGAATTGGGAACAAATTTCACCAACTCCACCATGAAGTGTTCGAGTACAAGTGTGAGGAAAGGGTGAGCAGGCAATCGAAGGCTACACTCACAGAACGCCTAGAAGACGGGGATTTGCCCAATCTCCTCCGACGGCCAATGCTGCCTTGTAGCCTCGATCCACTTCACGAATTTCCTCTTCAGGATCTTCTCGGCGGCGACCAAAGCCTTAATCTTGGTCGCATCCATCTCCTATTCGGCCCACTAAGAAGCGGCTCCGGCCATCTTTCTCAAGGGTCGGAGATTTGGATTTGGAGATATTTCCGGAGGGCGCTCGATTTGGTCAGCGACGGAGAACACAAAAGCTTAATGAACAGTGGAAGCGATTTGAGGAAAGGTAAAAAACCTAAGTCTCACCCACAATCGTGATTTATAACCAAGACGCTGAGTTAAAGGCGTGGCGACCCAACTTGCCACCGCCGAACCACTCCAACGATGTGTCTATGAGAGTTGATTGAGATTCTTAAATTTGTTTGCTCGAGAAAACCGAGTCAATCTTTACACCTCAAGCGAAATTACCTTCCTGACCAAGTCTTTTTCTGGTCAAATACAACAGCAATCGGAAAGGTTTTACTTCCAACTATAGTACTATGACCACTTGGTGATCTTAAGATCTCCTACGGCCACCTTGCGAGTCGTAAGGTTTTCTACAACCTTCTTGACCAAGTAAATTTCTGGTCAAATGAAACACCAGTCGAAGAGTTTTTCCTTCAACCACTACTCTACGACCACCTACTGGTCGTAAGATCATCTACGGCTTCTTTTCCAAGTAAGTTATTTTCACTTGAAGCTAGGGGGCTAGATGGCGAGGATCTAATAATCCTCATTTAATTATTTATCTGTAATTCATATTATGGATAATAAGGCCGTCATATGGTTCTTGAGTATACCCCTTAATATTCATAAGGGAGAAGTTGGAGGTCGTAAGTTCTTCTACGACCACCCCATAGTCGTAAGTCCTTCTACAACTACCCCATAGTCGTAAGTCCTTCTACGACTATGCCCTGATCGTAAGTTCTCGTACGATCAGTCTGAGGTCGTAAGCTCTTCTACGACCACCACCTGGTCGTAAGTTCTTCTACGACTAGTCTCTAGTCGATAAGGCTCATAGACATGTGGGCCTAGTCGATCAGGGAATCTTATGTACCATATCTAAGGATATGAGCAGTCAATTACGTTGTTATTCTCTGAAATAATAGCACGATTAAAATCTCTGTCATGATGATAACTGCCTAGCGACGTGGGAACGTTACTACTCTCATAATAATCCCGATGCTTGGCGACACGATCCAGAAGCATTAAAGGCGGCCTTTGAATTTGGAGAAAACGCGGGCAGCTCAAATCTTGTATAAAGGTAGAATCATCAGGAGGAGAAGAGGGAGGAATTAGGAGCACAAGACGCCTCACTCTAATCTTTCTTGATCTTGTAATCCAGCATACTCAATACATACACACAGGAGTAGGGTTGTTATTCTCCCTGGAGAAGGCCCAAACTTGTATAAAAATCCATGTGTCGCCTTTCTCTGTGTGATTTGAGTCTAGGAGACCCCCCCGAATCAAACAATCTTTACATAACTTTGGTTTTAAAACACCGACAAGGTCCTTAGTTCCACACATACATGGGGCAGGACTACGTGGAGTCGTCCGCTGCGATGCAACAACCAGGTCGGTTAATGCTCCCGTGTCGTGTCCGCTACAATGCAACAACCAGGTCGGTTAATGCTCCCGTGTCATGTGTACTTTAAGCATTTACATCTTGTTTACATGCATAACGTACTGTTCCACATGTTGTACACCTATTTGCACAAGGAGCTGGTGTCGCATGAGGGAGCACAGACCTCAGACTACGACGTCGACAACAAGTGAGGGCCACGGCGAGAGGGTGGTGGGCCCTCCCATGGTGAGAGCACTCCCAGCTAGTCCTCTGACCCAGCAGACGCAACCCCCTATCATGACTCCCGTGCAGGCTACTCACGGCAGTAGGGTTACTCGGCCGCTAGAGACTTTGACGTACTCGCCTTAGGGGCCTTTGTCGGCCCACCAGACGAGGCAAGGAGCCACACGTAGGGTACAACCCAAGAGGGCACGCGAGTAGATGTATCACTTATGTTCTGTAAATATTAGTTTGACGACAACTTACATTATGCTAGTCTCGTGTTTACGCTATTATTTTTTTCTTGTTGTGTGTACAAGTAATAATGTGAGGGAGTCAACATCGCGGCACCCCACAGCACCCTCATTCTAGCCTTTTCATACGCGAAATGGCCATACCCTCGTTCCCAA
Organism: Phyllostachys edulis; assembly: GCA_036346405.1. NCBI lineage: Eukaryota > Viridiplantae > Streptophyta > Magnoliopsida > Poales > Poaceae > Phyllostachys > Phyllostachys edulis. The sequence continues at coordinate 58,614,147 of CM070554.1, forward strand.
GTCATTCTCTCTCTAATATTTCGTTCTCTACTCTCAAATAAATCGATTCAGTAAAGGGACAATTGCATTAGAAAATGATACTTCAATACCGCAAGGAAATTAAACTCTGTACCTAGGTTCATCTCATACGAAAAAGACCACACACTACCACCACCTTTTCAGACCGAAATGACAACACGGACTAGATTTTCGCAGTGAGTAGACAACACTCACCATCTATCCCACCTTTTTAGACAGAATTGATCACACCCTGCCACTACACCTTTTCGGACTGAATTGGCCAAGCCCTGACACTACACCTTTTCGGACCGAAATGATGACTCCTCTCCCTCCTTTTGCAGTGAGTAGACACCACTCACCAGCAATCCCACCCTGCCATTCGTCATAATTTCTACCCTTAGCACTACACCTTATCCGCTTATAAAAGGAAGAAGAACAGAGCTGGAGGAGAACACTACACCACTACAGCCAACACTTCACTCCAACTTGTTTCACACAACACAGAGGAAGGAGATGTCATAATACTATGCGAAGATGATGCCGAAGCACAAGTGGCTTGCCGAGAGGGCTAAAACCTACCTGGATTGTTCTATCAAGGACACGCTGGTACCACCGGAGTTTCCATGCCTGCAGTGTGTGTGCGAAGAACCGGCTTGGATCATTTAGTCCATACACCTAACGACCGCCGCCTAGGTGTACTACACGTGCGGGAATATCCTCATAAGAGAATCTTACACAGACATATATTTTTTACATCTTACATTGCATTCCACATATCACTAACTTCATCAGCACATAATGGCAGTAGAAGATGTGTTGCAACTTCTTCCTATAGATCAATAGCCCGAACATGTACGATAGGGCGTTCATCGGGTAAAAGTACATGTTCAACTACGCGAAGCGACCCGAGGACTTCCAATGCTAGAAACATTACGTACCCAACCCTATTGAAAAGGCACCGAATGAACCCAAGAAAGCAGGGTGGTGTGGAGGACCCCCAAACAGGAAGCTGAGTACTGTTGGAATGAACCTTGATCTATTCCAATGGGCTAAAAGGCCAATATATCATGTACAAGGTAGACAATATGTGAAGAGCACCCTAAGCTATATACATATCTAACACCCCCTCAAACTCATGGTGGATCAACAACACTGAGTTTGAAGCCGTAGTGCTCAGGAGGCCTGATAGTGCGACGATCACGAATATCGTATCTGGGAGGATAAGGCGGGGCAGGGCCTAGCAAGGACAGGGAAGAAGAACCGGAAATAGGGCCCAACAAAGACGGAGGCTCAACTAGAGAAGAAGGAGTAGGCCGAGGATGGCAATAGTAGTGCAAGGGAAAACGTGAAATCTCAACAAAGGAGCTGGAAGGAAACTCCAGTGGAGAGGGAACAAATGGAGCCGAAGGAGAAGGAAGTGAAGAAGGTGGGGGTGGAAACGAAACAAAGTGGAAAGCTGAGGGTCAAGAAAAATCAGAAAAGGAGATCGACTCAACAAGAGAATCTAAGCTGACAGTAGGAGAACGAGGATAAGGTCAGTACTCATCGAAGTTGACATCCCGAGATATCCTCATTTGTAGAGCAACAGGGTCGTAGTAGCAATAACCCTTATGCTCAAGACTGTAGCCAAGAAACACACAATCAACTGACTGAGCAGTCAGCTTGGTGCACTCGCGAGGTGGAAGAAGGACGAAACAGATACAACTGAAACAACGAAGGCGATTGTACTTTGGAGCTCGACCGTAGAGATGCTCAATAGGATTAGAACCCTAAAGAGCAGTGGAAGTATGCATGCTAATGAGGAAAACAACAATAGAGACAGCCTCAACCTAGAAGTGAGGTGGAACAGGAGAGCCAACCATGAGAGCACAAGCTATCTTAAGCATGTGACAATGCTTACGCTCAAAGATACTGTTCTGAGCATGAGCACCAGAACAAGAATACTGGGGAATAGTACCCTACTTAGCGAGAAAGCGACACAAAGCAGCAGACAGATACTCAGCAGCAGAGTCAGCATGAAAGAAACGAATGGCGAAGTGAAACTGAGAGCGAGCTATGGTGGCGAACATCTGGTAAATAGAGAGAACCTGAATGCGAGAGGATATGAAGTAGATCCAAGTATCATCAATAAAGATCACATAGTATCGATGACCCCCTTTTTAATCGAAGGGAGCCAGACCCTAAACATCGAAGTGAACAAGATCAAAAGGACAAGTAGAAACAGAATCACTAGAGGGATAGGGAGCTATAGCTGCTTGCCAAGCTTACAACCTATACAATGTAAAGAGGTGTCCCCAGAAACACACCCAAGAACACCATGACCTACTAGTGACGATAGACACGATTCGAAGAGATGACCCAAATGATGGTGCCACTGAACGAAGGAAGCAGTAGAGGACACAACAAAACCAGATGTAGTGGTAGTGGCTGACTGGCTGGTGGAGATAGCGGAAGGAAGATGCAACTAGTCAAGCTCCGAAAGACGCTGCGAATCACAGCACCTGGGGCCAATACCAAGCAGAATCTCCAGGAGTTAGACTTAAGAACAACATGACAGTCATGATCAGTAATCTGACCAGCCGACATAAGCTGCATAGTAAGCTGAGGAACATGAAAAGAGGAAGTGGAAAAGGTGTCTCGGCCTGCAACAGGAAGAGAGGTACCATCTGCAGTCTGGATAGTGGAAGGAAGAGTTGTGTGACTCACAGAAGTGAGATGGGTAGAATCTGGTGTATATGAAAGGAATTACCATAGTCCAAGATCCACAGAGACAAGATACCTGACGAGAGAGGAGGCGGAGTCGAGGAAGACTACTGGGAAGCAAGAGCCAAACAAGTAGAACCTGAGGAGTTCGAGGACGAGCCGACACCGAGGTGCTAGAGCAGAGAGAGGAGCTGCTGCGTGGCATCACTGGAGGAGCCCTGGCGAGAGGCGCCATCTCCTGAGTGGGAGGAACCTCCAGAGCCCTTTGGGGGAAGTCCACCCCGACGACCCTGGTTCTTCCTTCGCTTGTAGCAATCCTAATCATAGTTATCAATTCCATTCCTGAGGCTATTCTGGTTTGCCTCCTGGTATGGAATCTGTTGTCTTAGGACCATTACATGCGTCTTAGAGTATTTATTATAATATATACACATACATATATGTGTGTGTGTAATTATATGCACACATAATTTCACTTCAAATACATTACCATAGAATAAAAATGACACATCGATCAATTACTTCATAAATATAAAAGTCATACGTCGTTAAATAATACAACGTGAGTTCATAATTTTATACATTTTACTATAGTCTAGCATAATTTCACTTATCGAAGGAGTATTATTGGACTCGGCCTTCCGAACTGATTCAAACCAGTGGTCACTTCAATTTTGAATTTTTTTTACCGATACCGGAATGACTGGAATGACAGAATGGCCGAAATGGACCGAAATAGGCCGGAATGGCCGGTATTGACTGGTACTGAGGCTGGTACAAGATCGAGGCTACGGTGTGCCTATTTGGGTGCCGGTATGGCATGTTCTGGCTATTCCGACCGGTACCAGAATGGAATTGATAAGTATTGTCCTAATACATGTGGCCGTCACGCAAGCAGTAGGTGCAGTAGAGACCCACGATAGAGGCCGCAACCACTAGTGACCCGGGAGCTGGAGGGACCATGGTTGGAGCTGAAGGAGTAGGCGCTGAAGTAGACAAGACAACCTGTATTTGAGCGGCGCCACGATGACGAGTCTCCTCAGCACGAACACCCATGAGAGCTTCCACCAAGGTCGGGAGTGGGTGGTGAGTCAGGAGCTGAGCACACACGGTCTCGAACTCAGATCGGATACAAGTCAAAAAGTCATAGAGACGGTGAGTCTCCTGGTGAGCGCAGAGTCGCACACAGTAGGGATAGGTCCAGTAGACATATGGACCTAGAGAGTCGACCTGACGCCATACCTCAGACATCTGCTGGTAGAAGCCATCCATGGTGGCACGGAGCTGCCAAAGGGAATGTGTCTGGTGCACAACGGAGAGGTACATAGCATCACTCGTCGGCTGGTAGTGAGCTCGAAGGTGCTCCCACATCAGCTGCAACGTCGGCAAATCCACCACATCCATAGAGATGGTCACGGGCATGCTACCCATAAGGATGGTGGCAGCACAAGCTTCGGCATCCAGCCATCTCTCGTAGGCGTGCAACTCAAACTGGTAGAGCTCTAGTGCCTCCTTTAGTGCAGCATTGGTGGCTTCTTGAGCAGCCTGATTTGCACCAGCAGGAAGAGCTGGCAGAACTAGCAGTGTAGGGCGAGGAGGACAGACGTACTCGCCGGTGAGATGACCCCAAAGATGCTGGCTATTGAGGTGCATCTTCAGGTGAATAGCCCACTCCCAGAAGATCATCCCATCGAACCGAACCGAGGGGAGCAGGATAGCGAATGAACCACCGGTGGTAGCCATCCGGAGCAGGGCGATCTGAAGTTGGCTGCAATGGCCCAAAGTCAGGGTGGCCCAGACGTCAGGATTCGGAGCTAGAGTGGTCGGATCTAGAGCCTAGGTGACCAGAGGTGGTTGGGTGTCAGACTCGGGAGTAACACCCCAAATCCTCTATGCATTTCTGAACTAGTCCCGTGATCAGTAACTAGTTCACACAGTTAAACAGATATGGTAACATCCATAAATCGTACAAATATATTAATAATTAACAGAGTTTATTACAAGAAAGGCTTACAAGCCAACAATAAACAAACACAGCGGAAGACGAAGAAGCGGTGGAGTCGGTTGATCGCCACGAACAATCGATCGAGTAGCGACCTAGTCGTCGAGATCCACACCGGTAGCAAAATCCTTCTCCTCTGAAATTATTTGCATTAAGCAAGGATGAGCACAACTTCTGTGCTCGCAAGTTACACCCAATAACAGATTATAATGCATGCAGGGATATATCAAAGGAAGGCTTATTGGTTGAATTTGCATAAAGCAATGTTTTCTTTAAATACTTGTACTAAGTTCCAAAGCAGTTATTCTATAACTAAAATTCATTTTATAAATTCTCAGTTTTATAGTCAGATAACATTCACACAAGAATGGTGAAGGATACCCTCCTATCACATGGCTTCCTGCCCAATTCCCATTTGGACAAACCATTTGATAAAATCTTTTAAAAACCAAAAACCAAAGATCTAACTTGGAGCTGCTTTGCTAGGCATGTCCATGACCGCGGACACGGCTATTCGAATAGTTTTACACTCTGCAGAGGTTGTACGGCTTTGCCCACAAGAGATAATCAAATTGTATTGTCCGCTCACACACTTCCAAAGATGTGCGACTAAGAGATTATCACAAGGCCTTTACAATGCTTCATGCCACCGTAGTCCCGCCTCGCTAAGGATTCACCCCCTTTGGATAGAAACCCGCCGGGTTCAAGCCCCGTCTTGCGCTAGGTGGGAATACATAAAAGTAGGTCATGATAGACACCCACGCAACCGGATGGCACGATCACGATAGAATGTTGCAAATTAGTTAGCCACGTCCATCCCATTCCAGACTTGTGGTAGTACGGTATGGCTTAGCAAAATACACTCGAAGACCGGTTCTTAATTGACTTGGGCGACTTTCCATGAAACCCTTGGGCCTCCATCATGGAAATGACTCGATCCCGTGCATCAACATGCACCATCCAAACAACCATTTCGTCCAAGTCGAAACCATCATTTTATTTTATTTTTTCAAAGTCATTTATAAACTTCCAAAACACACCAATGTCATTGATACAATTTAAACAACATTTGATTTTTGGCTGAAATTCCCCAAATCAAATATTTTTTATCTAAGCATGTCTTTGCATCATATTTTCAAATGATCCTAGTTCATACTATTGTATCAACTAGGTTTTATCTAAGGTGACAATATATTCGATTCAAATATCAACTTTGGCCATACAAAGGATTTAGGCATAACTATAAATTTAGAACAGGAATTTAAATTACTGAATATAAATAAGCATGTAGTAATAATTTAAAAGATAATTTAAATAATTTCAAATAATGGGATCAAATATGATCAAAGATGTAACTTACCTTGCTCAATTAGTTGCTCTCAAACGGCGTCGAAATCTATACGCGAAAATAAGCCAAATTCAAATAAAGATTCAAATGAACTCCAAATTAAATAATTTTAGTTTAGTTAGCTAGGATTTGAATTTAAAAGAATTTATAAATTTGAATCGACAAAATCGGAGTTCATATGAAGGAGAACGAACCCCGGGAAGTTTTGAAATCACATGAAATGATGAAATTGGGATTTATTGGAATTTTGGAATTATTTCTCTAAAGGAAAAAGGCTTTACTACGTCATGCTGACATCATCGATTGGATTATCTGATTTCCAGCCGAATTATTTTGTAAAGCAAAAAGATTTGTTACACTGACATGTGGGCCCAGGTCCATGGTGGACTGGGTGCGCGAAAATGTGTGGCTGTGCCACGTCATCGACACGTGGGCATGCCATGTAGGCAATTGTGCCGAGGTGGCGCTGATGTGGTGTGCACGTGGCGGTGCCATGTCGGTGCAGCTCCGACGACGGCTCGACGTTGAGCTCGCCAGCGCGGAGCGCCACGGTGAGCTCCGGTGAGGTGCTTAACAGGGAGAGGGGAGCATAGGCGTCACGAGGCTTACCGCGACAGCGCAAAGGCTCGCACGGTTCGTCGGCGGTGAGGAAATTGGTGGCGATGCGGAGCGGTTGGTGGTGGCAAAGTGATTCAAGCGGCGCTCCAGCGAGGGCAAGGTGCGCACCGGGTAGCGCGTCACGCGACGAAGTCGGCGGCGGGGAGACACTACCGGCAGCGCAATCATCGATGGAAGAGGTTGCGACCGGCGGTGAAGAATCGAGGATTCCGGCGATTACAAAGGGGGAGAGGAGAAGTAAGTGAGGAAGTGAGGGGTTCGGGATGAGGGACGAAAGGGGCACCTCGTGCTCCTACTTATAGGGGCGGAGGGGGCCGGAGATGGGAGATCGAGCGCGAAGTCAGCGGCGGTGATGGTGCGGTTTTGGTGAAACTGCGCGCGAGGAAAGGGGAAACGACCCGAAATAAAGGCTACGTGGTTAGGGGAATTCAATGCGCGCAATTCGAGGAAGAGACGAGGAGGAAAATGCGGTGGAGACAAAGCTCCCTTGGGCACTAATGGCGGCTAAGATGGAGCTGCCGCGCAGGGAAGAAAGGAGGAAAGAAGAAGACGCGGGCGGGCCCACTATCGGTGAAAGAAAGAGAGAGGAAAGGGAGCGGGTGTTTGTAAGTCATTTGATCGCGATCCAATGGCTGAGATCACATGCGGAGAAAATGGCTGACGGGCCAAAAAACGGACCGTGCGGCTGGCGGGTGAATTGAGCCGAGGTTTGGATTTCGGCCCAAAACGATTTAGAGATTTTGAATGGATTTGTTAATTAAAATAATTCAACTAAATCATTTAGGCGTTTGGAAAATAGCAAATAAGATCCAAAAATTCTAGAAAGATTCACAGAAATTCCTAGAGTTATTTTGGACTTAAATAAAATATTTCCAACTTAAAATTGGCTTTTAATTTTTGCAAATAAATTTATTTTGGCTTTACAATAATTAGGGAAAAGCTTTTAAAATCCGAAAATTCTAGAAATTAATTAAATTTTTATTTTTCAATTTAAATCAAATAAAACTTCAAAAACTTCAATAAATATTACTTTTGACTTTTAAAATTTCAAAAATTCAAGAAAAGCAATAAAACCCTTTCAAATTTCAGAAAATCCAATAAAATAATATCTTTATTTATTTTTATTTTGGTAACAGAAGTTTGGGATGTTACACTGAGGCAAATTTGGAGCGGCCGAGAACGATCGGAGTTGGCCGAGGCGCACAGAATCAAGCCTCCTCGAGTAGAACCGGATGCGAAGCAAAGGAGTCGTGTCGAACTCCAGCGAGCAGTGTCGGATCTGATGTAAGGGGATGGCAAGAATGCAGCGATGGAGGGCCTGCAGCCATGCGAGAGCTCTAGTGGCGCACATGAGGGGCAGCGGCGGGAGGCAACGCACTCGAGGGCGGCGGCTCTCGGGGCTTCGAATCTGGCGGTAGGGGGTTCGGATCCAGCGACGAGGGCCACGGATCTGACAACGGGGCCTCACGGATTTGGCAAGGGGGTCGAATCGGCGGCAGATGCTTCAGAGAGAAACAAGCAGAGCGAGTGGTGGAGCAGGGGCTTCAGAGCAAAGCAAGCAGAGCAGGGCGCGCCGAGAGGAGCTTGGTGGGGGTACGATGGCCAGGGGGTACGACGGTGATGGCGGTCAAGTGAGAAACCCTAACCCTAGCTCTGATACCATCTTGGAATGAACCTTGATCTATTCTAATGAGCCAAAAGTCCAATATATCATTTATAGGGTACACAATATGCAAAGAGCATCCTGAGCTATATACATATCTAACAAGTACGACCAAGCCGAGCACGCGATGGACAAGGGGAAGGCTCCCGCTAGTGAGACCGGCAGCCGTCCTGGCGCTTCCCGTCGCTCGGGCGCACTCCTGGTCGAAGAGGTAAGTTATGTTCAATTTGTATCCTGGTTATTGATTTGGTCTTACGTTTTTCTAACACCATTCAATCGTCTAGCCCGTCTAGCAGAAGAGGTCTGCCTTCGAGACTAGCCATCGCCGCGGGTAGTCAGAAGACAAATGGAAGGGACCGATGGGCCGTCAAGACTAATTAACTTTGTTCCAATCCACCCTTTTTTGATTCAAAAAGGCGCACATGTATCACATGTGTTTTTTGGTTTGTTGATTCGTATATGCTTTTGTTTCTAATGCACGTGACCAAACCCTACGCGCCATGTAATTTGAAACTACATTACGAAATCTTTCAAATTTTATTCCCCAATATTTCATATATTTCAAATTTTGTACTCTTTTTTGAAAGGAATCGGTTATACAAACAATACAATTGTGACAACAGCGCGCGTGGCAACCCTAAACCCAAATATTTTTTGTGATTTCTCTCTGAAAGGAGCTATTTTTGCTATTGTGCCACCGAACTCACATTCTAAATAGGGCGCATGAAATCGAACGCACCAAATCACGTGCTTTCCTTGTATGCCTGACTTTCTATGTATTATCACATGTACAAAAAATGTATTATCACATCTAGAAAAAAATATTGTCACATTAAATTGGCTTATAATTCGTGCATGCTATCATTATGTTTGGTCAGACCAAAACTCCTATATTGTTCTCTACTTCATATTTTGTTATCTTTTCGAAAATTTGTGTGGACACTTAATGATATTTTATTTTAATTTCTAGCTCCTATCGCCAGTTTAAGTGACGAATTAAGTTTGTGCCACCATTTGGAAGGTGACAACACTGTTTCCATGGCGATAGAGATCATGCCGCCATTTAGAATAGCAACCGAAGCCTATTTTTGTAAATTTATTCAACGGCCACTTATTTCAGTAATTCTATTTAAAAACATACTATTAAAAAAATGAGCTGGCCAAATGGACCGACCCTCACAAGCCTAAGACGTCTGGCTCTGTTACTCTCAGAGGTCTGCCCAAACACCACCTGACACTTGATCGTTCATGGGTCGTCTTGCCAAGACAGACCCCGGGCGTGCAAGCCGCCCTCCTCGGCCTGATGGGCGGCCCAAGACCAAGACCTGAACGATCTTTGGCCGTCTACTTTCTGCAAGAAGCGGCCCATGAGGCACTACTGTGGGAAGCGAGGCGAGGGTCGGCGGGCGGCAGTCTTCTTGTCGCTAAGGAGGAGGAGGAGGCGTTCGGCCTGCAGTCTTCTTGTCGGAGCGGAGGAAGGAGGAGGCGGCTAGGTGGTGGCGGCACATGGTCTTCTACGAGCGAGACGGAGGAGGATCGTCGTCGAGCGGCGGAGTCGTCGGCGGCGAGGGTCGTCAGCCGACAAGGTCGTCGAGGCGAAGGTCGTCAAAGCGGCGAGGTCGAGGAGGCAGGGGTCGTCGAGGCGGTGGCGGGGCCGCAAGGAGGCGAGGAGGCGACGGGTCAGTGAGGCGAGGAGGCGGCGGGTCGCAGGAGGCGAGGAGGCGAGGTCGGTTTCAGAGCCGTCTTGACCTTCTTGACATCTTGGTGCAAGAGGCGAGAGGGGGTTGGGGAGAAGAAGACGGCACAACAGTGGGGTGAAATGGGCCGTGTCGTGCTGACGAAAAAATTCGCCATTAGGGGTTTTGACCCTTTTTGACTGTTTTTTACCGTTGGGGTCTTAAAAAATAGCAAAAAAATCCAAAAAATTTTATATAAATAGCCACCATACCCCCTCATTCAGCACCCTTCATTCTCCATTCTCTCTTTGAAATTGTGTTGTGCAAATTCAAATCCGTGTTGAGCTAATTTGGCAAAATTCAAAAAATTTGTGCCAAAATTTGGAAATTTCAATTTTCGTCATCAAGTCAGCGAAAGAGGTATACTACTATTTTTTTAATACTTTTATTGTTAGTTATTGTTATGCTAAGATGAAAGTAGTAATAGTGCTAGTTTCGATTTTGCGGTTTTCATTATAGACAGTCCTTACGACAGCTTTGCTCTAGGTGATTACGGACTTTCATCGGAGAAAATTGCGTCTATGAAGGCGGCTGCCTCAAACCAACCGAAGGTTTCATCGGAGGAGCAAGGTAGAGTTCCGTCATCAGGCTCCACGTCAGCATCAGGCTCAACGGCAACTGGAGCAAAGAGGTCGAGGCCGTCTACATCGGGAGTATGGGAGAATTTCGACAGGACAACCAAGCAAGACGCAGCGAGAAATGAGGTACCATATGCTATTTGTAAAAAATTTCGCCATGAATTGTCTGCAAAGTCTACAGGTAGAACGGGGCACTTGATTAGACATGCTACAAGGTGTCGAACCAAGCAAGGATTGATGATGAGGCAGACGCAGCTGCAATACAACCCCGACGATACGGTATCTAGCTGGGACTACGATCCTCAAGTAGCCCGCCAATCTCTCTGTCGTTTAATTGCTTCTGAGGATTTACCGTTAGGCTTTGACGAGTCTGCTTCTTTCCAAAATTACATTAGGACTGCGCATAATCCTAGATTTACTTCTGTTTCTAGACGGACAATAACTAGGGATCTAGTGAAATACTATAATGAACGTCGTAATAAAATAAAGTAACTATTTAGCATATGCACATTTTCAGTGGTCCTGACCTCGGACATATGGAGTGGTCGGGCTAGGGAGGATTACCTTAGTGTAGTTGTGTATTATATTAATGACGACTGGGTAATGGAGAAAAGGATTATAGCTTTGAAATTAATTGATGTAGCACACACGGGGGAGAATATTGCGAACTATATTATCAAAGTCGTGGAAGACTTTGGTCTTACAGAAAAAATATTCGTAATTACTTTAGACAACGCCGCTTCAAACTCTAGGGCCATGGACATTCTTACTCCAGTGTTGAGTACATATGCCAATTCTTTCTTGCTACATCAACGATGCGCTTGTCATATTATCAACCGTATAGTCGAATGTGGTTTGAAGAGGTTGAGACCGTATATTAAAGTTTTTCGCGATGCGATTTCTTTCTTGAATAATTCTAACGTAAGAATAGCACAATATAATAACTTCTGCAGGGCGGTGGGTGTACGTCCAAGAAAGTTCGATTTGGATATGGAGGTAAGGTGGAACTCTACTTACCTCATGCTTAAGAATCTTTTACCATACAAGAGCACTTTTTCTGTATTTATTCAAACGCACTATTCTAGCACTGACGGTACTATACTATTAACTGAGCAACATTGGTTCGTTGCTGAGAAGATACTGTCGTTTTTAGAAATTTTTTATGAGGCAACTGTTGCTTTGTCCCCTGTCTACTATCCAACATCTTCTATCATTGTGCATACTAGTTTACGGATTGCTGCTCAATTGAAAATGTTTGAAAATGACATAGTTTTACGCGATACTGTTGTTTCCATGAAATCTAAATACCTTAAATATTGGAGAGAAATCCCTTACCTATATGCATTTCTTTTACATCCTAGGGCTAAAATTGATGCATTTGGTATTGTACTTGATCTTCTTAGTGATGCTACGAGGCTAGACTATACTAACTATTTTGCAGAAGTTCGTTTTCGGTTATACGAGGTTTACCAAATGTATGAAAATAGGTTTCGGGGAGTCCGTTCGCAACGACCTCCAGTAGCCCCCACCTCAAGTGGGAAGACAAATATGTGGGGTGCGATCTTCGGTGCCTCTTCCTCCAAGTCCAGGTCTAGGGCTTCTTCTTTTTCTACACCAACGCCTGCTCAGCCAAGACCCACAAGGAGCGGAGAACTATCCACCTATCTGGACAGCGATACGGTGGATTTCAACTGAGAAAGTTTCAACATCTTGCAATGGTGGCAAGCCCATAAGTTAACATATCCCGTGCTATCCATACTTGCACGTGATGTGTTTACTGTTTCTGTCTCTACGGTTTCCTCCGAGCCTGCTTTCAGTCTTTCTGGAAGAATATTGGATGAGAGAAGAACAAGTCTCACAAGTGAGATGGTGGAGATCCTTCTAACTGTGAAGGATTGGAAACAAGCTGATTCACGAACACAACACTCTGTGGAAAATCCAGAGTTGTTGGAGGTGTTCGAAAATCTGTACTTAGACAATGGCATCGACACATAGAACAAAGATATATCATGTATGTAGAATTGTAGAGCTATAGGTTATACTCTTTTTCCTTTACCAAGGTTTTTCTCATTTTGAGTTTTTACTTGGCGAAGGTTTTAACGAGGCAGCCAGTTGGACATTAATAAAGCTCTTTATTACATTTCAATATAATTGTCTCATTTTTTTTAATTTTCATGTCTACTTCTGAATTCTACATATTTTTTTAATTTTTCTAGATTTTTTTGAATTTTTTTTATTCTGATGAGTCAAATAGACTCGAACCGGCCCGGCACGGCACGGCACGAATAGTAACCGGGTCGAAACGGACCGTGCTGGGCCAGGCGGCCCGTTTGGCCAGCCCTGGGCCAACGTCACATCTGTACCATTGACTAACAGAAGGCAACCAAAATCCACTCGAAAGGGTAAGCAACCACACAACGGCGAGGAGAGGAGACTAGCCAGCGAGCAGCCGCTCACGCCTCCGCTCCACTTTGTTGTTCCAACCCTCCGCATCTCAGCCAACCACTCCCAACCGAAGCTAAAAGGCATATACGCCAGAAATTCCATTGGCTACAGGAGATCCGATTCGGCCATGTAAGTTTGTACAAATTGTAGCTTTAAAATTTCATCATTTCACCCTACCGAGCTGTGCGTTTCTTGTTTCTGTAAATTCACTGCCCAGTTCTTGGTTTCTTGCGCGGAAGCCTGGTTAGATTGGATCGGAAAATGTGGTGGATAGTGAATCCTGGAATATAGTAGGACCGAATCTGGGGATCGAGCAATTGGGATTTTAGGCTGGAGCGAGCAGTTCTTGGTCGCCCATAGCCATAGGCGTCGACTCTCCTGGGTATGAGCGCGACCTGTTCGATGGTATTACTCGCCGAAGTTGTCCGGTGAAGTACCGGATGTTGGAATCTGGAGCTGTACGTTAATTCCATGCTTATCATATTCAAGGAAAAGATTGCGTAGATCGATCTTGCTTTGGCTTAGGCAGAAGCTTAAAAGTTAGTGTTTACAGTACAAAAAAAAGTTGGTGTTTCTGCGAGCAGTTTTCTTCGGTCGGTGAAGAAAGTTGACTCTCTAAAAACTTAGGCTTGTGAAGCGTTGTTGTTCGGCATATTTTGGTTATATTTGGACATTGGCACATTTGGTTCAACTCATAATTTTCGAGTAATGAGCAATATAGGACACAAGACCGCACTTCCGTTCCTCACATTCTACTTTTTTCAATCGAATCCAGTTTAGATGCGAGTAATGGGCAATATAGGACATAAGACCGTACTTCTGTTCCTCACATTTTATTTCTTTCAATCGAATCCAGTTCAGATGAAAATGACTCCAATCTTAGCACTAGAGCTATCACCTAAGGGCCTAAGGCTGGAAATTAATCTGCCAGATTATCAGGGCAAAGGCAAAGCAGATGTTCATGTGAGACGCTACTGCATCTCACTTTGTACTTAGCTTTTACTGGTTGTTTTTCCTTTTGTGGCTGTAGGCTATATATTATTTCCCCTGCATAGCCTTCTACATTTGGGTACTGTTGTACCCTGGTATGTTTTCTGGATGATGATGGTTAGAAATGTTATGAATATTGTGTATGTATTTGTGAGGGCCCAATTGGTAATATATATAGGGAGTACAAGGGGTATACAAATAAGAAAATACAAAAGAGGACTCCTATTCTAACACTACCCCCCCCCCTCCTCCCTCAAACTCATGGTCGATTACACACACTGAGTTTGGAGAGAAAATACAAATATTGTACCCTAGTCTGTGGCTTCGTGAAAAAGTCAGTAGCCTGTAACTCTGATGGTACAAACTGTAAAGCAAGTACTCCTTCCTGCAGCTGTGAGCGAGTGTATGAAGCATCCACGTATTTGTTGAACTCGTGCTTCACTGGGTCCCGGGCAATACTGATAGCACCTGTACTGTCAGACAAAAGAGTCGTAGGTCCCATCACAGGCACTCCAAAATCTGCAAGTAGCTACCTCAACCAAGTAACCTCTGCTGTCACTGCTGCCATAGCTCTCAACTTAGCCTCTGCACTCAAATGGGAAACTATAGTCTATTTCTTTGTCTTTAAGGCAATCAGGGAGGAGCTAAGAAAAACACAGTAAGCAGAAAGAGAACAACGATCAGAAGGATCACTAGCCCAGGTCACATCGGAGTACACCTGAAGCTGCAGTGAGGTGGAGCTAGGGAAAAACAAACGACGAGAAATAGTCCCACAAAAGTAGCGAAGAACACGAAGAAGGTGATTGTAGTGGAGATGGGTAGGACGAGCCATGAACTGACTCAAGATATGAGCAGCATAAGCAATATCAGGACGAGTGCTCACAAGGTACACCAAACTCCCAACAAGATGACGATATCGAGTAGGATCGTCAAGAATATCACCATCAGTGGCACGAAGCTGGAGGGATAGCTCCATGGGAGTCTCAGCAGTGCGACTGTCAGTCAGACCAGACCGGTCAAGAAAATCCTGAACATACTTCTGCTGGGAGAGATAGTAGCCCCCAGGCATAGAAGAAACCTCAATCCCAAGGAAGTACGTAAGAGAACCAAGAGCAGTCATCAAAAACTGCTCACTAAGATACTTCTTCACATACGTGATGAATGAGAAATCATCACCAGTGATGAGCATATCATCAACATACAGAAGAAGCAGTGTCCTACCCCGAGATGAGACATGAACAAAAAGAGCAAAATCGTGGGAACTGACAGTGAAACCGACAACAGTAATCACTGAGGTAAAACGCGCAAGCTAGGCATGAGGAGCCTGTTTGAGGCCATAAAGGGCACGATGAAGACGACAAATGTGCCCATCAGGAACGAAATACCCAGGTGGTGGCTGCATGTAGACCTCCTCATGTAAAACACCATTAAGAAAAGCATTCTTAACATCTAGCTGGAGGAGTCCTCTTGGCGAAGCGTCTCCAACTCACGCTGAAGCGAAAAGAACTGAGCATCGCTGCTCTGCTGATATCGCTCGCGCAAGTACTCCCAGATTTGACGAGTGGCACGCAGACCAACAATGCCTGGCTGGATGGAGTCGTCGACGCCGACCATCAGGATGGCTCGAACGCGGGCCTCATTAGCACACCAGCGTTCAAAAGCGTCTATAGCATACTGAAAGGCCTCATCAACAACAGCAGCGGCCTCTGCCTCCTTCTTGGCGGCCTCATCTTCTGTAGGAGATGCAGAAGTAGGTTGTCTGGGAGGAGGCTGAACCGGCGACGGCGGACAAGGTCAGGCACCAGTAACATGTCCCCAGAGGTGAAGACCATCGAGCGTGATCTCCATGAGTGAAGACCACAACCTGTAGTTTGTCTCATTAAGTTTTGTTCCCGAAAATGGGATCGTAGCTGATGGAACAGAAGCCATCGGTAGGCGGCGCTGGACGGCGCGGCGACCAAGGCAACGAAGTCTAACAGGCAGCGCTGGACGGCGCAGTGGTTAGAGTGACGTACTTTTTTTTTGCGGGCTAGGCCGGCTCACACTAAAAGGCCGAAGGCCTTCTAATACTGGCCGATGCAAGCGGCGGCCGGACCGGCAAAGGTGGTGCTCCGGCGGCAACCTCACGCATGTCTTTGCTTGGTAAGCGAAAGAATGCCGACTTTGGGGAGCGGCGGCGGCGGCGAGACTAGGCGGTGGCGGCGTCGAGCGGTCTGGCGGCTCGGTCGTCGAGATCATGGCAATGGCAACCGGAGCGAACACGCAAGCAAGGCGGCGGCGGAAACCAAGCAGGACATCAGGCGGCCGTCGTGATCCGGCTTGGCCTTGGCGCGGCTGCTAGAGCGGTGACTCAGCGGCGTTAATTTGATGGCGGCGATCGAAGGCAGCAGCGTGCATTCTACCGAATGGCCGATCAAGGGGGCGACGGCGGCATCGAGCGGTGGGATGGCAGCGGAAGGAGAGCTAGGTTAGTACCCTAGCTCTGATACCATGTTATGAATATTGTGCATGTATTCATGAGGGTCCAATGGGCAATATATATAAGGAGTACAAGGGGTATACTGATAAGGAAATACAAAAGAGGAGTCTTATTCTAACAAGAAAAACATTTGTTGTATCTGTGAGCTTGGCAATTCTCCATTCATCATGAGGGAATGGCTGTTTCAAGTTTATGTAATGAATAGCTGGTTCAATTGCACCCAGCATATTTCTGAAATATATTGTGGAAACCTGTACGGCATCATGGTTTCTGTAGTGAATTACCTAAAGCATCTATGTGTTTTAAATGCACTTTGTTCTACTGAACTTTTCTTTTGACAGATTAGATGCCACCAGATTTTCTTGGTAACTTCTCGTGTTTGATCTGCCCAGGTGCTTGCTGTGATGACTAGTTCTTAAGACCATTGTTTTCATTGAACCATTACAGCAACTAATTATCTGGAAATGCTGAGAAGCTCCAAGGTTCTTGGTGGTTTCTTTTTCGAACAACTATAGTACTTATGAGGGGAGGTACTGTTTTCTTGAACCTGTGCATGCTCATATTTTGTGCACTACACATGTCAGATGTTGGTTATAAGTCTCGCTCTCATATCATGAGAAGCATGATCAGTAAGGGATCTCTATAATGAAGTGTGTTTATTAGGTCTCTTGGAAATATTACTTGCCTTGATTTAGCTAAATTTATTCTTCTGCATTTCGCAGGAAGCTCAGATGAATTTTGCTGTTGCCAGGTGTGCCTTGGCAAATACACGCTACTTGGAGATGAAGAAAACCCAAGATTGGCAATGTTTGAGAGACGGCTTCCCTGCTTTGGTTGTGGAATTGGATGGTGCTGGTGAGTCAGTCCATTCCCCCATTCTTTTGTTCAAGTTCTGTTTACTGTATTAAACATATTATTATTGCAGTTTTCTTTTAGGTTTCTTGTGCCCTTTGATTTGGTACATTGCTGCTCTTCTTTATTGCTGCAAGTACTACAACCGGGATCCTCGAGAGCGGCCTGGACTTGCTGCTTCTGCTGTTCTGGTTAGTTTTTGTTTTTCATAACACTGAACACGTTACTAAAAAAGATGGGTTGTATTTATTTTATGAATATATGGTAGATTTAGTGCATTTTGCTTGTGTAACTAGTTAGTCAACTATTCATGGTTGCTTATCATCACAAGGACGATGCATTGCCTGCATGACCTTCTTTAGTTCTTTATGATGTAAGGGAACTTCAAAAAACTAGGCCATTAATCTATGAACTCATCGCTGAGCTTGTGTAGCTCTTCATTTGTTTTTTTGTTGTTTGCTTTTAGTCAGGGATGGAGTTCTCTGTCTTACAATTACTCTGGTTCGGTGTGTGCAGGCAGTCATCTTTACAGCAGCGACTATTGTTACCCTCTCTGTTTTGCTGATAATGTGTGCCAACAAACGATTCTTTAGTAGCTGCGCAAGCTGACTGATAAGATAGCTGCAAGATATTCGTTGCAGATCCTTGGTGGATGAAGTACATGACAGAAATTATTCTTTAGATTCCTTGGTTCATCTAGTGCTGGAATACAAAAAGGGAAATCATAGGATTGTCCTTAGCATGGTAATTTATCAGCAGGATCAGCTATTACTTACTCGTGAGTGAAGATTTACTGAATTTGAGGATAAGCCGGAAGATCGATGTGGCAATTCTTTCTTTCCCTGAGGCCTGTAAACAATTTTGTACTAACAAATTTTACCTGAGCAGAAACATTTTGTACTGTCAACCAAATGGAATTTATTCATTCTGGCGCAATATATGAAAGATTAGCTACGCAGAGTGAGTGACAGATCAGCTAAATTCTCGTTTGCCTGTCTATGTGCCGGAAAATCTGGAGCCATATGCACATATTTTGCAATTCCGATTGAATAAAATCAAGCATTTTTACCGACCACCGTTTACAAATATGATAAAAAGTACAATGACAAAGAGCTTTGTTAAACAACATTCGATTGTTTTTTTTTTGTCAAAATAGTCGAATTTTCATCTGTCCGATATGTTTTGAGATTTGCACTTCTTCTCTTATGATGAATTGGGTTTGAATTTATTATGATTTTTTTGGGACATAATGGATTTATCATATTGCCGTATTTTGTTGGTATATAATTTTATCTTTTGTCTTTATTTTTGCTTAATGTCTCAAAGTATATGTTAGATTTTGAATCATGTGATGGAAATATGAGTTATTAAGACTTTCGATAATAATTACAGTGACCAAGAACAAAAATTACATAAATAAATTACTATAATTTATGTATAATGAAGTTGTAAATGAATTAAAATTTGACTGTTTTAAACTGAGAAAACAATCGAATCTTGTATAGACGGGCAATGACAAATATGAGAGCGTCCCTAATATAACATTTTTTGTATCTCATGATGGTATCGTAATTTAGTACTACTCACATCAGTATTGTTAATTAATTAACTGCCTCTCTTCTCTTTACCCTAACCATGAGCCCGTTCTTGGTGTGCAGCACCACCGAGTCCTTGGCCTGGACGACATGGCCATCGACGAGCTCCACCCGGAAGTTGTATATGATCGCGGCGGCGGCGATCTTAAGGTTGCTGAGCCCAAGGTCCTTGCCGAGGCAGCTCCTCGGCCCGGAGTTGAATGCGGAAAACTTGTAGCTCGGCTCGTGCCGGACCCGGCCGCTGCCGGACAGCCACCGCTCTGGCCGGAACTCACGGCAGTCGTCGCCCCATATCCCCTCTATCCTGCCCATGGCATAGAGGCAGAAGACGACCCTGGTGCCCTTGGCCACCCTCGTTCCGTCCGGCAGCACGTCGTCCCCAAGCGCCTCCTTCTCCTCGAACGGAGCCGGCGGGAACAGCCGCAGCGTCTCGAGGACCGCCGCGTGGAGGTAGGGCGCCGACCGGAGCGTGTCGCAGTCGAACACGGCTGGTTTACCGTCGCCAGTGGCAGCGGCGTTGGCGGTGGGGTGTAGAGACTTGAGCTCGTCGAGGATCTTGGCCTCGACGTGCGGGTGCGTGCAGAGCATGTAGAAGAGCCAGGTGAGCGCGGCGGCGATGAGGTCCTTGGCCGCGAACATGAACCCGACGGCGGCGTCGCGGAGGAACTGGTCTCTCTGCAGGTCGGTCATATCGGGGTCCCTGGACCACGCCATGTACATGGACAGCAGGTCGCTGCCTTCTCCGGCGACGGGGACTGGGTGCGACTTCCGTTTGGCGATCTCGCGGTAGACGAACTCGTCGAGCACCGCCCTGGCCTCGGCTAGCCTCCTCTCGATGCCGACGTTGAGCCACCTCAGCAGCTTCCACCACCCCGCCGGGACGACGTGCCGGAACAGCACGGCCTCACCGGCGACCCTGGTAGCCTCGCCGAACGGCGGGTACGGGGCGTCGGCGGCGGCGACAGACAGGGAGTCGAGGTCAGCGGCAAACACGGCTGCGTAGGACACGTCGAGCGAGAACCGCATGAACACCTCCTCGAGCTCGACGGCCCTCCCGGCCCCAGCGGCGTGGTCCAGGAACGGCACCAGCAGCCGCGCCGCCTGCCGCGCGACGGTGGACATCACGAATGACCGAAAAGGAGCGGCGGCGAAGACGGTGGCGGCGACGTGGCGCTGGTGCGCCCAAGACTCGGCGTCCGCGACCAGCAGCCCATCCCCGACGACGTCGAACATCTCGGCGAAGTCGCGGCCCTTGTCGTAGTTGCCGTACCTCGCCGCGAGGCAGTGGTGGACGGCCGCGGGGTCGCAGGTGACGAGGAGGTCCGCGCCGACGAGCCACGGCCCCCGGAACATGAAGGTGCAGCCAGACTCACGGAGCGCGGCGGTGGCGGCGTCGAGGAGGCGGCCGTGGTTGTTGAATATGAAGGGGAGCATGCCGACGCCCGGCCAGCTCACCGGCACGTGGCCCCGCCGCCGCACGAAGCGGAGGGCGGCGAAGGAGAGGAAGCACAGCGCGGCCAGGAGGAACTCCGGGTAGGAAAGGAGGAAGCTTCGGAAGGCGCCCATGGCTAAGCGGTGTTAGCTGTGCAAGGTTTAGTTGTGGTTTAGTCCGAGTGCGGTGCACTGATACTGATGCTACACTTCCCTGTGGGGTGGGTTCACAACACTTGTGTGCGCGCGCTAATATACCAGCCACAAGGAGAAATCTGGCATGGTGACTGGCATACATGTGATGGAGTAATGCTATACGCACGTCGTTTTTATCGTCGTACACGCAACGACGCACATGGCAGCTGGGCGGACACCGCATGCAGGGCCACGGTCGGGCGGAGGCGCAGGCGGCTGGCCGGGGTGGTGCGCGGACCGATAGGCGTCGGAGGACTCGAGGGCGGTCGGGCGGGCGCTCGGGTGCGACCGACGGGCCTGTTAGAGGAGGGAGGCTGGTCGGAGTCAGAGGCGGGCGAAGCGGGCGGGCCGGTCAGAGTCAGAGGAGGGGTGGGCGCTCGGGGGCGGCCAGGTGGGCGCCGTGCGCAGAGCCGTGGTCAGGCGGAGGAGGGGGCGGGCAGCCAGGGCGTCGTATGCGGAGCATTTCCGTATGTGATGTCCATCCTCTTACTTGCGTATGAATAGTTGCATTGCAATTGGGATGTCCAAAAAGTAATGCATCAAAAGAGCCGATATAATTTTCGGTCATCTCGATCGTTGGCCTTTAGGCCTCGTTCGGTGGAATGCGAGTCTTCTTTCGAGTTCTTTGTGAGAAAAATGGGCTGTTTTATGTATAATTTCTGTGAAATTCCTCGTTCCAAACATGATGTTATTGAGTAGCGACCGCTGTGTATTGGTTGATGGTGACGATGATAGAGAAGTGTGAGACGCAATGTGGTAATGCAGACGGTACATGCTTCATGCCAAGTTTGTGATGGATGCCCGTGACGTAGAAGCAGTGCATTGCGGCCAAGGCGGCGCATGCTGTATTGCTGCTTGGGTTGGGCGACACCTGCACGACTCGCCATCATCCTCCATGTTCAGATGTTTCGTTCAAGGATTTCTCTCATTTGTGCTAAAAATGAAAAAGTAAAAACTAGGATGCACCAGCCGGGAATCGAACCCGGGTCTGTACCGTGGCAGGGTACTATTCTACCACTAGACCACTGGTGCTTGGTGTTGGATTGCACGAGAGTAACTTACTTATACGTGAGTCTTTGAGCTTCTTAGTCCTAAGCACCACACTCAGCACCCGTACCTAGGGCTTGTTGGTTAGTGCTCTCGATTTCATGTCTGAGAAAAAGTGGTCTCTGAAGGTAATCTAGAAAGAAGGGTAAAAGATAATTCCCTTTATCAGAAATACCAAAGAGATGATAGGGTCACCTCTATCACCAAGAAGGGTAGGACTCTTATGAAAAAGAACAATCTTTAATAACAATATTTACAAGTAGCAAAGAAATCTCCACAGTCGAAATGACAGTAATTGTTCTGAAAAACAAAAAAGGACCAATTGAACCCCATACACAACTATTTTATTTGATTACAATCTCTGACTTACCCACAACAAGGCATCACAAAAGGATTTTAACACTTTCCTTCAGAAAAGAGATGCACTAACTTCAACACTCGAAATGATCCCAAAGAATTACATAGAACCAAGACTTTCTCATGTTAACGAACTTGCAACAGAAAACTTTCATTAACCAAAATATCAAACGAACAAATGAATCATTCTTTTCCAATAAGAAAGAAGGAACAATCATGGAAATATCAATCTCGACAATTAACAATGATCACAAGTAGTGAAAGCAACTCAATAGTTGAAAACAACAATTATTTCAGAGAACAATTAGAGACTTATTGAAACCATCAACTACAATGAACCACGAACTCAAGAGAAATTCATCAACCACCACTGGACAAGAATTGACCAAATTTGAAAATTAAGGAAGAGAACAACTTTCTAAAGCAACTCACGCTTAACACCTATAATTATGGTACTCGGGGTAACTACTCTCCTATCCACAAACCACGAATGGTGGTGTAACCTGGCAAAGCCCAGGGCTACAACCACGACTTCAAACTCTCAACCTTAACTATCATCACACATAATCAATATAATCAGTTATGTCTTATGAGTTTACAAGATCATCTCGTAACAATCATTGAATAATTCATAGATATAGAAGATCATATCATATCATAGATTAACAACAAGAATGGTAGTACAGAAACAATTCAATAGCAATTCAACAAGATGAAACATACTATCAGAATCGCAGATGCAATGGATTACCCAAATCCCACCTACTGTGCACAGTGTGTCATTTGAATATATTTCTATTAACCATGGACCTAAAGCCCGCTCTGATACCAACTGTAACACCCTGGCTATTCGGAAGCCAAAATGTTACCTAAAAAATCTAACATACAACCATAATGCGGAAGAATTTAAACAATATCTCATCTAATGGCAAAAAAAAGAACTACATACAATAGAACAAATAAAGGAATATAATCTGAATCCAACGACAGTTCACAAACTTCAATTATTCAAGTCTTCTGAATCCACTAAGATAATTATATCAAAGGAGTAATCAAGGACCACAAGCAGTACTTAAGCAACCATAACATGGAGAGAGATATCAACCACATCTAACTTTATTTATTACAGTTCATCAATTAACGAATGAAAGACATAACCAAGTCCTATTATTGAAACTGGAGTATGGTGAAATGAATAAATAGTGTGTGTCTACTCCCTCCCAATAGAGCCATCATCAATGATCACCTAAAATAAACAAACAAAGCAAGAATGAGTCCGAGACTCAAAGAAGTCTGATGAATAATTGGAGATACAACAAATATGAATGAGACAACAACATTAAAGAATATGAACATAACACCGAATGTATATATGAATGAATGGAATGACTGGATTTAATGAAATGAAAGGACTGCACTCCTGCTTATACCGGTATAGCTAGTGCCACACCCGTCGGTGTTCACTTAAACCCGCATTTAACAAAATACGGGGATCCAAATCCCGTATGAAGAACGTTTCATATGGGTGTCCAAATCTGCCCACATGGGAATGGTGGGTCTTACATGCCCATACTGGAATTGATGGGTCTTTATAATCCACTCCCGTGGATGGAACATGATAATGGATGCATGTAATGAACTATGAATAATGAATGCCATCATCTCTAATCATGGGAATATCACATATGAAATGAACATAAACATTGAATCTTCTCATGTATCATATAAAAACACAATACGAACATCAAGCATTCAGCACTCACAAATCTTAAGAATATCAAAGTACTTGCCTTCCGCGTTGCGACGCATTAGTAGGCAACGAAGGTGCTCCTAAACCCGAAGCCTCACCGCCTACACAAGTAAGTACTCGAAATAAGAACAACATGGTACAGGACGCTACCAGCAACGTTCTACAACACTTTCCCGATAACCCAAAAATGAACTAATAGACCTATTCTGAAAACAGACAACCCAATCACAGAAACAAATCTGGACAGCAGCACGGAATAACTCATATCTATTGATCTGGAACTCGGAACGAGGTGATACTAGATCCTATGGAAACTTAACAAACATATCTACAAAATTCTAGTTGACAAGATCTCCCAATTCGGCCAAAATAAAATGCTAACCGGTAGATGAAAGTACAAGACAGATTCTGTCTAGACAAAAAGGACAGCAGTAAAGAATAGAACACAACTTTTGATCTACAACTCCGATTAGGGCGTTCTTTATCATTCTGGAAAGGTTATAAAATTTCTACAATAACCTAGTTGGGTGAAAACCCTGAATCTTCCATTATCATAATCATAATTTAAAAGGAAACTTGACAGTTCATTCTCGTTAAGAATTCAGGACAGCAGGAAAGATCATAACATAACTTTTGATCCGTATGTCGGAATTAGGTGTTCTTGGCGGCTACGGAAATCTAAGAATAGTATCTAAATATCTCTAGGAGATGGAAATCTCAAAATCGGCCCCTAAGAACATGAAATCGGCCGCACAACAATCTGGACAGAACCGAACTACTAGCAGTAGGAATTCGATCCAACAATCTTAATCGATTTTGCATCTATTCTGAATCAAACAGCGAAGAACATTGTTCGTTACCCTTATAGAACTATAGGTGATCACTGAATTCCCCGGCAAAGTGCTCCTCTCCTCTTCTTCTCCTATCTTCCTCCTCTTTTCTCCTTGGCCGGCGGCACCCGAAGGGTTCTTCTCCCTCCCCCCTTCTTCTTGGACAGCAGCAATGGAGGGGGGCATGCACTGTAGCGTCGGAGTTACTGTAGCAGCGGCGGCCGCACTGTAGCATAGGAGTGCTACAGTACCTCTAGGGTTTTTGGTTGCCCCTAATGGGCCAAGGCTATGGGCCTTTGGCCCAAGATTTAATCCCCCTTTTATAGAAATTCTGAAATTCCATTTTAAATCCCAATAAAATGGTTTGAAATTCAATTATAATTCTTAAGATTGAATGGGGTATTACAGGGATAGTCGCTGGAGTAGTTTGCGCAACCTCAGTAACACATGCAAAGGCTTAGCCGGTGCTTGGATTTGAAGAACTTGCATCTGTCCCTGCATCAACAGAGGGGCGGTGTCTCGCCCTCGGGCGGGTGTTGCAGCGAACGCTCGGTTGGGATGTTGTGGTAGGGGTTGTTGCTACGGGGGGCGACGTCATTGCGAGGAGGTGGCCTCCTAGCATGCTCCCTTTGTTCCCCCTGGGCCGCATACTCCCTTTGCATTTCGTGGACCACCTCCTAGTGCTTGTCCATCTGAGCGAGTTGTGTTGAACTCAGGATGTAGGAGAACCCGGTGTGGAAGGGGTAGTACTTATATGCCGAGCCGGCGCTGCATACACGACTGAATTGTAATTCAGTTGAAAGAAATTCGCGTCTGCGAGGCAGCGTCCCTGAGAAGACTCATTGGGTCACGTCGTCCTTAAAAGCTGACTCGTCGGGTCACATCGTCCGTAAAAACTGACTCGTCGGGTCACGTCGTCCTTAAAGGTTGCCTCGTCGGGTCATGTCGTCCTGAAAGGCTGCCTCGTCGGGTCACGTCGTCTTGAAAAGCTGGCTCGTCAAGTCACGTTGTCTTGAAAAACTGCCTCATCGGGTCACGTCGTCCTGAAAAGCTGCTTCGTCGGGTCACGTCCTTCTTTGTAGAGAGTGGTCTCGTTCTGCTTTGCAGAGAGTGGTCACGTGGTGCGCTGCCGAGCGATGTCACATCGTGCATTGCAATTAAGACGAGAGATTGACACTTCAAATAAAGTTAAAATTTGCAATTATGATACAATTAGTTTCATAGTACAAGCAAAGTACTAACTGAAGTACAATTTACAACATGCTGAAGTATAAGTCAGTGTTCCTATGTGTCGGCAGGCGCCTTACAAGTTCTCACAGTGTGGCCGCAACGTCTACCCGCCGCTCCAGTTTCCCTTCGTCCATATCATTCCTAATGCGACGACTCTGCCGACGCCCCCCCCCCAGTAGGTCTAGATCCGAAATTCAAGTTCTCTGTGCACTATCCAACGTGGCGAAGTTGCCTACAACCCTAAAGCCCCTTAGCTCGCCGCACCACGCCTACTGCACCCTCTCCTTCATGAAGTACTTGATATGAAGTTCAATGGGTCCATGTGGATGGTGCCACACGCGGCGAGGACATGAGAGCATGGCTTGTGAAGGAGCTTTAGCTTCTTGCATGTGCAGCTAGGTTCATTCACATGGTCTCAAAGGCATACCTCGTGTTAACAAGAGACCGAGCCGTCCCAAATCCGGCTCTGTCTTGAAGGACCACGTCGAATCGATGCTCTGTATTGCCCATTACGAAAACCGTGTGCGACTGAGCCTTCTCGGTCTTGGCCTGTATGTACGCTGTAATCTTCGAGCAGAACGGTATATGTGGGTTGGCTGCATGAAGTACCGCATTTGCATACCTTTCCCTGAAATATCCAATTGTACCGTGCAGAACGCCTTCCACAATGGCGACGATAGGCTGAGAACAGAGGCCCCTAATAACTCAGTTGTACACCTCTGCAAGGTTAGTGGTCATTATACCGTACCTTGCACCATCCGTGTCGTGCAGCAAGGACCACTTCTCCAATAGCTCGGCCTCAACCCAATGAGAGAAACACTCGATGTCCCTCGAGGTCCTCCGCGTCAAAATTGGAGGGTCGAGCTACCGTAGTGGTGTGAGGCGTTCGGGCACAATCCGCCCCAGGAATGAGGGTACGCTTATTCTTCTCGATGACATGCTTCTTGGTGTGCTCGTCCAACATCTCCCACAACGTATTAAATTTATATTACTGGTTCTGCATAGCAAGTCTCTTGAATAGCTTCATCAACGGTTCCTGCCTGAACTGTTTGAAAAAGTTAGCCCCCAGATGGCGAATGCATCATCTGATCCTCATGTCTGGCCAAGGGAACGGCTCATTGGGGTCTTGCTGAAGTTTTCGGATGGCATTCATCATCCCGAAGTGGCAATCATGGATTATGCAGACATCCAGACATGCCCCAACTACTCCCTCCTTCAGATGTCGAAGGAACCACAACCATTGTCAAAATTCTCACTTTCAACGAAAGCGATGGCTAAGGATAGAATCTGATTATTGCCATCAACGCCAATTGCTGTCAGGATCATGCCTTTGTATTTCCCAGTTAGAAACGTCCCGTCTAGTGATATCACGGGCAACATATGTCTGAATGCATTGATGCAGGGACCGAATGCTAAGAAGGACCTCTGCAATACCATAAAACCTAGCAGTGGTCTTTTGGATGGCTTGTCCTTCACAGCAATGTATGTGACCGGGTTCCTGTCATGCAGCACCTGGAGTATACGAGGAAGGTTGTCGTAAGACGCCTCGAAAGAACTGAACCTCATTTCCAAAGCCTTCTACTTAGCACGTCATGCCTTCGCGTAGCTAATCTTGTACTTGAATTTCTGCTCAATAGCTACCATGATGTGCTTGGCCTCCAGATCCATCTTCTTCACTATCTCTCCATACATCACATTGGCTATGAAGGTGGACGTCAGGTTGCGATACCTCGGCAAAACACTACTCAGCAAGCAGGAGTGAGCCCCCACCTTGGAGACAATCCAGTGAGTCTCGTACTTGGATCTTCGTGCGTGCACACACCAAGGACACCCAGCCTACTCGCATACCACAGTGTACTGCTCCTGACTGGATTTGAGTACACAAAACGGCCGCTGCATGGACAAGGCCCACAACTTAATGGCATCCTACAGTGATCCTGACGAGGATCTAATAATTCTCATTTTATCTTTTATCTATAATTCTTATTGTGGGTAAATATGATGTCATGTAATCCCTAGGTATACCCCTTATATTTACAAGGGAGAAGCCTACTAGGTGGTCATAAGTTCTTCTACGACCACCCCCATAGTCGTAAGTCTTGCTACGACTACCTTATGGTCATAAGTTCTTCTACGATCACTATCCAGTCGTAAGATTATTCTACGACTACCCCATGGTTATAAGTTCTTATACGACTAGGTCAGCTACGACCACCTTATGATCAATAAAACCTACAGACGAGTGGGTCCAATTGATTAAGGAATCCAAGCAGTCAACATACGTTGTTATTCTACAGAGTAATAGCACGTAATACCCCATTATCTCTAACAAATAATCGCGGGCGGCATGAAGGAGTTAACACTCGGTGATTCTCGCAAACATGCGCCTTCTGAGACATGATGAGGCGCCTCTTCACCTGGAGAAACGGCTACTCCTTCACGATTATATAAAGGCGGCGATCAGAGAAGAAAAGGGAGGGCAATCGGAGAACACAGCAAGCAATCGGGAAGACAGGCACTATCTTCTGTAATAGTCTTAGTCTTTTCTCCCGATTGTACAAGATACACTCAATATCATACACACACAGGAGTAGGGTTGTTATTCTCCCCGGAGAAGGCCTGAACCTGTATAAAAATACTCATGTCAATCTCTCTGCGTGATTCCATTCTAGGAGACCCCCGAATCAAACAATCTTTACGTAAGATCGGTTCTAAAACACCGGCAGTTGGCGCCGATCAGTGGGGATCTTCGGTAATCTCTTGTCAACATACTCTTTTTCCAAATCCATGCACTCATGGCGGAGAATGGAACGAGGAGAACTGGTCCGACTTGGCAGACATGCAGACGTCGACATGGATGCGGTTTCGATTCTGGCGAGTATTGACTCATCCGATGGTGTTGCTGCCTCCAGAGATCTTTCTGCAGATCCAGGAGACCATACCACTAATAGAGTTGAGGAGGGATCCTTATCCCCCACAACAGTACGTCCAACAGAGGAATCAATTCCCTCAAAGGACAAGGGTCAATCCGACCACAATCAGAACTACACCCAGGCGGGCTCACAACACGACGAGAGTTTTTCCTCCAAGTGTTCAAGTCCCCCTAAGGCGGTCCGACTTAGTGAGACAAATTATGGAAGCCACAATTCCAGGACTTCACCAGCATCGGGTGGTCCTCTCTCTCCGGACAACTCCAGAGAGAGCGGGATCAAGCATGCTTTTCCTGCAAATTCGACCATCTCTCCGCAGATCACACCTACGGACGAAGACGGTTATAACCCGGAGTTCCCCTTCCTGGAGGGGATTACTCCAAGTCATCAGATGGTGTCTCGACTACTCCTCAAGAGGGGAGGCCTCGAGCGCAAGTGAGAATCATCAACAGGAGGTCTTCGTCCTTCCCACAGATCAAGGTCACTCTTCTAGAGACCGAGCTAGGGACACTCCCCAAAGATCACCCACTGTGCCCCCTCGTGGCAATGGCAAGGGCACCACCGGTGACGGACAGAACCAACACTTTGATGAGCGCGAGGGAAATCCTCGACATACTCGCACTCCATTGAGATAGTCTCAAGGATATGATATGGAAGATCTTGAGGCTATTCGACGAAAGAAGATTGCAACCCAGAAAAATCTGCCTGGACGCATCCAGTATCAATCAGAGGAAGCTCAAGAGCTCCAAAGACATCAACGACTTGCTCGAGAACCCTACTCGAGAGCTCGCCTGAAGCCCAACTCGACCTCTTCACAAAGAGATCGCACAAAGGCTTCGGACCACGATGGCAAGATCGAAGCACCTCGCCGACATCATTCAAGAAGTCGAGTAATACAACTTCTTCACTACCAAATTGTTCGAACATATCACCACAGAGAAACCGGCAAGAACGGCGAAGTCACGTCGATCTCCTACTCGAAGAAATGTCTTTCGAACGTCAGATGATCAACAAGCCCCTCGGAGAGGTGATCGCTCACCATTCCGACATGGAAATCTGCAACAGCAGATGGAATACGAGGAGTATCTCCCTCGTAGGACCGAGACCTACTACAGGTCGGGTCAACCTGTTATTGGGTATCGTTGAATACGATCACCTGGTGATATTAACCCTTCTTTCCTACAAAGAAGGCATCAAGAAGTCATTACCGGATGTTGGGCATTCTCACCTGACCTTCGAGCTGTTCGCTGGCCACCTCGTTTTCGACCAGTGAACATGGAGAAGTTCGATGGATCCCAAAATCCCATTGAGTTCTTTCAAATTTATACAACAGCTGTCCGAGCAGCAGGAGGAGGAGAGCATGTAATGGCGAATTACCTTCCAACTGTGCTCGAAGGGTCTGCTCGATCGTGGTTACTAAACCAACCACTCGAGTCGATCTAATCTTGGCAACACCTCTGCGACCTTCTATTGGCAAACTTTCAAGGCACCTACAATCGCCCTGGGAAGAAGGACGACTTGCACCGGATGAGACAGAACGACCACGAGACCTTGCGCCAATTCATCAAGCGCTTTAGTCAGGTTCGTAATTCAATTTCGGAAGTTTCTGACTCATCTGTCATCAGGGTTTTCAAGCAAGGAGTCCGTAGTAGAAGGATAACGGAGGATATCGCTTTGAATCCTCCCACTACTGTCTCCGAACTCTTTGAGATGGCCGATCGATATGCGACTGCTTCTGAGGCGATCGAGTGGAACAACACAATTGATCGAGAAGACAATACCTCTCGAGAGCCAGGCGAAGTTGGCAAGAATAAAGATAAGAAAGCAAAGAAGTCCAAGAACAAGGCGAAGGGTCAAAAACCCCAAGCTAGCAGTTCCAAGGAGGTCTTGGCTGTAAACGATAAAGAGCCACGAACCTCCAAGCCGTACTCCGACCAAGGCAAAGGTAAGCGCCCTGATCGGAAGAACGACAAGTCTAGGTGGTGTCCTTTCCATAAAAATGAAGGACATGACCTTCGCAACTGCCGAGTTTTCCAACGAAAGCTCGAGGACTACTACAACGGCAAAGGACCACTTCCCACTCTCGAGCAGGTAGGGCAAACGAGTGGTCATAAATCGTCAGATGACGATGAGGAGATGCCGCTCAGATTCAGAACATACCGTCGAGCACATCTACGGGGCTCATCGACATCTGAATCAAAGCGGCGACTTAAAGGCGCCGAACGTGAGGTAAACTCCATAGACCCTCCTCTCGTCAATAAATTACCGAAGTGGTCGGAAGTCACCATCTCCTTTGAGAAGGGTGACTGCCCGATTCCTTCGACTCGACCAGGTCGATATCCGATCGTGGTCGAACCCACCATCAACAATTGTCAGGTCAATCGAGTTTTAGTTGATAGTGGCAACTCGTTAAACATCCTGTTTACGAGTGCCCTGGACGAGATGCAAGTACCCAGGACTAAGGTAAGACCGGTACGATACTCTTTTCATGGGATCGTACCGGGGTCTTCAGCCAAACCTATTGGCCAAGTTTCTCTTCCTTTAACATTTGGTTCACCAAGTAATTTCAGGACAGAGAAAATCTCCTTTGATGTGGTCGATTTCGATACGGCATATAACACCATACTCGGATGACTAACTTTGGCAAAATTCTTAATGGCTACTCATTACGGGTATCAATGTCTTAAGATGTCAGGTCCCAAAGGAGTGATCACAATTCATTGTGACAAGAAGATGGCGTATACATGCGACCGTCGATCCCTCGAGATGGTTGGTCAAATACCAACTCGAGAAGAAAGTCAGCCTTCGACTAACAAGTCGAAGCCTAAAGTCTACACCAAAACCAAACGACCAGGTCAAAGAGGTCCCTCCGACGCAGGGAGCCCTCAAGATCGCTCGCATCGAGGATACTTCCGACCCCAAGTAGGAAGACGCCTCATCACCTTCCTCCGAGTTAACGCAGATGTCTTCGCGGGCAAGCATCCGACATGCAGAGTCCCCAGGAGGTGATCGAGCAGACTAGCTTTACGGCCTGACAAAGTACCCGTAAAACAAAAATTACGGAGATTTACCCCTGATTGACGAGATGCTATTAAATCAGAATTGGATAAGCTACTTAAAGCAGGCTTTATAAGAGAAGTCGACCACCCAGAGTGGTTGGCTAACCCTGTAATGGTCAGGAAGTCGAATGGCAAATGGCGTATGTGTGTAGACTTCACTGATCTTAATAAAGCTTGTCAAAAAGATGATTTTCCTTTACCTCGTATCGATCAGTTGGTTGATTCTACTGCAGATTGTGAAATGTTAAGTTTTTTATATGCATATTCTGGATACCACCAGATCAATATGTGTCTAGACGATGAAGAAAAGACCGCATTTATTACACCATTTGGTATATTTTTCTATGTCAAAATGCCATTTGGTCTAAAAAATATCGGCGCTTCTTTTCAACGCTTGATGCAATCGACTTTTTCATCTCAACTAGGCCGAAACCTGGAGGCCTATGTTGATGATCTAGTCGTTAAAAGCATCAAGAGATTTAATCATATCACTGACCTACAAGAAACATTCGACAACCTCAGAAAGCACCGCTTAA
This sequence comes from Phyllostachys edulis, assembly GCA_036346405.1. Taxonomy (NCBI): domain Eukaryota; kingdom Viridiplantae; phylum Streptophyta; class Magnoliopsida; order Poales; family Poaceae; genus Phyllostachys; species Phyllostachys edulis. The sequence continues at coordinate 58,646,521 of CM070554.1, forward strand.
AACTCAATCCTGATAAGTGTGTGTTCGGAATCTCTTCAAGAAAATTGCTTGGATTCCTAGTATCTATACGAGGAATCGAAGCAAATCCCGAAAAGATAAAGGCCATTCTCCAAATGCGTCCTCCAACCACAAAGAAAGAAGTCCAGAAACTCACAGGGTGCATGGCAGCTTTAAGTCATTTCATCGCACAATTAGGAGAAAAAGGACTACCTTTCTTTAAACTTCTAAGGAAACATGAAGGTTTTGAGTGGTCGAACGAGGCAAACGTTGCCTTTCAGGATGTCAAGAGGTATCTTACGACTGCTCCTATTTTGGTTTCTCCGAGGCCAGAAGAGACGCTCTTAATTTACCTAGCTGCCACGCCACAAGCAGTGAGCGCAATACTAGTCGTAGAACGTGAAAACGTACAACGACCGGTTTACTACGTTAGTGAAGTTTTACACGGGCCTAAGGAGCGTTACCCTCAGGTCCAAAAACTTCTATATGCCCTCCTCATGTCTTCGAGGAAACTACGGTATTATTTTCAGGCGCACAAAATAGTTGTACCGTCTGGGTTTCCCTTGGGAGCGATCCTCCAGAATAGGGAAACAGTGAGACGCATGGCAAAATGGTCAGTCGAACTTGGGGAGTTCGACCTCCATTTCGTGTCCCGAACGGCCGTTAAATCCCAGATCTTGGCAGACTTTGTCGCCGAATGGACAAATCCTGAACCTGTTCAGGATCCCTAGTACGATTCCCACGACCAATGAACGATGTACTTTGACGGGTCACTTACTTTAAGTGGCTCGAGGGCTGGGGTGGTCCTGGTATCTCCTACCGGAGAGACCTTAAAGTATGCCATACAATTAAACTTTCAGGCCACTAACAACGTGGCAGAATACGAAGGTTTGCTAGCTGGCATACGAGCTGCGAAAGCGCTCTCGATTCGCCGACTACTCGTAATGGGAGACTCTCAACTAGTGGTGAATCAAGTCGGGAAAGAGTACCAGTGCTCTAACCCGACAATGTCTTGGTACTTATCGAAAGTGCGTAAGCTAGAAAAGCATTTTTTTGGTTTCGAGACACAATTCATCCCTCGAAAGGATAATTTTCTCACAGACCAGCTTGCTCGAATGGCTTCTTTCCGATCTGTAGTACCAAAAGGAGTCTTCTTGAAACAACTCCAGAAGCCGTCCCTGGTTGAAGAACCAGAGAAACCGTGACGGGACCTGGTATGGCTTTTTATATGACCTTGTGGTCGCTCAACCATTGGACGACTTGGCAGCAAGTATTGGCCCAATGGTTGAGCGACACGTGCACTAGTTGCTCAACCGTTGGACGACTTGGCAGCAAGTACTGGCCCAACGGTTGAGCGACACGTGCACTAGTTGCTCAACCGTTGGACGACTTGGCAGCAAGTATTGGCCCAATGGTTGAGCGACACGTGCACTAGTTACTCAACCATTGGACGATTTGGCAGCAAGTACTAGCCCAATGGTTGAGCAACACGTGGACTAGTCGCTCAAACGTTGGACGACTTGGCAGGTCCAACAGTTGAGCGACACATGGACTAGTCGCTCAACCGTTGCACGACTTGGCTAACAGTGGGCCACTATTTCCTGTCACGTCGTCGAACGGTTCAGCGACTAGATCACGAACGATGCGAAAGTAATATATGAATAAGTAATAGAACAATGCTAGAAGGAATGCATAGACAACCATGTCATAGTAACTACGAAGGAGAATACGTAAACACATAATACAAGTTATAGAACAAGGCTAGAAGGGATGCATAGGAAAACATGTCATAGTACCTACGAAATACAATACGTAAACACAGAATACAAGCACATAGAGCACAACGAAGACCCCCTACTGGCCACCCGCTACACCACCCGGGAACCTCCGTCGTCGTCACGTCCCACACCCGGTCGCGCCCTGTCGCCCGCTTGGGCTTCAAAGAGCGAGGTGCTGAGCCGGGCCTGACAGGAAAGCCGCCAGAGCCTGGCGACCTGTGCTCCCAAGGTAGTCGACTCCACCTGTGGCTGCATGATCACTGGGAGCCCGCTAAGCTGTGACCCGAAAAGAACCTCGACGGGTGCAGGCTCAACTGCTCCCCTGACCACCCCGGGTGCATCCGCGAAGTAGGCGTCCACGTCCTTGTGCGGGGAGAGCTCAGCTGCCGGCTGGAGCAGGAAACCTGCAGGACAAATAATGTTAATCTCTACAATATATCAACGATCACAAACCTGAAGAGAGGAAACATACCTTGGTCGGGGCCATGCGCGAGAAAGGGTCAAACCCGCCGTATGTCCAGACGGGTTGGGGAAGAAAAGATACTGCCCTGACGCTCTCTGGTAGGTGTCCTGGAACGACGACGGTGGCGGTGGCTGTGCGTACCCACGTGCCCACCTGGACCCTCCACTGCCAAAGGCGTGAAGCAGCGCAGTGGGGCACGTGGGCGTGCCCTCTGAGCCACCGACCGGGTCAGGGACCGCGTAGTCCTCGACGAACACATCAAAAATGAGCTTCTTCTACATCCGCCAGTACGCTCGGTCGCGCCAGCACAGTGAGGATAGCCCCCCGGGAGCACGGCCCTCTGTCTCCTGATCAGAGTACAGCTCCCAGCACATATCGTCAGCGATGAGATGGTCCAGCTGCTCCGCAAAGTGCACGTACACACGTGTGACCTGCACGTGTGCATACCGTGCTGCGAGCGAGCGATGGTTACAAAGGATGACACATGTCTGGTGAAGTAAAGATATAGGGAAGTGCGTGCTGCCTCTCGGCACCAAAGGGACCCTATGGTCGGCCGGTCCACCACGTCCCCATGGTACATGTCCTCGCCGTACGGACTGGAGTCTACCAGCATAAGACGTCCGAGAGCGAAGCGCTTGAACGACCACAGCTGCAGCAGGAGGGGGTAGCCTGTGAGGATAGATGTCAGCTTTATCCTACAGCACGCATCGCATATGCTGCGGTACGTCGCGGCAAGTACGGCTAATCCCCAGTTGATCTCTAGCTCCTCGCTGGTGGCGATGGCCCTCGCGTACCCCACGAGACGGGCATTGACGGAGTCACCGTGGCTGCTGGTAAACAGTACCCAACCAAAGAGCCACAGTAGGTACGCCTCGAGGTGCCGCGACACCTGGTTGGTGGTGGGCTGCGGGACCATCCGCTCGACCTATGTATAAACGAATAATTAGTAAGCTCGTCATATGGCTAGGATAGTGCATCGCTAAACATGAAAAATAGGTAGCACACGTACCCGAAACTGCGAAAGCCACCGTAGGGGCGGGTCATGCCGCTGTCGCTCCGAGAAGTCGTAGTACGGTGGCGCGGCTTCCGCCGCAAGAACCCCCTGAAACCTGCCCAATAGGGCATCGCGTCAGTTGACAGGCGCGTTCAGCGGAAATGCAGGGGCTCCCGCAATAGGTAGGCCGAGCAACATCGCGATATCCTGCAGAGTAAGGGCCATCTCCCCGAATGGGAGGTGGAAGGTGTGCGTCTCGGGCCGCCACCGGTCCACCAGGGCTGTCAGGAGCGACCGGTCGAATGGGAACTGTCGTGACCGCTCCAGACCAGCCTGGACCTCCGTGCCGTCCTCGATTGGACCGTCGTCCTCTTCGGTGGCCTCCACCATCCGCGCGAGAGGTAGAAGGCCGGCACGGCTCAGCCTACAAAGCACGAAGAAGTAACTACATAGCGGGCATATGATACAAAAAAAAAGTGGCACAGCTTGCAGACAAACCTGTCTATCCAACGTGGGTCTAGTCTCCAAGCCTGTCAGGTTGTTCACGTACGAACCACCCCCAAGTCAGCCGCGTCATCCCCGCGAACCGGATCTGCACACGACGGCTTCAGCGGTCTTTGCGATCGACCAACCGGTCAAAGCAGATCAAATCTGAGTCCGAACCACCAGGGTCGTGAGCCATACCTGCAAATCAAGAAATTAAAAGCATTAATGTTAATTGAGCATTTAAATTATATTCCAATGGCAAATAAATCACATTTGGTATGTTCTTAATGGCACCTAAACACTTTGCTCGAACACAGTGGTAATACATATACATTTTCATGAAACCCAAGTGGTAAACACACAATTTTCCCTACAAAATGCTATATTACGTTAACACCTGTACTGGCTGCTATGGATTGCAAAATATTTAAAACATCATCGTTACTATGCATATTTATAATGTGTGAAGTTTTCAGGAAAAAAAATCAAAATTTCACGTGTTTGAGAATCCTACGGATTTGGAACCATGTATCTGTGATTTTTGTCTTAGTATTTTATAATTCCTTAATCCAACCAAAACTATAAAGTAAATGTTATCAATTCTTTATTGTGCAAATAAATACGTGTATTTAACATTCTATAAACTAGCATTTGTGAATGCACGGGTTATCGACATGTTTTTCTATTAAATGCTAGGGTTATCGACATGTTTATATAATAAAAAAAGTAACACATTATCATTCATCAAGCCCGGGCGCAATTAGCGCAGCACACGGAATAGTACAACTAAATTAATTTTCGCCGACTAATTTTTCCTCCATACAAACTTCTAAACTAATTGTATTAATCATGCTGTCTCCAAACTAAGATTTTTTAAATTAACCTACTATTATTTCATTTGCTAACAATGTCGATATACATGATGTTGCTTGCTAACCTATCGTGGTTTCAAAAATACACTCATACAAAACAAATGCTACAAACTCACCATCGTGGTCGTCGATGCGAAGAAACTTTTTTTCCTCTTCTTCTCACTCTTTCCCTCTCCCTCTCCCCTTTCTTTCTTTCTTCGGTCTCGGTCACTCTCTCAAATGTCACAGACCGCCACGCGTACACGGTTTATATCCACCCCAAGTCGCTCAACGGTTGGACGACTATGGTCCAACGTCAGAACAACATATGTCCTAATCGCTCCACCGTATGACGACTAGGAGACGAAGGATCAAGTCGCTTCACTGTTAAACGAGTTAGACATATGTCGCACACCAGTTATACGACTAGACCAAGTCGCACAAACGTACACGACTGATGATTATTTCTGAAAAAAAAAATTAAGTAGTATTATTTCTATGATACCGAATAAAAAGTAGATTATTAAAAAAAATTCCAAAATTTTCCTGAATCTTCCGATCAAAAAATATATATCCCGAATCTTCGGATCAAAAAAATCCTGAATCTCGTTACGAGCCATCGTCGATAAAAATTACAGCGAGCACCAAAACTCAAAAGGGTGCCCTTATCCTGCATCGCCCAACCACCCTTCGTCAAGAAAACTGATTCCAGAGGCAGACACACCTAGACACACTGCATAACCTCTCAGTGCCCCAATACAAATCCTCACAAAGTATGGAAAAGCATCCGTTCCTCCTTTCCTCTGCCTCTCCCCTTTCTTTCTTTCTTCGGTCTCGGTCGCTCTCTCAAATAACGACTGTTCACAGACCGTCACGCGCACACGGTTTATATCCACCCTAAGTCGCTCAACGATTGGACAACTAAGGCCCAACGTCAGAACGATATGTATCCTAGTCGCTCCACCGTATGACGACTATGACTAAGTCGCCCGTCCGTTCGACGGCTAGAAGACGAAGGATCAAGTCGCTTCACTATTAAACGAGTTAGACATATGTCGCACACCAGTTGGACGACTAGACCAAATCACCCAACCGTACACGACTGATGATTATTTCTGGAAATAAAATTAAGTAGTATTATTTCTGTGATACCGAATAAGAAATAGATTATTAAAAAAATTCCCAAAATTTTCCTGAATCTTCCGATCAAAAAATATATATCCCGAATCTTCGGATCAAAAAATTCCTGAATCTCGTTACGAGCCATCGTCAATAAAAATTACAGCGAGCACCAAAACTCAAAAGGGTGCCCTTATCCTGCATCGCCCAACCACCCTTCGTCAAGAAAACTGATTCCAGAGGCAGACACACCTTGACACACTGCATAACCTCTCAGTGCCCCAATACAAATCCTCACAAAGTATGGAAAAACATCCGTTCCTCCTAGTTTGTTGCCCTACCAGACCAAGAGCACAGGTGAATGCAATCGATCACACAGGCACAAAAACACCTTTGATCGAGGATAAATTTATGCCGATGAAGGATCAGCAGAACCGTCAGGCTTGTCCGTGTCCATTTGCTCGGCTGTGGGCTGCTCCTGGGCACCTCCCTCGCTGGCCGGCACACCTGCTTCGTCGGCACCGTTTGATTGTTGCTCTGGTGTTTGAGGCTCAGGTGCTGGGGTTTCTGTCGGAGGGGTCTGCGGCTTCGGTGCTGGCTTTGGTTTCGTCATGATCGGTTTGCAGAACCTGCAAGACAAGGTTTTCAGGACGGTTGTCTCAGACAGAACTCACAAGTCAGCCTAACAGGGTGTTAGCGTTAGTGCGGGCCAGCAACAAACCTGTCAAGTGTATCGGCCTTCTTCTTTAGGTCGGAAACAAGGAGGACAGGGTTAGCATGCTTTGGTAGAGCATCTTGCTGCTGCTTTGTCTCAATTAGCCAAGTCTCCACATTGGAGCACTCGTTAATGACCTGTTTGCAACAAAAACAGATTAGCAACTGCCGAACAGGATCAACTCTATCTTACATGCACCACAATAGCTTGGCAACTTACTACAATAACAAGAACTACACACTACAGTGATAACGACTTTAACAGGGAACGCAAGCTATTGAGCATTTCTCAGCTACTGTGTACTACAATGCTGATGAAGACTTGTTTTCCGAGGAAATAGGAAAAATAAGTAACTCAATCATACTCCATCCTCTATCGTTTATTCAGTGCCAGTGTACCAATACCTTTTGTTTCTCTGCTACGTCAATGTGATCAAACTTTTGGTCATTAGACAATGCAGCCTCTCTGAAACTGTTGATGCAGTACACCAGTTGGTCAACAGCAGGACCTCTTTCTGCCCACTCTTTGTAGCGGACCTCAATAGGACCACCAACCTGCCAATGAACAGAGTTCAGTCATCTAAAACCTCAGCGTCTAAAAACATACAGTAAACCAAACAGTGCAGTAAAGAAGACAGTGCACTAAAGAAGGCATACCTTTTTAAGTTCTTCCAGTTTTGCAACATAGACTCCCTTGGTCTCATCCTCACCATCTTCGTACAGCCAATCTTCAACCTCCTGAAGCTTAGCCGTCAACCCTTCCTTGTCCTCAGTCATGACAAAATCATTGTACTTGTCGTAGAGCTGAATAAAAGAAAAGGTAGCATCAGGTACTGCTCAGTGCTTACAAGATCATAGAAAATCATCAGAGCATGCAACTAAACAAACCTTGTTACGCATGTCATAAACATAAGCCTCAACAGCATTCTTCTTCTCCTTGGTTTCTTCCATCACTCTGTCCTGAAGAGCCATTTCATACTCTTTCTCAACAGCTTTCTCCAACTCAACAGCCCCCAATGCATCATATACCAATTCGGACACTGGAACATTAATTTTCTTAACTTTCTTTTTTGATGGCTCAACCTAAAATAAACAAAATCATTGCACAAGTTATTAGTCTTATAAAAAAATACAGAGACTATGCTATCACACAATCGTAACATGCCTGAAAAAGAACTGGAATATTAGCCTATAACTTCCAATCTTGCATGAACAAACCATGGTTCTTTTGATATAACTAAACAGATTAAATTCACTACAGGACAACTTCTTTCGATATCACTAACAAAATTCTGAATCGGCACAATAAGGATGATTATCAAACACATTTTAAAAAACAGTGTGTAATTATCAAAATGATAGGTAAAATACTACCATGTTAAAAACACTGCCAATCCTAATAACAGGAGAAGAGTCCAATAGCACTAGGGAGGAAAAATCAACTTAAGGCAACAGTGATAATTAGTTCTTCAAAATCTGCTGCAAACTCAAGACCATCTACATGTATTAATCTCAAAGTAAGTCAACGATAGACTACCTTCACATCAGTATCCATTGGAACAGATTTTTCCTCAGAATCTGGTCCGCCATTTTCAGCAGCACCTTCAGCAGTATCTGTAGCCCCTTTGGACTCCTGCATATTCACATCAGTTCCAGAAGCAGGGTCGCTTGGTGCATCATCAGTGTCCATCTTCGTAGCATCCTTTGGCACCTCATTTGTAGCTGATACCGGAACATCCACTTCCTCCTCCAACATCTGCATACAAAAGATGCATAGCACACTGACAACATCAGAAAGACATTACATGCTATCTCAGAGGAAGATGACAGGATGCGGTCTTGTGAGTTACCGTTGCTGACTCAACAGAGACTACCCCATGGATGTTAAGACGGACTTTTACTTTCAGTTTGCCCTTCTCACCTTTGCTGGATTGGAAAGGGCCAATCTGCATAGAGTTGGGCACATCATAGCAAATCAGCAACCATTAAAAACTAGTCAGGAGCCAGAATTTACATGAGGACCTCTAGCACCTTGCAAGTGTATTTAACAACGAGAACAGTTTATCATGTCACTTACCGTATAAGTGCTAATTTTTGGTGTTATTTGCAAATCATCTGTGTTGACATTCAAAACATCAACTTCAAATGTATTGGACTTATAGAAGGTCAGAGCTTTGATACTAGGGATTGGATTCCCCTTTGGGAATACAACAGTTTGTTGAGATTCATTGTTCTGAGAATCCGGCTTCCATGACAAAGCAATTGAGAAAGGAAATCCATCATTAACCTGCAAAACATCAAGGCAATGTATTCTGTCAAAAATGAATTTATTGCTATCATGTTCTCGAGGATATAACACAGTGTTAAGCGGTATGAGAATTAAGAAGCTATAATAGAATATGAAGCCACAATAAGAACGTAACTAAGAGTCGAGACACATACTACCACAAACTACACAAGTTTAAATGATTAAAAGAAATTAGTGACAACATAGACAATACACCCTCAACAATACCAGGGGGGGCAAAGGAGAGAATGAGGACAACATCACAAGAATACACATAAAATTGTGCACGCAACATGTATATACTATAATACTATATAACACTCTGATAGTGACATGTGCAAAACGAAATTAACTCAAAGCACCAGCATGGTCAAAATGTTAGGTAATTTGGGGAGTATTTCCAAGAAACACATGAGTTGCCCTTAAGAAAAGAAGCAGGTATAAATCATGAGGGTCGTTTTGAGAAATATTTTAAGCAGACAGATTACCAAGGCATCAAAGGAAATTTTTCTAAAATTGCACAGTAAATATAGAACAGGACAGGGTTCATTAAAATTACAAATCTTGCAGGCAAGACTACAAAATTAGTCAGTGTAAATGTGTCATAGTCAACAAAGACCATTTCCACTTAATTCACGGCCAAGCCAAATCTACCTACATAATTGACAAGTATGCCAACATGTCAACTACAGTGCTTATTCCACCATTTAAGAGCAATAAAGTGTTTCCTGCATTTCTTATTGCTCTGTAATCTCATAAAAGGGCAAATCTACTGAAACACTGAGTCCAAAGACTATTTCATCATTGGTTAACAAACAACAGTAGCATTTATTTATGGTTAAACTGCAACATGTGTACACATCAATTCTAGCACACAGAATGCACAGGCAACTAAAATTAAATCTACAACAACTAGACACTAAAGGTTGAAGATGTCATCAAAAAGAAAAAAAAAAGATAGACAAAGGTTGTTGCTGCTTACATGGCATATGCATGTCACACATTAGCTAATGGAAAGTAATTTTAGTTGACAAACATAGAGGGATGACTGTTATGCTAATTAAACTAGCAGTTCTCGCCAAAAAAAAAAACCAACAGTTCTAGTAGCGCATTTATTACTACCTTTTAGAAACACAAGGTAGCATGCAACATTTCCAAAATATCACCACAGTGGAATGCATATAAAGCAGTATTCTGTAATTTATGATATATACGGTCAAGAACATCAGAATGGCAGAGAGTTAAGGTACAACAGGCAGAAATTAAGTTACAGAACATAAGCAGATGAGTTAGTACCTGGAACTCCCGCACTTTGAAAGTGGGGCTAAGAATAGCACACTGAAGAGCACATCCCCTGGCAACACATTCACTTGCATTCATAGTCCTCCTTGGCTCCTTTCCAAAGAACTCGGTCATTATCCTGATTATTGCAGGAACACGAGAGCCTGATCCAACAACCTCAACGAAGTGCACATTTTCTGTTGTCAGGCCAGCTTCAGCCAAGGCCTTTTCTAAGGGCCCTTTCACACGTTGTAGCACTGGAGCACTGATCTGTTCAAACTCCTCCCTCTTAATAAACCCTCGCACATCCTTCTCATCCATCAAGCACTCAATGTTCAGTGGTGCCTCTGGATTGGCGCTCAGCATCTTCTTGAGCTTCTCACATGCCACACGTAACCTAATGCAGGCGCGGGCATTCTGGTAAACATCAATCTTATACTCCTCTTTAAATTTTGTCGCGAAGTGCTTAAACAGGGCCTCATCAAAGTCCCTCCCGCCAAGAGACCGGTCATATGCATGTGACAGCATCTTGAGCTGCCCCTTCTTGTACCCGACAATGCTGACCTGCATGCTGGCATGCCCGACATCGACAAATGCGACATTCAACTGATCATTCTCGGGGAGATCAGTCTTGTAGATCCCATACGCCAATGCCGTGGCAGTCGTCTCATGGAACAAGCGCAACGGCTGGAGACCCACAATAGCTGCGGCATCAAGAACAGCCCTACGCTGCAGATCAGTAAAGTAAACTGGGATGCCGATGCAGCAGTCAACAACCGCGGCGTTCAGGTTGCCCTCAGCGATGCCCTTCAAATTGGACAGCACCATAGCAAGCAGCTGCGTGGGGGTGAACGTGCGCTCCTCCCCCAAATACCGCGCGTGGACGAGCGGGAAACCATCGGGGGCCTCTGAGACGCGGAACGGGAAGGACTTGAGATCGCGCTGCACCTCAGGGTCGGCGAACTTGCGGCCGAGCAGGCGCTTGATCTGGGAGATGGAGTTCTTGGGGTTCATGGTGGAGGACGCGGCGCCGGCGGTGCCGATGAACCGCTGCTTGTCGCCGAAGCAGACGACGGCGGGGGTCTCCCGCTTGGACTCCTCGTTGAGGACCACGTCGATGCCGCGCTGCCGCGCCACCGCGACAATGCAGTTCTCATTGCCCAGATCAAACCCCACCACGCTCATCTTCGGCTTGCCCTTATAGCTCCCGGCTACCACTGGTTAGATCTAGATCGTAAACCACACCTGCAAACAGCGAGATCTACGAGTTAAGTGCCTCGGAGAAGCAGAGAAATTGCATAAATCTAAACATGTAAACCTCAAAACCTCTCGATTCCATGCACCAAAACCCAAAAAATCGTCAAATTTGATCGATAACACCACAAACCGCGATCTAAAACCGTCAAAAACCCAAAGCCCACGACCCTAAAACCGCAGCGAAACTCTCAAAATCACAGCCTAATCTTCGAAAAACGCAGCCCAAAAAAAGTAACCCGCGATTTTAAACCCCAATAAATCCAAACAAAAAACTGATCGAATGCTGAAAAGGGCAGAGATGGTCGGCATCGACGCAGCCGCCATGGTCGAACGAAGCGCGCGCGCGGAAGGGGATGGATCGTGATTGGATCGTACCCGCGGTGGGGAGCACGAGGCCGATGCAGCAGAAGCTTTGATTCTAGCGGCGGCGCAGCTTCGGCTGGTGTCTTGGCAGCGCTTTCCCTTGCGAGACGGAGACGAAAGAGGAAAGGGGGGAGGCGATGGCGTATATACGGCGCCGTGGTGGCGGTCGTGAATCTTCTAGAAGGTGGAAACCCTTCTCCGTTCTATTACGCCCCCAGCGTCGCATCTGGGCCGTCGGTTTCGTGGGCCGGTGGGAGGGGATGCCCGGACGGTGTCACGGTGGCCGTCAGATTCATGGGGGAGTTGCGCGGACGGCTGGGATGTGGGGGGTTTGGGGTTTGAAACTGTGGGGGCACCTGGGGATCTAGTATTTCTTTCTTTTCTTCAAAGAGTTGGTAATGGTTTTTTATTTCGATTCCCAACGGTTCGTTGGCGTGCAAAAGTAATTTGCTGGTAACTACTGCATTCCAGCTAACAAGTTAGCGAAGTGCTAACAAGCTATATATTCTAGTTAGTTTCATTCGTCTTTTGTTGTTACAGGAGACGTATGAAGGAGAATTGATGGGTCATTTCGGCGTGAAGAAGACCGAGAATATTTTGATCCATCATTTTTATTGGCCAAAGATAAGGCGTGACGTCGAACGTTTTATTACCCGCTGCACCACATGCCAAAAAGCTAAGTCACGACTTAATCCTCATGGTTTATACATGCATCTTCCTGTTCCAAGCACACTTTGGGAAGATATTTCTATGGACTTTGTTTTAGGGCTGTCTAAAACAAAGAAAGGGAGGGATAGTATTTTTATTGTTGTAGATAGATTCTCTAAGATGGCTCATTTTATATCATGTCATAAAAGTGATGATGCTACAAATGTTGCTGATTTGTTCTTTAAGAAAATTATATGCTTGCATGGTATTCCGAATACGATAGTTTCATATCGTGATGCTAAATTTTTTAATCATTTTTGGAGAACTTTATGGGCTAAGTTGGAGACTAAGCTGTTATTTTTCACTACTTGTCATGCCCAAACCGATGGACATTGTCTACTATGCTTTGGACTGTGCTTAAAAAGAACTTAAAAATGTGGGGAGGAATGTTTGCCTCATATAGAATTTGCTTATAATTGCTCGCTGCATTCTACCACAAAGAAGTACCCTTTTGAGATTGTTTATAGTTTCACACCTCGTGCACCTATCAACTTGTTGCCTCTTTTAGCTTCGAAGAAGGTAAATTTTGATGTGCAACAACGTACTGATTTGATACTTAAGATGCATGAGACAACTAAAGAGAACATTGAGATTATGAATGCTAAATATAAAGTTGCTGGTAGTCAGAGACATAAGCATGTTACTTTTGAACCTGGTGATCTTGTGTAGTTACACTTGCATAAAGAACGATTCCCTGAATTGAGAAAGTCTAAACTCATGCCTCGTGCAGATGGTCCTTTTAAAGTGTTTGAACGTATTAATGATAATGCATATAAGTTAGACTTGCCTGCAGATTTCGGGGTTAGCCCCACCTTAACATTGCAGATTTGCGAGTTTTCTTGGGCACGGAGGATGAGCTTGAGTCGAGGACAACTCCAATTCAAGAAGGGGAGGATGATAAGGACATCACTTCTACTGATATGAATACTACTTTTACTGCTGCCATGAATGATGTGTAAGGTCCAATTACTCGGGCATGTGCTCATCAATTCAATTATCAGGTAAATTCATTTCTAGGGCTGAGTGTATTATTTAAGAACTCTATGATGCTGCCTAATGGAGATTATCTACTTTTGCTTAGGAATCTAGAAATGGACAGCAAAGAGTTGACGTGCATCAAGGAAGGATAAGTCAATAAAGGAGATGAAGAATTTGTGGCCTCCAACTCAAAGAGTTTCGGCCACCCTCTACTTGGTGCTGCGCCACCTTTCCTTAGCCTACAAGACTTGTATCCGAATCCCCTAAAGGGTTAGATTGAGTCAAACTTTGTAATGGGCTTATTTGGCCCATGTAGCCCATGTAGCCCATATAGCCGGGCACCTAAGGTTTTGGGTACTATTTACACGACACTATTCATGCGTGAACAGTGCCGCTGCCCCTTCCTCTTCCTCCTTTACATAGTGGACGTCATTCCTTCGTTTCGGTGGGTTTCTTTTTATATTATTCTGCATAGCAGTTTCGCCGCACGTTTGGTTGAGGAACCCCAACTTTGTGAGCTTCATCATTATTCGCAATACAATTTCAGATTGCATCTTTTTACTCTTTTGCTTGTGTTCTCGATTCGCTTGCAGGAGATAGCCTTCTTGGCGAGGTCAACCGCGTTCGATATAGTTGATAACCATCGGAGCAGTAGTGTAGTGATTGCGAGGGGTTCAATCTGTTTTGGTCGGAGCCTTTGTACCATCAACGTCGTGTTCTTCACAATCGACATATCACTACTTTTCAGAAGATCGAACTACAGTCACATTACCATTTACCAGTAATTTGCTGGTAACTACTGCGTTACCACAACTTGAACCTATATGATCCGATTATGGGTAGTGTTTCACAATTTGCGGTTTTTTTGGGTGCTGAGAGACTTTGCTTCAATTAATACAATTAAGTGATCACTTTGCTTTAGTGCGAGCATGTAAAATAGAGTCAAATACATCCAAAAAAATTGGAAATGATTAAGAAAGATGCCAGTTTCCATATTCCCCCAAGTATACTGCATCAATACCATAAGTTGTTTTAGGATGGTACATGAAATTTTTTGAATTTTTAAAAATAATATTTTTTTAAAGATAATTACAAAAATAAATAGTTGCCTCAAAAAATTACAAAAATGTGTCCGTCGCCAGTTGAACTGGCAACAGGGACCCTCTCGCCCCCTGTCGCCGGTTCAATTACCTATCGTCAGTTCAACTGGCAACAAGAACATATCGCCAGTTGAACTGGCGACAGATACCTGTCGCTAGTTAAAATGGCGACATAAAGATTGACCCTATAAATACCTCTTGAAACCCTAAAATTCGTCACAAGACTCACTTTTATTTAGAAAAAAGAGAAGGGGAGAGGAGTAGAGGGGAGGAGAGAAACTAGCGAAGCGCTGCCTATCCGATTGCCCACCTCTCGGGTTATTTTTTTAACCGAATGGATTACATAGTTTTAGATGTACGGTTACGTAGTGCAGTACGTTTTACATAATACTTTTCGGTGGGTAGTCTAGTTTTAGATATGTGGTTAATCGTGAAAATGTTCTTTATGGTGTAGTGCGTCAAATATGTCCGACGTGGCCAATTTCCAAATTTACTATGGTCAAGGGACTATTATGGAGGGCCCCGAGGGGATTGATTTGTGTTATTTCCAATCGGCGATCGTGCCCCTACCAAGACTGGAGTAGCGTACGTGGGGCGCTGTGATGCGGTGGTTGTTCCACACATTCCAAGTGGACCGTGATATGTATGATCTGAGATTGAGTTGCCTTACCCCGTGGGTAGCACAGCCCACATATTGGGAGTTAGTGTAGCTGAAAGGAACAAATTCATGGCAGCCATATATACACATGGCGAGGGAGGGAGGGTGGAAATTGGTCCTTCTGGTCTAGGCATATGCCAAACCACTCATCTCGGAGACTCCAGCCATAGCGCGGTGCACACAATGGTTGAACCTCCCGGAGTTGCTGATGTTGTTGATGAAGAACCTGCGAAAGTAGCTCCTTTGGTCAGGCAAGCTAGTGGTCTTACTGACGAGGGTGAGGAGGTGGAAGCCATAGTGCAAATGATGGATCTCGAAGATCGAGACTACATGGCATTGTCTGAAGATAAAGGTTCCGACGACAAGGATGATATGGGCCAGCAGGCGGTTCCATTCGAGTGGAACACATACCAGTTCGACAACCTTGTCGTCAACGAAGGCTCCCGTGTGCCGTGGGAGTACGACCAGACGAGGTCAAGCTAGGAGCTATGTACAAATACAAGGAGACCGTGCAAGACGTGGTCAAATTCTGGGCCTTGTCGGTGCGGTGCACATTCACAGTCATCAAGTCTACCCCAAGATGCTATAACGTGAAGTGCGGCATAGAGGAATGCCCTTGGCGAGTGCACGCATTTCAGCCTAAGTGGGACACCTACTGGAAGTGCTCTATAGTGGTCCCTCACACATGCGTCGTTTCTGAGTCAGTGCAGTCCCACCGAAACTTGTCATCAGGCTTCATCGCCAACCTCATGTACAATGAGATCGTGGATAATCTAGATTTTGAGCCACGATCCATCATTCAGGCGATTGAGGCAAGATTCCAGTACACAATCAGCTATACCAAGGCTTGGAGGGCAAAACAGAAGGCATTGGAATCAAGGTGGGGCACGTTCGAGGATTCCTACCACAGCCTCTCCGGGCAACTCCGAGTCATACAAGACAGGAATCTTAGCACCCATATCGACATTCAAGATGCCACGCATCCGAAGTGGGCCAATAAGAGGGTACTGCAGTGAGCATTTTTCTCGTTTGGTCCATGCATCAATGCATTCCAGTACTGTCATCCAATCTTGTGTGTAGATGGCACATTCTTGACTAGGAAGTACAAGGGCCAGATACTGACTGCAATAGCGACAGACGGGAACAATCAAGTTCTTCCCGTGGCATTCGCTTTCGTTGAAAGCGAGAACACGGACAGCTGGTTGTGGTTCCTAAAGAATGTGAGGATTTCTGTTGTGCAAGACCGTCCCAACATATGCCTCGTAGATGATCAGCATGCAGGCCTACTGCGTGCAATAACCCAGCTGCAACAAGGAGAGAATGTACCACTTTCATGGCCGGATCTGCAGAGCAGGTATTGCATGAGGCACTTGGGTGCAAACTTCTACAAGCAGTTCCGCAACAAGGACTTGATGAACCTGTTCAAGCGGCTGTGCAACCAGAACCAGCAGTGGAAGTTCGAAGCACTCTGAAAGATTTTGAATAAGCGAACCAAGACGCAAAAAAGGGAGACAGCGAGAAGGGTCACCCCAAGCGCTGACCAGGCCCCGAAGCATTGCCATAGCTACCCGCAGATGCTCCCAGATTGACGAGGAGGATGGGGACGCAGGTGAAATGCCTCTCAGACTCGATTGAGCACGAGCCTAAGGAGAAGTGGTTGCTGTTACATGACAGGGGTGGTGCTTGATATGGTGTCATGATAACTAATCTAGGTGAGGTGTACAACTGGATCATACACGGCACAAGGTGCCTCCCTTTGGTTGGTATTGTGGAGGCAATTCTCCGCGGTACGACGAACTACTTTGTTGACAGAAGAAACAACGCGTCGCTTGTCATGGCAAATGACAGAATACTCTACTCCGCCATGGTCACCAAGTACATGGAGGAGAAGAGCAAGAAGAGTGAGATGCGCCAGACATTTTAGATGGGCACAAGGAAGCTTCGCTTCGAGATAATGTGTAGGGATAAAGGACGCTGCGGGACGAACCGCGAGAGGGTCACCCACGAGTGCATGCTACGCCGCGGTAGTTGCATATGCACTTGCAACAAGCCCCTTCTTCTGCATAGGCCATGCTCCCATGTCATAGCCGCATGTTCAATGGTAGTGCAGCATCCCAGTCAGTAGCTCTCTGAGTATTTCACCAAGGAGGCGGTGATGCAAACCTGGACTGGGGAGATGTATGGTTACGCTGTGGTTGGCCATTTCATTGGCCATCCGACCGGGGAGCAACTAATCTGGGCCGCGGACATTGATAGGCTCAATGGAAAGGTTAGCCGGTGACAGGTACGGCGCATCAGGAACGACATGAACGAAGCAGAAACCGGACGTTGTACGAAGAAGTGCTCCATTTGCAGGGAGTCTGGGCACACCTTCAAGAAATGCCCCAAGAGAAATCCTCAAGATGAAGGAGACATCGACACTCCGGACATCACCGCAGGGACCTCATCCGGTCGCCCGACTCGAGGCAGTCCACATGGGGGACGTTGAGGTTGCGACCACGAGAAAGCACGGACAGTAGTAATATGTTATTGCCAATGTTCTGAATTATCTTTTTGATTAAGTGTTATGACGTTTTGCTGAATATTATGTAATATCAGTGTGATTTATCGTAGTTTTGATATTAATGGCAAATTCACATTTGTTTCCTTACATAATATGCAGCGCATGTGTATGAATTCCCGAGCGCGTCGTAATATCACTTACCTTCATACTTACGAATCATTGATACATCAATCGCCCTCACAAAATTCTTCATAAATTCACCGCACTAGAACAACATATGACGATCACAAAATCTTATTGCGAGTACAACAGATTTCGTACCGTTCAAAATCTATGAAAATAAAAAATAGGTCAATCAGTTTAGGGTTTCAGGTACATATCGCTAGTTCAACTGGCGACATGTATCCATGGTTATTAAGGCGGTAAGGCGAGGTGAGGTGATCCACCCCCTCACACCTTTTAAGGGGTAAGGCGCGAGGCGAGGCGACACCTTACACATTCTAAGGCGGTGTTCTGTGCAGTTCGCGGCGGTCGAACATAGCAGTGGCAGGAAGAAGAAATGGCAGGAAGAAGAAAAGAGAAAGAAGAAAGAAAAGAGAAAGAAAAAAAGGAAAGAGAAACCATCCAGCCCAAATGAGCCCAGTGGCCCAACACCACTCGACCGCTCACTCGGTCTCACTCGACCGAAGCCGCCGAAGCTGCTGCCCTTATCCATTCCCCTCTCGCTCTCGCCCAACCCTCTCTCGCGCTCTCTGCCTCTCCCATCCCACCGCGGCGCGCGAAGCAGATCCGGGGAGGAGGCGGCGCGTGAAGCAGATCTCGCCGTAGCCGGAGGCCGGAGCTGCAAGGGATGGAGGCTCACGAAGGGGATTCGAGGAGGAGGCAGCGCGCGAAGCAGATCTGTCGTAGCCGGAGGCCGAAGCTGCAAGGGATGGATGCGCACGAAGGGGATCCGAAGAGGAGGCAACACGCGAAGCAGATCCGTCGTAGCTGGTAAGTCTTCATCCTCTCCTCTTCCCCCTTCTCTCTCTGGTTGAGTTTCCAGCCCGCGCCGCCTCCTCTAGTCCTCCCTCAGTGGTAGAGCCGGCCCGCGTCGCACCTCCTCCCCTCACCCTCTTCCTCTCCGGCCTTAGCGACGCCTTATGCCTAAGGCGGGGGCGACGCCTTGCCCCCCCGGCTGCACCTTACCGCTTAGGCGACACTTAGACGACGCCTAAGCGACGCCTTAATAACCATGCAAGTATCTGTCGCCATTTGAACTAGCGATAGGTAGCTGAACCGGCTAAGGGGGACGACAGGTCATTTTTGTAAATTTTTGGGGCAACTATTTATTTTTGTAAATATCTTTTTTAAAAAATATTATTTTAAAAAAATCAAAAAAATTAGTCCTAGAAAAAACAGGCTAAAACGAGAGGGTATCTATTTATAAGGTGACTTTTTTTAAAGTATAAGGCATATTTTTTATCCATTGAAAAATCAACATCAAATCAGATGGCACACCAATCTCCTCGCAAATCTGGCGCCACAAATATCAACTTAGATCCAAAAATACATTACGCAACTTACAAATAGCGAAACCATAAAAACAAAAGCAAGAAAATAAATTGTTCCTTTCCATCGTATTATACATAGAGCATTACAGGGGGTCCTGCAAAACTAATTGCAACTAGCAGGGTGTCCCGCGCATTTGCGCGGCTAAATTTGTTTCAAAGTTTGTAGTATCAAATGATATAACTTAGATATTTAAAATATATTTTTATATATTGATGGGCTATTTAGATTTTAGAGTATATTGATGCGCTATTTTGATTTTAAAAACATCATAAAACATTGGAAATGACTATAGAAGTTTGAAGAAAAATCAACTTAAGAAACATAATTGAAGTATGAGCTTTGATGAAAGAAAATCATTGAGCATAATAAGTTGTTTTGGTTTTTAGAGGACTAATTGGGCTACCTTCTAATAGCGTACAAGAAAACAATGACTTAGAGGTATTATACCTTTCTACCATTGCCTGGTCCTGAAACATGCATTTCAGACCCACAATCGTATTGTAAGCATATGTGGTCTTATATTGCTTCTGAAGCTCTGAGCTCATGGTGGCAAGCATAAGGTAGTGTATATCAACTGCGTCATCGCAATGCTTCTCATAAGCATTCTTTTCAGTACGAGTAGCATCTGCATTTGGTTTATTAGGATATGGACCCTCTAGAACATATTCTTTCTTTTCTTGTTTGAAAACAATTCTCGTATTACAAAACCAGTCAATGAAGTTTGTTCCATTCATATTTTCTTTCTCGAGAATAGATCGCAAGTTAAAGGTAGATGTGGAGGAAGTACTAGGTGCCATGATCTACAACAGAAAATATGTATATGCAAAAATTCAGCACTATGTTTAAGCAAAATCTTTTATTAAACAATTTAACAAAAGATACTCCCGCTATATATTTTAAACCAAGTTCCCTCTAACTTCATATAGTGGGTTCAAGATCTATATTTCATTAAGTCCTGGCGAGCTTTGGTATCACTGCTAGAAACCTAGTGACTTAGGTAAACAACCATTTGTCAATCATGTCTCATATGACTCTTGTTTCATTTGTTGGGTGACATCAATATGCTCCGGCTACCAACAATGTGCCCCAAGACCTAAAACCATTTTGATAGTCTTGTCAAATCAAACCAATACTATGCATGCAAGTGTCGGACACCCACCCCATCTTATTAAGATAGTTAATGGGCACCCTACTTTGGTAGACCTACCAATTAACAATTAAAATCGTGATAGGCGCAACAATGGGAAATGCAACAATTTTACTTATATTTTCTTGATGGATATTATTCTATCATGTCAAAACATTTTATGATAAATAACATGAATAAAAATAAATATTCATAGATAATCACATTAAACTGCGAAATAGTATGACTCTTAACATGATAATCTTCATCACCACGCTTCCTATCCACCGAACCATCATGCTTGAAATCGCCATATTTATCTACTAAGCAATTACTCCTAAAAGCTAGTAATGAATTACATGTGATAATATCAAGCATCACATGTCGACACAAACTGTTATACAATAATATGTAGCCACATAGCTATAAATCAACATGACTCGCAGGCTACAGAAATTCATACATGCATCACATACACAATAGGTCATACTATTTACATCAATCCCTGCTAAAAGGTGCTATGCATAGAATCCAATTCTATCTGGTGATATGAACACATAATACTATATAACGCGTTAATGATTACCTATCACGGTGGTCCAATTTCAAACCATTCTGCTCAGTGCATTCATATCATATGGCCATGCATCGCGGTGTAACCGGATGGTGGAATTCCAGCCAGTAGGGATATCATGCAATGCGACCACGAACAAGCGCAGATAATCATCTATTGCCATCAACTCATACCCCCCGCGAACCCATCTACGAAACCGATTGATCTCATCAACCAGTGTCTAAACCGCTCCATCCATATGAACCGATCTAGGTCACGAAACCAGAATAGCAATAGATCCAATCTACTACTACCACATATCTAGCATATGCGATAAATCTAGATCAAATACTACATAAGATAGCTCTAATACCACTGATGGAATACGGGTAGGCTATGCTTGCACGCAATTCAAAATTCTACCACATAAACTAGGAAGCCATGCAAGGGATCATAGATCGTTAGAGTGCAGTGGAAGAAGAGTTGGAGCAGCCTGATCTAACGTGGAGCATGTTGATGTAGTGGTTGTAGTCGATCGTCCAGTGTCCTTTTAGCAATCATCTCCTCCAGCAACCTATCATGTTCCATGTGTAGGTCGCAGATTGTCCTCGATTAGCGTAGCAACAATTGCAACAATGCCTCTATGGTATCCACACGTCCAGGGGTGGAACGTCGTACGTCGGTTTGCTAGCACCGGCACTCACGGTAGGGCCTTCAAGGAGATGGTGGATATGGTTTCTGTAGTGTAACTCATATCTCCCAACAGCCCCATGTGTCTCCTTATAAAGAGCCCATAACGGATTTTATCCGAATCAGTTTGTTCAAACCCGTTAAGTGTGTGACCCTATAGGTTCTTGTGTTATCGGTTGTGACTTGGAAACTCTTTTCCGATCACAAATCGGTAGCGGTTCCTAGTAGGACATAACGACTCCTAAATATACATAAAGATTATATCAGACACACCTTATTCAATATGATCTGCGACCAGATCCTTATCACTTACGACCAGCTCGGATCTCCATACGACCAGTTCGTAATCATGTATGGCCAGCTCACGATCAGTCCGTATCTCCATACGATCAATGAACGACATGTTTGTGTATTCTCCTTTTGCCTAACGATATCTGGTTGAACTCTAGGTGAGATATCTGTCATCCATAGACTGTTCAATACTTTTTCGATCTAGTTACGGATAACTTTATGTGGTCGACCCTTCGACCACCAGTGGCACGGCTATGCACTTTCTTTATTCGACCACATCGAGAGGCTCAGAGATATCTCTCCTGTTATGTTAGGAGAGGCAAATCTCATATCCGATTAGTCACATCTCTCGACATGTTTCACACCATACCTGAAAGCTAAGTTTATAACTACCTAGTTACAAAGTAGCGTTTGACAACCCTTAAGTGTATTATTACACTGTAGAAAACTATGTTGATCTCAGGTCTAAGAATTATACATTATCATTGCTTGAGATCAACTGATGACACATAAAATCATAACAATATCAGTAGTGTCTCAAGGTGGGTCAATCCAACACCATGTTTTTAACATGTGATCACGTTATTGATTCGATATATCCATATCTATGATCGCTGAAACATAGTTGTCAATTAATACATATGTTGATCGATAAGTCAATATTGTCCCAACTATTGGCATTCGACTAGAGATACTTTTAAAATGATATCATACAACTATTAAAGAGTTTCACTAAAAAGTCACATACTTCTTAATCATTATAGATGCTAATTCATCCAAGGAACATATTATATAACTCATAAATATAGACGTGATACAATCATCTCTATAATTACCCCTAGAGCATGTCACCAGTAATTACACCCCAATTCGTAGGGTTTTTCAATTCCTGTGGTTTTCGATTACTGTGTTCCAAATAGACCAGAGTACGATAGACCCATCTTTCTTTCTTTCTTTCCTGGAGCGCGCGTTGTGTATTGCGTGCTTTCAAACTATGGAATCAGAAAGCTAAGCATTTGAGCTGATGCTACCATGATATATTTGTGATGTTTCCTCAGGCTTTATGCACCACTTTTCTATATATGAAAAAAAAGGATTTATTCGGCATCATTGGCACGTTCCGGCCGGCATTTTCTAGAAAAAAAAACTTTTTCGTAAAAAAAATGAAACTGCCGTATGCAGTATGCTAGTTGCGGCGTGCGGAGGATGGTAAGGAACGATCGGCCCAAGAGAAACAAATGAGTCATAGTACGCGTCTTCGCCTCTTCGGTTCATGGACTTGTGTACTGTGTTAGTTCATACGACTCTCAAACTCGGCTGTCACAGTGTCACCTTTTTTTAGATAATGGAAGCATAATTCTCGGTCTCAGAGATACACACGGTCATTACATCATCATCAGCTAAAAGCTTAAAACAAAAAACGGTCAAAAGCCAATAATGACAAATAAATTGTCATGCAAAGACTAGCCTTAAACAAAAGATCACCTAGCCCCGCCACCGGAACAACTAGGAGATCGTTCACACGCGAACAGTAGCTACGCAGCAAAGAGGTGATGATGGACCAGTCTTCGTAGTGACACCTCCAAAACGGAATGGGGAAATAAACGAGCTCGAGAAGAATCAAATGGGTTAGGACCGAATCACAATTCTAAGCAGGCGATGCCAATGGATCCGGTCGCTTCAAACAACGCGAGGCCCAGGGCTCGATCCCCGTACCTCAAACGAAACTACTTCCCAAAATTTGAAACACCGGATGGCTTAAACCCCCCAATCTAGGTCGAATCGCGTCGCTTCGGGCACAAGCTCGTGGGCCAAATCGAACGAACCACAACACATCATTGGTGGAGCGACGAGGCCTCCTTGTACCTAGAGAGGCGAGCGAGCGAGCACCGCAACGAGACAAGAGGCCTAGGGTTTCGGGAGGGGGGTGGGGGTGTACAGAAGAGGAGCGCGGATAGCTTGGAGTTGTCGCGCCGACGAAGGCCTCCTCCCCGCCCAACGGCGAGTGCGACATCCCCCCCTGTGTGTGTGTGTTGTGGATGCGTGCTGGAAGCGATCACCACCGTTAGTAGTATTTACATGCACCGGACGGACGCCCACGCAAGTGGTTCATGGGCGGGAAATCCGCGAATCCGTCATGGGTTTCAATTTTCCGAGAGATGAGGGCCCTTTTCTAATTGGTGGAGCGACGAGGCCTCCTTGTACCGGCCCACTAATTCCCTAGTCGCGGCGTAAAATTCCTTCTTTTCTAGAATATTTTTTTAAAATAATCTATTTTTTATTCGAAATATCAAAATATTCCGGCGATAATTTTTTTTACAAAAATATACGTCTGTCGCCCAATGGTTGGGCGACTCGAGCCTATCACCCAACGGTTGGGCGACAACGGTTGGGCGACTGAAAGCCTATCGCCCAACCGTTCGGCTTTAAAACTGCACAGGAGGCGAGCCGTTGGCGCCATCATTACAATCGCCGCACGGTTGGGCGATAGGATCCAGCTTATCAACCGTCTGATCGTGATGTTCGATGCCTAACGGTCTGGCGATTGGATTGCCTATATAGGCACTCACCTTGATCCCTCCAAATTTATTCGTTTACAGAGCATAAACAGTCGCTACGGGAGAAGAAAGAGAGGGAGAGGAGAGGAAAAAAGAGAAGGAGAGGAGAGGAAAAAGGGGAGGAAAAAAGAGAAGGGGGAGGGAGAAGGAGAAGAGAAGAAAAACTTGGATTGCGAGGAGGTAAGTTTGATTTATTTTGTACTGTATTTTTTTAAGTAGGTATTTAGTTAGTTAAAATAGTAGGTATAAGTAGCGCTCGTAGGAAACTGTAGTTAGAAAAAAAAAAGTAGATTTGTTGATTTGTATGTAAGTAGAAGCGATAAAAAACTTTAGAAAATCCTCAAACACCGAGCGCATAGTAATAAGATAAAATAAATAGATGCGCGGACATTCAACTATAGTGTTTGATAGGATACTTCAAAGGAATCGAGTTTCGGTGATACTTTTGCAAACATACGGGAATGTAGAAATGTTATTTGCATATAGTCAAACCCTTCGGACAACTATTAAAATGGCATACAAACTTTATTCCTTCGTGTACAAGAATTGAAGCATCGTGAGGCGTTCTCGTCGCCATGTGACTAGCGGTGCGAAGGCCGTGTAATGTAGTGTATTTTTGTAGCCAATGCAAAGGCCGTGTAATGTAGTTGATTTGTCGTAGGAAACTTTATTTTGTAGAATAATTTTTTGGGTACGTAAATAGTTTATTTAGTTAAATGAGTAGTATAATAGCACTCGTAGGAAATTGTAGTTAGAGAAAAAAAATAGAAAATCGAAATGTTGTTGATTTGTATGTAAGTAGTAGCGATAAAAACTTTAGTTAGAGAAAAAATAGTCTGTGAGGGAGTAGTATTAGTCTTTGTTTGTGAGATGTATTGTAGTAGTGTCGCGATTGTGTGCGTGGCCGACTATTCTTGGGTGAATAATGCGTGACCGGCGCATAAGGAGGATGAATTATTTGTATAAACTAATTAGTAGAAGTAAATTAGTATGAACTAACCGACTTAGGTAATTGGTAGAAGACCGGAATGCCACTTGTAGCATTTGGGTTGCAAGTTAGCGTCCGAATCGGATAATGCTCGCTATGGAATAGCTCGATTTTTAGGTTGAATCAATATCGTACCACGCTCATTGCGGCCTCTGCCTTAGGGAATGAATGATGTCTTGATCATCTTTGTCGTGTAGTTGTCGACGATAGGCGAAGGGCCTTACAAATGTAAATTACAATGTAGCAGTACTTGCAAGTCGTGTGTTGCAAGCTGACTAATTGCAATGTTGGAAATATTTGCAGCCATACAATAAGTCATGCCTGTACCCACTACATTGAAAGTGCATTACGGTGTTGGCACCGTTCGTGAAGGTCCGTGCGGTGTTGACTTGAGCAGCTTTCGGCAAGCCACTCTAGTACA
Organism: Phyllostachys edulis; assembly: GCA_036346405.1. Taxonomy (NCBI): domain Eukaryota; kingdom Viridiplantae; phylum Streptophyta; class Magnoliopsida; order Poales; family Poaceae; genus Phyllostachys; species Phyllostachys edulis. Next base: position 58,672,239 of record CM070554.1, read on the forward strand.
TCTTGACGGCGAGAATGCACGAATCGAAGATGTGAAGCCTTCGCGCGACCCACTTCTCTCTTGAACCCCGAGGTGTCTGTCGTCGACATACAAGGGCTTTGGAGCCGGTCTTCCACGAACATCACCGGGGAGTTGAGAAGACGATGCACACGGCAATGTGGAAGGGCTTTATAGAAGGATGTCGTGCCGTGGATATGAGTGTGTGATACTTGTGCAACCATGCCCAAAGAAGTCAGGCAGCCACTGGGATATCATCCGGGTGTTGCGAAAAATGGGTGCCCAAAGATGTTGGTGAAGAAGAGGACCCGAGGGTCAGTGTTACTGAAGAGTTCGAGAGAATGTTGCTTGTGATGAGCCCGACGCGGTACATCTGAGAGAGAGAAGATCGGCACCGCATGGTGAGCCTACAAGACAGGCTGATGAAGGAGAGCATAGGGATTACATATTGCATCAAATGGAAAGCGATGACCGGATGGCCTTGGCCGAAGAGGAAGCTTTACAAGAAGACGACGAGGGTAGTTCCGATGAGGACGGAGCTCCCATCCCCCGGGAATGGAACAGATTTGACGCTAAGGGTCTATTTACGCATGACGAGCACGAATCGCCGTGGAAGTACCATGCCACGGAGGTTCGGTTGCACTCAATGTTTGCTGATAAGACATCCTTGCAGGATGCCATTAAGTATGGGCTATGTCTATGCAAATGGACGCTTGGTCGTCAAATCTAGCTAAGAGCAAGATAATCAAAATGCGAAAGCGGCCGGTTGTCCTTGGCGAGTGCACGCGCATAGACCGAAATATGAGACTCACCGGATTGTCTCAAGGTGGAGCCGCTTTCGTGCATGCTCAGCAGGTGTTTTGTGCGGAACATCGTAACATAACGTCGACATTTATAGCTAATTTGATGTATGGAGAGATAGTGGAGAAGAAGGATATGGAGGCCAAGCACATTATGGTGGCTATTGAGAAGAAATTCAAGTACAAGATCGCCTATGGGAAGGCGTGGCGTCGCGAAGCGAAGGCTATGGAAAGACGGTTTGGATCTTTTGAGGCGTCGACAACCTTCCTCGTATGCTTGAGGTGCCGCAGAGAGAAACCCGCACGTACATTGTTTGTGAAGGACATGCCATCTAAAAATCCATGAGGTTTTTAGTAATGCATAGGGCCTTCAGAGCCTTCGTCCCTCGTGATCGAGGCTTTTAGGCATATGCTGCCCGTGATCTCGCTTACGCGGGACCTTTTGACCGGAAATACAAGGGCAGATCCTTACCGCCATAGGCGCTGCGAAACAATCAAATTCGCCATTGGCCATCGATTTGTCGAAGGTGAGAATTTCCACACCGGTTGTGGTTCCTTCAACATCTAAGGGTGGGAGTTGTTGGAGCTCGTCCTAGTGTGTGCGTGATCCATGATCGCCACGCCGGATGTTGAAGGTCGTAAAAAAACTTCAAGAAGACCCGAGGAGCCGCTCCTTGGCCGGATATGACGAGTAGATGGTGTATTCGCCATTTGGGGCCAACTTCTTCAAGAAGTTCCCGGCAACCCTTGGTGAAGCTATTCAAGAGGCCGCTATGCGTAACCAAGATGCGCAAATTTGACGCTTATGGGCGCCGCCGACGCACACAAGAAGAAACACGTGGACGCTGAGGAACCAAGGAGCGAGTCTCGAACTCGCCGTCCGGAGGCGAGGACCTCGAGGAACATCGAAGTGCTTCTCCCATCGGATCGAGGCCCGACCATTGGACAAGTGGTCTCTGCCGCATGACACGGACGGGCAAGGTACGGCATAATGACCACTAACCTTGCGGAGGTGTACAAGCCGGGTTCTTAGGGGCCTTCGTTCTCACCCCTCGTCGCCATCGTGGAAGGTGTTCGCACAAAGACAATCGGGTATTTCAGGGAGAGGCATGCAAATGCCGCACTTCATGCCACGAACCCTCAAACACCGTCTTCGTCAAGATTACGGCATACATGCAAAGCGAAGACACGAAGGGCGGCCGCACACGGTACGCGTGATGGGCAATATGGAGCATCGCTTCGACGTGCTCTTGCGGATAGAGCCGATTTGGGACGGCTCGTTCTCTTGTCACCCACGAGGTATGCCTTAGAGATCATGTCAACGAGCCTAGCCATGACGTGCAACAAATGAAGCTCTTACACAAGCCATGCTCTCATGTGCTCGCCGCATGCGGATCGCGGTATGGACCCTTTGAACTTTGTGTCCAGTATTTCTTGAAGGAGAGGGTGGTGCAAAGTGGTGGCGAGCTTAGGGGCTTGTGGTTGTGGGTAACCGCCACCTTGGATATTGCAAATAAGATCCGGATTCCGGATATTGACATGTTGAAGGGTAGCAAGGGTCGCCACAGAGTCGTCATATTACCAATGATATGGACGGCACAAGCTTCGGGCGTTGGGTAGACGCCGCGCATTGCGGCGGTGAGGGCACACGCCTGACGATGTAAGGCACCAACCGAGGAGTAGGCATCGCTATGGTTTGCGTTAGCACTTCTTTCGGTGTGCAAAGTGGGACCGAAATTGCAAATCGTCGATGTACATTGTCATTTGTACTTTGTATTGTTTATGTAATCGCTTCGCTACTACCCAATTTTCATTTGATGTACGTAATGCCGTAAGACATGTATCGTATGTTGCACGTAATGTTTATTTAAGTGTTGTAGTACTATAACTTTTTTTCGTTAGTTTTTCAAAGACTGTCCTGGTAGCCTAGTACTCTTTTGATTTGTTTGTTTGCAAGTTAAATTTACTCATTCGTTACACTCGATGTTTTATTTCCGCGTATTTGCTAACTTAAAGTTGTTTTGCAGGTATGGCTCACGGATCGGATCGAGTTTCGCCTCTGGAGGAGCGATCGATCGAAAGTACATCGCGGCGTCGCGTCGTGTCCCTCATCCTACTGGGCCGCCGACGCGATCGTGTTGGGGGTGATCCGACGCGACACCTCGGGTGGCTCGGAGGCTAGACCCACGCCGACAGCGCGAGTTAGTATACGCCCACACTATCTTCTCGAACCGCACCTTTCAGATCGACCTTTTTTTCCTTCAGAGGTTGAGCGCCGCCGGTCTACTACCTATTGCCCGGATGGTGCATGCCACGACGAGGACGAGCCAAGAAGACTCAGCGGTCGGCGACGACGGAGACGCCCATGCCGGGCAGAAGCGATCCGACGCTTCTGCTCGACCGCTCCTGCCGACAACTCTTGTGGACCGGTGGCGACCAGAGACTCACACTTTCCATCTCCCATTCGGGAGATGGCCCCTACCCCGCAGACGCCTCCTCTTCTTGGCCTCCTATCGCGGAGGTGCCGCCTTCCGCAGAGCCTCCCACAACCGGGCGCGAGGACCTTCGGGCGTTTCAAGGAGAACTCCCACTGTGTTGGCGGCGGGTACTCGCTCTTTCCGGAGGCACAGAGGCACGCCCACCCTTGCGGTGGTTGTCGCAGCCCGGCACGTGTTCCACACCGCACTTCGTTGGTAGTGTCGCGCTGTCCTTTCCGTATAGGGGTCTTACTATATTTTTTGTTGTGCACAGGTCGAGCGGATGGACGCTCACGCGGATGACCAGCAGGTGTCACGCCACCTGGAGGCGTACTTATTGTGGCTGTTTGGTTGGGTCTTTGTTCACCAAGATCCGCAGCGACACCGTCGACGCGAGGCTCATCGCGTACGCTAGGGCCATCGCCGACGGGGAGGGCCCCCAGATCAGCTGGGGTTCAGCCGTACTTGCTGCCACCTATCGCGGCTTGTGTGATACGTGCTTCAGGTCGAGACCGAACTCCATCCTCACGGGGTGTCCTCTCCTACTGCAGTTGTGGTCGTTCGAGCGCTTTAGCCTCGGACGGCCTGACGACAACAAGACCGTGTCGGGCCGAGATGTACAACGCAGACGAGGTGGACCGGCGACGATGGGCTCTCTCTCGTGCGGCGGCGAATTAGTACGCATTTCCCCGTGACTAATTTATTCATATTACCGATCGTCCTACCTAATATCCTCGTGGTTCGCAGGTGCAGGTTCACAAGACGCAGTGTGACACGGCGACGAGCCGCTCATGGAGCGCCAACCGCCTCACGGCGACGACGTCGGCGGAGCCATACTTGCCTCAGAGTTACTTTCGCGCTCCCCACGGCCCGTCCTCGCCGTGCTTATAGAGGCCGAGAGTATTGGTCGACCAGAGGGTGCTTGTCTTCGACGCCTTCGTGGAGGATTACGGGCGCATCGTGTGATGCGCGACCGCCTACCGCAGAGGTTCCAAGATACCGCTTAGGCGTCGAAGGCCCGAGAACATGCACTCGTGAGTAATCGGCATACATGAGTTGTTTTGTTGTCGCTCTACGCACGCATCGCTAACTACATGTTACGCCTTACGCCTTCATGGGAAGGAGTCCGCCGGCACTGGCCGGGAGTAGGATGGGCCCGTGGGTAGCGCAGGTGGGAGGACGCACTACAGACCGTGCAGGAGGACATCCCCACGACCACACGAGCTATGATGAGTACATTTGCCGGTACGCCCGCAGACACGCATTGCTCGTGCTCGCCGCAGACGAGCCCGCAAAGACGTGTCCCGCAGACCGACCGACACGCACTGTGCATTTAGCGCAGACGTACAACGCGACGCGTTACGTGCAACTCCAAAATTTCGCTTGTGTTATCCGCCATTACGCTTTTCACCGTGTCTTCTTTTCGATGTAGGCGGGCATGGTTGCTGAGCTTGCGACGGACTGCGACACCTAGCTGCAAAGGTTCACGGACGGTGTGGAGGGCACACGCGAGGACACGGCCCAGGTTTTCCGTCATTTTTGACAGCAGTGCGGACGTATTTTCGGCCTGTTGTCGTGCACCAGGCTCCCGGAGGTTGGCACGCTCCAGCCTGGTTCACACTCCGTCCGTCCGCCGCCCGCCCGGCAGCACACCACAAAGAAAGGGAGGTCGGCGGACGCCCGACATCGACGCGCCTGACCAGCCGGCTCGGCGGACCACCTCCGGCATCGACGCGCTTCGAGGAGGCCGGGTCGAGCGTAACACGCCCGACATCGAGGCGCATCGACGAGGCCGGCTCGGCGAGCATGTCCGACACCGGCGGCGTCGCGACTACGCCGTGCCACACTTCCGTGTGGATGGCTTTCTACACGCCATGGCGCTTAGCCGAGGGTACGCCACGCCTCTGTTGGTCAAGACGCTTCGCTTTTTTATTAACTAACAATATTTTGCTGCAGCGGTACATTGCCCTATGACGACGCGCACGCCGCATCACGTGGACGCCGCAGGACGTGGACGCTACCGGACGAGGACGCGCAGGACTTTTGGTGGACGAGGACCCGCACCTCGGCCCACACTCACCCACCGCCGAGGTTCTCGTCGGCTCACGGCTTCTCGGTCGCCAAGACACCACACAAGACCAGTCTGTCCACCCTTTGCCGCCTCTCGGTCCTCGTCGATCGTGGCTCGGACCGTTTTTCCCTCTCGGCCGAGGCCCGACACCAACAACAGAGGAAGGCGCCAAGCGAGCCCGTATGGGAGGACGCGGAGGTGGATCAAGCGGTGGCAACGCGAGGGGATGTTTGGGGTGCGGTTGGGGGTTAGTAGGGGCGTCTTGTTGCCTTCAGACATTTGTTCTTTATGTGATACTTAAATTTTGCACTTAATATATGATGTCTGGATTATTTTTGCGTTCTTCTGTATACTCTTTCATATAATGCATGTTTGTTCAACGCATATCAACGCCTATACCTTAATGCACACGACACCTCGATGCAAAAGTCAACTCGATAAATGGCAACTGCAATGACGCTGTCCCACCATTTACTTACATACGTTACGAGATTGAACGTAATTGCGACACATCGATACAACATGTCAACTTCGATAAAAGGCAACCGCAATAACGCGTTCACCATTTAGTTACATGCTTCATGAGATTCAACATAAGTGCATACTGAGAATGGGACACTAGCGACGCATGAGCTTCCGCCTCCCTAATTGTAGAAGGTGCCTCTCGCAACCCACATAGAGTGTTCTCGGTTAGGCGCCTCGGGCGTGGTCGGGTTGTCGTAGTAGGCACGCACATATGCAATTAGGGTTGGCACAAACAAGATGCGGATCATAGGAACTTCCTATGTTCACGACCTCTTCATTGCCCTCTCATGGCCGAGCATCTGTTGGCGGTGGTTGTCATTTTGCTCGCTCAGATCGTCAATTTGTGCCTCCAAATCAAAGATTCGGTTCCACAATACATCCACGCATCGCACAACAGTCGCTCATGGGGAGAATCGATCCAATGGGTGAAGTTGCATTTCGCCATCTGCTACAAGGGACGGTTAGTATGGACGATGTATTACCAAGAATATAAACAAAACTGCTTTACCCAGTATGGGCATCGGAAGAAACGCCGCCCACCATCGAAAGGGCCGTCTATGGCTCGCACGATAGCGTCCTCCCGTGTCCACATTTCGCCACTTAGGTTGAGCACGCTTGTTCGGCATCAACCGTGGTTAGGGCCAAGTCCTCCATCCTTTCGGAGAAGGTCCGGCCGGTGAACCCGTTGGGCTGGTCCTGGCGTCTCGCCATCGTATGTTATCAGAAACGGAGAAGGTTCTTCCTCCTACGGTTTGAAGGGTCGAGTGGTCGTAATTCTGAACGTGAGGCGTGCATTTTATAGGCCCGCGGGGGAGACTAACAAAGTGGGTTTGCGCAGTGATAAGACCACACGGGCCAGCTTTGCGCAGTGATAAGACGACACGGGCGCCTTTGCGCAAAGGACAAGACCACACGGCGGCTTTTATGCGGTGACAAGACCACACAGGCGCCTTTGCGCGAAGGATAAGATCGACACGGCGCAGCCTTTTGCGCGATGACAAGACCACACGGGCAGCTTTGTGCGGTGATAAGACCAAAGGAGAGACTTTTCTGCGGTGACAAGACCACACGGGGCAGCTTTGCAAACTGACAAGACTACACGGGCCAGCTTTGCGCAGTGACAAGACCACACGGTGCAGCTTTGCGCAGTGATAAGACCAAACGAGACAGCTTTGTGCAGTTTAGAGTTTAGGTTTAGGGTTAGGCTTTTCAGATCGACTTGACAACCCTGAGCACCTCGCCAGCTTTTAAGACCGAAAAGACAAGACTTTGTAAAGAAAGACGTGAAAACACTCTGCCTCGCCAGCTTTTTAGACCGATAAGACAGCACTCCGCAAAGCAAGCCATGACTTCTCACTGCAAAGTAAGACGTGACAACACTATGCCTCGCCATCTTTTCAGACCGACTTGACAACACTCTACCTCCTCAGCTTTTGTAATTAAAAACAAGACTCTCTACTCAGACGAAATTAACCACACCATGCCAACCATGGAGCTTATAAAAGAGGGTTGAACCAAACCCAACTCTACACAACACTACACAACACATACCCACTATGGACTCTTCGCAAACTTCTACGCGAGGTTGTTGAAGAAGCAAAAGTGGCTTAAGCAGAAGAGGAAACAGCTACAATACCCAGATAAATCAATGAAAGATGCTCCAAGACCACCACGCTTTCCGATCCCGCAGTGTGTGTGGCGAACCGCAGAGATCATTCATCCACACACCTGCACACCTCTGCCTCGGGCATTACACATGCGGGCATCACCTCGTAAGTGTTTCTTTCACGTGACGATTTTCCTCTCCCAACGCTCAATTCCTTAAATTTTTAACTTCATCCCCACGTAATGGCAAATGAGATGCGCCGCCACTTCTTCCAATGGATCGACGGCCCGAGATGTACGACAGGCATTCATCCAGCAGGCACATGCTTGAACTACTCGGTGCGGGCCGAGAACTTCGTCGCGGTGGAAACCTTACGCATCGGACCGCTCAGAGGCATCGGCGAGCCCAAGATTGCGTCCGGCGTAATCCATATCGATGACGCCGCTTATGAAGAGTTTCCACACGGTGTACTTACATCCATCATACAATCGCAGACATGGACAACTTCGTCATACCAAATTTCGACGTGGTGCGATCCGCGACGAAAAGGCAAGGAAAGGCTCATCGCGGTTGACCCGCCCACAACAGATCCGGCCGCCCGGCGTAATCTGATGGACGACGTGAGTTACGAAGAATTTACATCATTCTTACGATTTTCACTATACGGTGCCCTTACATCACGTAATCGCAGGACATGGGCGACTTGACATACCACCGACGTGGGCAGATCCGCGACAAGGGCAAGGAAAGGCTCATCTTGGTGAGCCTTACCATACAACAGATCCGGCCGTCCGCATAATCCGTATCGACGACATGAGTTATGAAGAATGTAAATCCTTCTTACAATTTTAAATATACGGTGCACTTACATCATGGAATCGCAGGATATGGACGACTTCGATATACCAGCCCGACGTGGACACTCCCGCGATAAGGGGAAGGGGAAGGCCGGCGAGGAGTTCAACGCCGAGCTAGCAAGGAAGGGAAAATGGCCCCGGTCCACGCAGTAGGTCGTCATTACGTAGTAGTCCCCATCCTACCCCCATATTTTTACTATCCCCTAAAGGCATGTATACTTACATGGTCCGGATGCTTGTGTCACAATGTACCGTAGTAGTAGCGAGGATGACTAAAGCAATTAGCAGAACCATCATGCCATGTGACTACGTGTAGTAACGGCTTCTGCGGACTCTAATGTAGTTACGGTTGGGAGACCCATCAAACCAAGACTATATTGCAAGTATGCCTCTTCTAGTGGAATCCCGAGAAAGAACCATTCGCATGCAGGCATTGAATCCTCCATGTTTTAGGCCATCTTCATAATCACAATGAGCGTTCAAATTTCTTCACTCATATTCAGATAAGCTCCATAAAGTACGACATCGACTACGTGCCTACATACGCATATACATTCAGATGACTTCATCGAGGAGAGACTCCTCGCGCATCATAATATCACTTACCTTTGTATTTACATATCATTCTTGTCTCAATCGCCCTCACAAAATTCAACAGAAATTTACCGTACTACAACAATATACAACGATCACAAAATGTTATTGTGAGTCCGACAAATTTCGTACCCATGATATTCTCTGAAAAATAACAAATGCAGACCAACCAACATCGTGACAACACTATTATTTTCAAAATAAATAACATGATATAATCAGATTTGCTAAATTTAATTAACCTACAAAATGTAATATTCATTACAACTCAATTAAACAATAATTAAAAGGTAAAAAACGCACGGGAGCTCCTATCGCCATAAGGTTGGGCGATCGACCTCTATAAGCCATAGGGTTGGGCGATCGACTTGTCGTCCCCATTGTTAGCGCGTATCGCAGCAATGTTGAGGAGCCGGGCGATTGGTTTGATCGCCCAAGCTGCTATGCTGATGACTTTCAATCGCCCCACGTTGGCGACAGAACGGCCGCCTGAATCGCTCAGCGATTCCACCAAAATCGCTCAACCATTGGGCGACAGACGTATATTTCTGTAAAAAAAATTATCGTCGGAATATTTTTGATATTTCGAATAAAAAATATATTATTTTAAAAATTTTTCTATTTTCTACTACTACGAAAAAAGCGGAACGGCTCTGGTTTATGATTCGCCAGTACAGTGTATAGATAAGTCACTGGTTCATGATTCGCCAGTTCAAACTGGCGGTTCAAAAATACTATATTTTAGTATATTCTCGCTGATTTTAAACTCAAAGTTGTGTGAAGTATGTACCAACTTCTAGTAGAAATACAGTAATATACGCTCGACTCTGCTTGTTAGCCACTTGAAGCTTGCTAGGTGGGTTGGTAAGGTCCTTAGGAGGTGGTGGGTTTTATATATATATATATATATATATATATATATATATATATATATATATATATATATATATATATATATATATATATATATATATGGGTGTGTGAAAATGGTGTGGTACTCTTGAGAGTACATACTCCCACCTCTCATATACCACTAAAATCGTATGATGATACCTCTTTATCAATTTGAGCATACTCCAATAATGATTATAATATACTCCAAAGTGAGTTCTATGGATTTTTTAAAAATTAAAATCCATTTTTATAGCTGAATTTGTGTACATACATCTTTTATATATGAAAAGGTTATATAACAAAAATAAAGGGTTCCAATGGAAATTGTTTAAGCAAGTCATATTGGAGTATCTTATGATTAATATTTAAGTATACTGAAAGTGATAAAGAAGTATAATATGTCCGTTTAAATGGTATATTAGAAGTGGGAGCACATACTCCCAAGAGTATGAAATGATCGTCCTATATATGAAAATGGTATATGGTTCCTTGCTTGATGAGATGTGTACACCCGTTTGAGCCTAACGGTGCTGGATATCATGGATGTGAGAGACCCGATCCATTTCCCACACACCTATACACTCATTTCCATATGTGCTCCTTTTATTGTATGCGACACTATCATGCAAAGTATACTCCTGTGCAAACGTTACATACTACCATACACCTAGATACTCCTTTAACCATACATATACTCCCATGCAGACATGACATACTCCTATGCACCTACATACTCCTTTTTTTTTCTGCTCCTAGTTCGTTCCTCAGGCTATTCTCTGCAGCCAAATAGGAAGTCGTTCCATAAAAAATTACGAATGGATCGGTTAATGGTCACGTGAGTATACCACATAAGTGGTCTTACATACTCGTATACTACACATACATACTCTCGGTTGCGCTAGATACTTCCTACGTTGTGAGATATGGAATAAGAAGTAATTACTTCTGGGAGTAGAAAAAAAACTTGCTATATTGAAGCTTGCTAGGTGGGTTCCATGATTTTTTTTAATCAAAATCCACTTTTGATA